>VNJM01002696.1:0-546284 GCA_008042475.1 Drosophila kanapiae | reverse complement strand
CGAACCCGTTCACGTTGCAGATACGGATAGGGGAAACGGACTCTGGTGAGGCCTATAAAAGGCTGCTGCCTGGCGAACAGAATCCAGTATCGACATCAACATGAAGGTGTTCCTAACTATCCTGGCTCTGGCCGTGGCTTCGGCCTCCGCCTTCGACGAGAAGGTCTTCGTGAAGGACCTGCCCAAGCCCATGAAGATCGAGGGACGTATCACCAACGGATACGCCGCCCCCGAGGGCAAGGCCCCCTACACCGTCGGTCTCGGCTTCAGCGGAGGCTGGTGGTGCGGCGGCTCCATCATCGGAAACACCTGGGTCCTGACCGCCGAGCACTGCATCGGAGATGCCGCCTCTGTGACCGTCTACTTCGGAGCCACCTGGCGCACCAACGCCCAGTACACCCACACCGTGGGCAACGGCGACTTCATCAAGCACTCCAACGCCGACATCGCCCTGATCCGCATCCCCCACGTGGACTTCTGGCACATGGTTAACAAGGTGGAGCTGCCCAGCTACAACGACCGCTACAACAACTACAACGAGTACTGGGCTGTGGCTTGCGGATGGGGCGGCACCTACGACGGCAGCCCGCTGCCCGACTGGCTGCAGTGCGTCGACCTGCAGATCGTCCACAACGACGAGTGCAGCTGGACCTACGGCAGCGTTGGCGACAACACCATCTGCACCCGCACCGTCGACGGCAAGTCGATCTGCGGAGGCGACTCCGGCGGTCCCCTGGTCACACACGACGGCGCCAAGCTGGTCGGCGTCAGCAACTTCGTCTCCAGCAACGGCTGCCAGTCGGGAGCTCCTGCTGGCTTCCAGCGCGTCACCTACCACTTGGACTGGATCCGCGACCACACTGGCATCTCTTACTAATTTCCTTAAATAAAACGATTATTTGAAAAGCAATTAAGGAGCAGAGAAGCTTATATTTTTGTATACCCTTGAAGAGGGTATTAACATTTTTTTTATGATATTTAGAACGCAGTTATTCTTGATCAGCCTCACCAACCGAGGGGATCTAGGCAAGTCCGTCTGTCAGACAATCAGTTTCTTTTCCAGTGCAAATATCCATATGCATGGTTTCATGTACCATGCGCTTAGAAAGCAGGAGGGATAATAATAATATATAATACAAATATATATATTCCTAACCGTTTATCGGGAAGTGGTATTTGAAATACGCGCGTAAAATGTTTTTTAGTGCATTTGCCTAGAGCTGGTCACACTGCGCAGACTGTTTATGGTTTTATGTTTACTTTTTCCGCCAAATTTTGTCGCAAATTGTTGCAGCATGTCCACCTGCAGTGCATCCGAAATAGCGGAGAAGAAGCGCATTGCTCTGTCCAAGCTGCAGGCCAAGAAGTCCCAGATGCTGGCCGGGAGGGCCAGCGAGACGGCTCCAACAAGTGCCCAGCAACAAGTACGGAGTGGAGGCAATGGTAATCCCTATCAGCCACCGGCCAAGTCGCCGCTGAACTTCTACCGTTCGCCGCCATCTGCAGGGCAGCACAAGATTAGCAGGACTGGTCCCACCACCTCAATAACTAGCGACAACAAGAGCTCCTCCTTCCTGAACGCCTTAAAAGCGATCAAGCAAACCTCGGCCCGAGAATTGTCCCGCAGCGCAGCACATCCCTATCAACGGCCCAATGGCGGCGACAAGGAGCTGAGCAAGCCTACACTCTCTCTTGCCCCAGAGAAGGATAAGCCACCCGTGGCTGCGGTCTTTCGGAACTCGATTACCTGCAACCTCTACATGATCAGCGCGCAACGCTTTGCTGCCCAGATGTCGGGATATCACGAGAAACTCGTTGCCGTGTTCAAGAACATGCCCACCAAATCCTACGATAGCAGCAGTCGCACCTGGAGCTTCAACCTGACAGACTATCAAGCGCTGCAGACGCATGCCGCGGATCTGCAGCCAAGTGTCCATGTGAATGGCGTTCCCAAGAAGGTGCTGAATCTGTGCCAGCAACCGCCGATGGTCTCGGAGCGGAGTGTCTTGGCTTCCATAGAATCCAAGCTCGCCGACAAGCTGATGCCCTTCCAACAGGATGGCGTTTGGTAAGAGGTTTTCCCAAACAACTTCTTCCAAAGACTACAATTATTAGTGGTTTCTCCAGCTTCGCCATTGGCCAAAAGGGCCGCATTATGATCTGTGATGAAATGGGACTGGGCAAAACTTATCAAGCCCTGGCCGTGGCTGACTATTTCAAGGATGACTGGCCCCTGCTCGTCTGCACCACGGCATCCACGCGGGACAGCTGGGCCAAGCACATTGTGGAACTGCTGCCCAAGGTGCCCGTCCACTACGTTCAGGTGCTGAACAACAATCAGCAGTATGTGGGCGATGCCCAGGTGCTCATCACCAGCTACAACATGATGGAGAAGCACATGGACAAGCTGCTGCAGCGCAAGTATGGCTTCATCATCTTCGACGAGTCGCACACGCTAAAGAACAGCAAGGCCAAGTGCACGGCGGTGGCCAAGAGGCTCACGGATCAGGCCAAGCGTGTGGTCTTGCTCTCGGGAACGCCAGCTCTCTCTCGTCCCTTGGAGCTGTTCACCCAACTGCAGCTGGTCGATGGAAAGTTCATGAATTTCAGGGAGTTTAGTGAGTTAAAGTTATAGATTTTGTTTTAGTTTTTTATTAAATGGTTTCTTATTCTTCAGCCACTCGTTACTGTGATGGGAAACAGTCCAACTTTGGTTGGGATGCAAATGGGCAATCGAATCTGGAGGAGCTGAAGGTCTTGCTCACTCTCAAGTACATGCTGAGGCGAACCAAGACGGAGGTGCTACCGCAGCTGGCTGACAAGAATCGGTATAGCCAAAGGGAAAATTATAATAATAATCATTTTAATTACTACATTTTTATTCTTAAATCATAGAGAAACTGTAGTCCTGGACCCCGCCTTGGTCTGGACCAATGAGGAGGCTAAAGAAAGCTTGGATGCCTTCAGCAAGGAGCTAAAAACCAGCAAGGGCAGGGCCACCGAGGAGATTCTGCTCCGCTTCTATGCACGCACTGCTGAAGTCAAGACCCGAGCCGTCTGGTAACTTAATTTTGATATAAAAATATATTTTTATAATAAATTCTCCCCTAATTCCAGCGCCTATGTAAAAACATTGCTGAAGGAGCAGAAGAAGTTTATAATTTTTGCCCATCATCGGGTAATGATGGATGCCATTAGTGATTGCCTTACGCAGTTGAAGGTGCACTACATAAGGATTGATGGACAAACAAGGAGCGATCTGAGGGCCAACTTTGTGGACACATTCCAGACGAAGAGCAGCTGCAAGGTGGCTTTACTCTCCCTAAAAGCCTGCAATTCGGGTATTACTCTTACAGCCGCCGAGATCATAGTGTTTGCTGAGCTGGATTGGAATCCAAGTGTGGGTTTGAGTTGCCTTTTCAAGGGAAAAAGTCGTCATTTAATTGCTTTCCTCAAAACCCTTTCAGACACTTGCCCAGGCCGAGAGCCGCGCTCATCGTATAGGCCAAACCAAAGAGGTGATATGTCGCTATCTAATGGCCAGCAATACTGCGGATGATACCATTTGGAATATGCTGAAGAACAAGCAGGAGGTGCTCAGTAAAGTTGGCATCTTCGCAGAGAATCTCCAACAGGCCAAGCACACAGCGGCGCCCACATCGGTAAGGGTTATCCTGGGGTTTCTTTTGAATATTGGACTAATGTAAACGCATCTTAAAGTCCCACAAAATCGAGGAATTCTTCTCGCCCGCCAAATCCTCGTCAGCCTATCCGGAAAGAGGCACCATTACGCAGTATTTATTGCCAGCGCCCAGTGAAAACAATAATAATGTGGGAGAGAAACCCAATGAAGACGTTGCCAAGTCTGATATGGCAGCCTTTTTCGACGACGATGGAGATGAGGCCTTGCTGGATTTAGATATTTAGTTTTAGGTAAAGTATTGCTACTCTTGTTAAATGAATTATATGCCAATAAATTGTAGTTAATTGTGTGACGAGTCTTTGCGCATGCTCCCCTTTTCCACGAAGATTCCTATCACTGTTCCTTGTCCTGGCAACAGGCAAGGCGGCAGACGACAGCAAACAAACAAACAAACACTCCAGCAAACCTTTTCACTTGCTTCAAATATAAATTTCTACACAACTTGGCTAACCAAACATATTGAAATGGCCGATTCGCAGGGCGATAGTGAGCCTTTTGGCGAAGAGGAGGATCTGGAACTGCAGTTTCACGAATCGTTTATCGAGAATATCATCAGCATTGACCACTCGTTCGGCTACGATTGCAAAAAGCTCTTCAATCTGGTGCTGGTGGATGAGGATACCTTGGTCTTTGCCTCGGGCAACTTTTTGAAATACTTTAGCATTTCGCGGCAGGAGATTACCTTCCAGGAAACCATCTACGGGTGTGGAATAGGCTTCATCACGGTCTGTAGTTCAGCTTTTTTCTGATTCTCTTGAAAATCTCATAGCTGGATTTGTAGAAAAACGAGCATCCCGACTACCAGGGCCTGTTTACGGTGGCGGAGAATGGACCGCAGCCGACTGTCTTCATCTACGAGTATCCCTCGCTGGATGTCCGTGTCAAGCTGCTGAATGCAGCCAAAGCCTGCTTTACGGCCGGATCCTATAACAAGACAGGGGAATTGTTCGCCTCGCAGGCGGGCTATCCGGACTTTATTATCACCATCTGGCGTTGGGAGAAGGCAGAGGTGGTGCTACGCGCAAAGTCCTTTCAGAGCGACATCCTCTTCGTCCACTTCTCGGAGCATAACCCCATTCTGCTCTGCTCGTCAGGCCTGAGTCACATCAAGTTCTGGAAGATGGCCAACACCTTTACAGGTCTCAAGTTGAAGGGCGATCTGGGGCGATTTGGCAAGACGGATTTCAGTGACATCTGCGCCATGTACATGCTGCCCGATGAGAATGTGATCTCTGGCTGCGACTGGGGCAACATGCTGCTCTGGCAGGCGGGCCTCATCAAGTTCGAGGTGTGCCGCAAGGGTCGCAAGCCGTGCCACACCAAGCCCATCACGCGGATCACCATGAAGAACGGTGAGGTGACCACCGTAGGCATGGATGGCTATGTGCGTGTCTGGTACTGGGAAACAGTGGACCTGGCTGACCCGCCCGAGGATGATCTGTTCGTGGAGATCGATCCGATTTATGAGTTCAAGATCGCCGATGTAGAGCTGCGTTGCATGCAGAAGATCCATCTCTACGACGAGATGGACTTCACGCACTACGCCCAGGATGGCAAAGGTGGCATCTGGTTCTGTGACATCAACACCTTCGATGTGCCCCAGAAGCCACGGAAGCTGTACTCCTGCATCGGTGGCAAGGTTATCACCTCCCAGATGTCCCCGGTGTCGCCGCACTTCCTCTGCCTGTCCGAGAGCGGCAAGATCTTTGTGTACGAGTACGAGCAGAAGAAGCTGATCCTGGAGAAGCAATTCCCGGCTAGGGGTGTCGATGTCCTGTGGCTGGACACACAGATATCATTGACTGGCACCGAACTGGTGGCCGGCTTCAAAGACGGTATTCTCCGGCAACTGTATCTGGACCTGAGCGATCCCAGCCGGCCAACCATGACCCGGGTGAGAGCCTTTAAGGGGCACACATCGCCGATCTCCAAAATAACCGTGAACAGGACGAGCACCCTGCTCCTAACCGGCAGCATCGACATGAGCATCTTTATCTACCAGTTGGGCCACGATAGCAACAAATTGGTGGACATCCATCCGCTGGGCTTCGTGCAGTTTGCAGCGATTCCAAACTGCTTCTACTGGCATGAGACGCAGCCCACCGTGGTCCTTGTGGGCTGCAAGACCGGAGAGGTGTACGAGTACAACATACGCACCCAGGTCACTGTGGAGGAGACCTACCTGTCCTACAACATCACGGAGCCATCGCGCCAGCGCTACGTCAAGTTTACGTCCGTGAAGAGTCGCATTCGGCGGGAGATTAAGCGGGCTCAGACGAAGAAGCGGAAGGAACGCAAGCGGGAGCGCAAAATGAACGAGATTGAGAAGCTAAAGAAGGCCAATCCGGGTCTGCAAATCGACGTGGAGTCGGCCCTGGCCGACTCAGAGCCCGACGAGGAGGAGGAGGCACTGTTTATCCCGCCAGTGCCCAATCCCATCCTCTGGCTGCGCTACACGGTGCGGGACACCATCTGGGTGTCCATGGCTGGCTACGACGCAGGCTATATCTATGAACTGGAGTTCCAAGCAGCAGAGCCCACGTATTCCACCATTATAACGGATGCGGACGACATCGAGATTCACTCGTACTGCATTATGTGAGTTCTTTTTTTCTGGGAAAACTATGATTATGGAAATCTAAACTGTCCATCCCCACAGCGAGAAGTACCTCATCTTTGGTCTGATTAACGGACGCCTTCGCATCAACCGCATCAATCCTGATAACTTCAGGGACCTCACCGAGTACCGCATCTATCCCATGCACGATGGCCTCAAGGGCATCATTCCCAGCATTCAGACCAGCTACGATGGTGAGCACATCCTCACCGTGGGCTACGATGGCAACATGTTTCTTCACAAGTGGCACGGTCCGAAGATTGTCAAGAACAGACGTCGGGATGTTCTTAGGCGGCTGCCGGAGACTGTCCATGAGGCGCCCGATATCGATGATCCCGAGGAACCCTCACTGGAACAGCAGAAGATCAATGCAGAGCTGCGACGCCAACAGGAAGCGGCTGAGGCACACGATCGCGATGTCCTGGACAAGATCGGAGTGCTGCAGAATGAATATTTTGAGATTATTCGAAGGAACGAGGAGCTGCCGCCCGGACTAAGAGCCAAGGATACAGATTTGCTGTTGGATCCCCGGATCACCCAACAAATACGGGATGAGTTACAGGCGGAGCTTGATGATGTCCGTGAGGACTTGGCCTATGATTTGGAGTTTGCCCAGGTGGGCCACAAGAAGCTGTACAATCACTTCCTCAAGGATCTGGTTGAAGTGCCCTTTACGGTGAATCCCTTGGGGTAAGTGAGGATAAGGCAATGGAAGCCTGTCACAGATTAACCATCTCGTGGATAGGGTCGATGTGCCGGGTGTGGCCACCTTTCGCCTGCAGAAACTGGGCGAGGAGTTCGAGCAGATCAAGCGGGATATCGAGCTGCGTCTGAAGCAGGAGCACGACATGGGGTAAGTGGGGGATCTAAGCGCATTACACTTGAACTCTGCAGCTTTAAGACTTGACTACAGAGTTTGTAACTCTCCAACTACTTCAATTAATACACCAATTACTCTTTAAATCCACGACAAGCAGCCTTTACAGATTGGATCGAGTGGCAGAACAGCCCGAAGTGTAAGCCTAAAGAAATCCTTTGAGTCCTTAAAGCACCACATCAACCAGTAGCTTCCTAGCAAGCACTCCTTAGCACTCTTCTCTTTCTCGAATCCACTAACAATTGTCCTCTTGAAACCCTCCTTAGCCTCCATGACCTTGTGGTGGCCGAACCGTCAGACGAATCCATTGGCCAGCCACCCCCGGAATCTTTTTTCTTTGGCCGCGATCCTCGTAGCATCGAGCCGCGCTTCAGCAAGAAGATGATGCGTCTCCTGGTGCGCTACCGGAATCGCCAACTGTATGAGGTGCGACGCATCTTTGACTGGGACAAGCTGGAGCGCCAGAAGCCGGACCCGAATCGCAATCATCCCGATGACGATGCCAAAATCGAGGAGGCCAAGCGCAACATGGGGGACTACAAGCTGAAAATCGGGACAGATTACGAGCCCAAGTCCTCGGAGACGCTGACCCAGAAATACATTGAAATTGTCAACTGCCGCGAACGACACTTTGAGCTGGTCAATGCCTTCAATCAATCGGTGGGGGAGCTGCGTGAACGCAAGCAGGAACTGATGGAGTTCATCGCCGTCAAGCGGAATCGCTTGGACGTGATCAATAGCTATCTGCCGGAGCCGGATCGCCTGCCCATGGACCCGATACAGGAGATAGACATGGACCTGGAGTTTCCCGAGCTAAATCTCATCGAGCACCACACGCCCGGCTGCGGAGTGGAGATCGACGACATTCTTACACTGGAGCGCAGTGTGGATGATGTGAGTAATCCTGGTAGGATATCCCCAACAAATCAAGGAATGTACATCCTCCGATTCTCAGGTAATTGCCAGTCTAGATTTTGCCAAACTTCAAAAGGAGCGAAGTGTCAGCCTGGTCAGCTTTCGGGGCTTGGATGTGCCGGAACTGCACGAATACTCCGCCTTTATAATGCTCCAGATCTCCAAGCTGGACCGGTGTCTATACAATCAGAATCTGATCAATCGCCTCAACCAGATGCCGGCCATCAGCGATCCTGCCTATTTCGAGATGAATGCCGAGGATGAGCCGCCAATAATGGTGGAGATGCGATACCGCTGGGTGCGCGAACTGCGCCAGGAGCAGGCTACGATCCAAGCGGAGGTGCGGGAGGAGGTACGACAGTTCGACAAGGACCTGGCAAAGCTGCAGGTGCGTCGCTTCCACGTTAAGCTGGACGCTGAGTTTATGGCCTCGTACCTGATCAGCCTCAACCAGGAGCTGTACATCCTGCGCGACAGCGAGGAGATCGAGACGCAGCTCTTGCTGAACGCCAAGACAGCGATGAGCACCCGGAACGAGCTGCAGGTGGTCATCAATTTGACCAACCGTCAGCTGGACGATTTGCGGCGAAACATCGACAAGCTGACCGAGCAAATCGTGGCCGTTCAGCTGCTCTTCATGAGCACGGTGAAGGGTCACAAGTTCTTTGATTTTCTGCGTCGCATCTTCAAAAAGAAATGGCGTCCACCGAAGGTGGCCAAGGGCGACGACGAAGAGTCCTCTTCCTCGTCGGAGTCCTCGTCCTCCAGCGAGGACGAGCAGGCCGATAACAAGAGTCTGGACTCCCTGGACATGACCACCATCCGGCTGGACGAGACCACCTGTCCCAACGGTCTCGATCGCTCCCTCTACGACCTGGCCTTCACCATGCGATCCGATCGCCATGAACTGGAGCGCAATGTGCGGGATCTGCAGCGGGATGTGGAGAACAAGCGCAGAGAGATCGGCGAGATGCAAGTCAAGATGAAGTACCATGAGGAGGTCTACCAGAGGGAGAAGAATGCCCTGCTGCAGTTTCGGGTATAGCATAGCTTTACCTTGGTTAGGGCATCCCATTTAATGCTCCTCTTCCTGCCTTTCCAGCGCAATCGGCAGCAGGAGGTCAACAAGGTCCCAATCAGCGCCATCATCCGCATGGACCAAATGCAGCACTTTTATGAGGGCGACGACTACCGCGACTTGTCCAAGGCCGTTCTCTTCGATGCTGACATGCTGGTGGATCTGCGTCGGCGGGCGGATCAGCTCAGCGAGGAAACATTGGCCACCAAGCGCTGGCACCGCATAAACTTCATTCACCTGCGGCGCATGAACACCGACATCAAGTTCATGCGGTTCGAGATCACGCGCCTGGAGGAGGAGATCCGTCAGGCCATGATGAAGAAGTTCGGTCTGATTGTCAATCTCGATGAGTTGGAGGAGGAGGTATTGCGACGCTATGTCTTCGACCTGGAAACCAATGCCGAGGACGAGCTGAAGGCCCTGGAAAAGGAAATGCTGGAGAAGCAGGTGCGGTCATAGAATCTTTGAAATTTAAATTAGATTTTAGTTTCATTTTATTTTTGTCTTCCTTAGAGAGAGCTGTCGCGCTGCGAGGAAGCACTAATCATGGAGACCCAGAACAATACGGAAAAGATCAACATAATGACGGTGCTGCGCGAGGAGAAGAACATCCTGTGCACTCTTTTGGATATTCAGGACCGTAACTATGCCAAATGGAGCAATCCCAATGTGCTGAATCTTTCCTATGACATTGAGAAGCTGCGGGGTATCGAGACCTCCTTGCTTCAGCAGATCGAGGTGGGTATTCTATCTTAAAGAATCTATAAAGATTAACACTTTCTCTCCTTACAACAGTGCCTGGAGCGGGAGATCTGCGCCCTACGTCTAAAGTCCAAGCCGCTGCAGATCAACAACGAGTTCGAGCTGGATCCCAATGTCCCACCGGAGGTGACCACCGAAGTATTGCCCAACGACGATGCCCTGGTCTGTCCGGCCATCCTCAATGTGGACGCCTATCTGCTGCCGCCAATGCCCGATGAGTTCATCATGGACCGCGTGAATAACATCGTCCAGAAGAGCTTCAATCGCTTCTTTGGACGCCATACCACACCGGAGAACGTGCGCAAGTTTGCCCAACGATCTTCGCTCTACCTTTGCCAGGCCGCCTACAGCTTTCAGGTATTTATACAATTCCCTAAAAGCAATTTCAAGAGTTATTGTTACCTCTAATCCGTTCGCAGGGCCGCTACACGGACCGCATAGCAGAGTGCATCACCGAGCATCTGCAGACGATTGTGCCCAAGAAGTACTTTATCCACATCAGTGCCGACGAGCTAAGGAAGCTCTTTAACGAGGTGGTGTCCGTCTTTGACTACGAACGCTCCGATGTGAACACCGAGGAGCTTATTTCGGGCATCTTTGACCACGCCAAGGACTCGCTGTGCGCTCACATTCACCTGGGCGACGCCGAAGTGGTCAATCGCACCCAATTCATTGTGGCGCACATGTTCAGGGAACTGATAGAGGTCCTGCCTCTAGAGGAGTTCCAGTCGGAGGAGACCGTACGCATGATCGTGGATGTGCTGGAGCGTGAACCAATGGTGGATCCCCGTGCCATTGGTGTGGAGAAGCTCATTGAGAGCACGCTGCAGCATGCCCAGGATAATCTGCTCGATGGGATTACTGCTATGCCGGTGCGCAAGCTGGGCAGCAGCATCCAGCGAGACCTAATCAAACGGGGCCAGTACAAGCAGCCCAGCTGCGGGTCGCCGATGTCTGTGCGGATTGCCAGCAAGAAGCCAGGAGGAGGCAGCAGCAGTGGGTTGCCCTTTTAGTGTTTAGTGTTAGAAGTTTCTAGTTTTTATTTGGAGTGTATCAAGCTTTCGGCAAATGCAAACAATTTTACATGTTTCAAAAACGTTTTTTGTGTTTTGTTTTTCTCTTTAAACTGAGCAACTAACTTTGGTTAATATTTGTGTCTTTAATGCCGGATATCTGGCTTACTATGTCTAAAGAAGCTCTGGGAAAATTCCATCTAATCCAGCGCCCGCTAATTTTAACCCATCCTCGCCACGACCGTGTCTATCTTGAGGGGCAGCAGCTGCAGCATCTCACGCACTACCCCAATCTCGGAATACAGCATCTCGGCGGCCTTCTTGTGCAGCTTACAGCCTTCGTCAAACTTCTTGTAATACGTCTGACAGTTGGTGAGTTGCTGCAGCTGCTGTTGGGGGTGTGGACTGATCAGCTTGTAGTAGATACGTCCAATGTGGAAGTGGGCATAGAGCATGAGACGCTCCTCCTCCTCGTCCATGTTGGGACGCCACTCCTCGCTCGGCGGCTTGGCCGTGTACGACTTGATGAAGCCCTCGAAGTGCTTAATGGCCTTCAGGCAGCTCTGGTTGACCTTCTTGATCTCATCCGGCGTCGGGGAGCTCTTGGCACGGATGGCATCGAGACGGACATCCAGCACTGCGGCATGAGCTGTACCGGCCCCATACCAACACTCGCGGCAGATCTTCATGTAGAAAATGGGATCAAGCAGATCGAGGAGATCCTCCAGGTATTTGGCACGACGCTTCTGCATCTTGGCCTGGTTTTCCGGATTCTCCTCGAAGAAGGCAATGCGCTCGTACGCCTCGGCGTAGTCCTGCATGATCTTACAGTACTCGGTTGCCTCGTTCTCCGCCTTATAGTAGTCCTTGGCTATGTCCAGCCACTCGTTTACAAAGTGGAAGACCAGCTTGGCATCGTCGAAGGTCAAGCAGTAGTCACAGCTAATGCGACTCTCGCAGGCGGTTAGATCTAGGTCGGGAAATCGAGACACTTCCGCTTCGACCAATCGAAGGGTTTTTATGGCCTTATCCAGTTCCTTGGTCCCCTCGCATTCGTCCTCATCACGCAGCAGTCGCTCCCTTGAGGTCTGCATCAAATACAAGCCATACTTGGCCCAACAACGGGCCACATCGGCGTAGCGATGCTTGAAGGTCTCCGTCACATCCTGGCGCTGCTGCTCGGTCAATCCCTCCGGCTCCAGCATGTGGGCCTCGTATTCGGCCATGATGAGCGTGGCGGCGGCCAGGTGATGACGGGCCTCCATAAATCTCTCCTCTCCGATATAGAACTGCGACAAGGTGGCTGTATTCAGGGCGAAATCGATGGCATCATACGACTTGTACAGCAACTGGCGGTGCAGGGTGCGGTGGCAGCATCTGGCGGAATTCTGCGTCTCCCCTAGATGGCCGTACATCTGGGCCAAATAAAAGCACACCAGAGTGTACAAGGATTCCAGCTCCTTCACACCTGCTGGAGTCACGGATTGCCCCTCTTCGGCCGGACTGAAGATATCCTGTATGGCTAGTGGCTCCAATTTACTGGCCTTGAACTCCTGGTAGCTCTTTTCGGCCAAGAGCAGCATGTCCAGGCCCTCTTGGTACTTCTCCTTGGCGCCCAGCACGATGCTTAGCTCGTTGACAGCGCCTATGTAGGGAATTATAGCTTCTGGACGCTGCTTCAGCGGCGTGACGAGTTCCAGGCACCGCTTGAGCAGCTCCTCGCCCGTAGACGGTTCCTCTGTGTATACATAGATCCGGCCTAGATCGCGGCAAACGAAGGCCAGCAGGGAGCGGTAACAGAGATCATCCTGGCTGCCATCCTCTTCGCTGGCCTGGACGGACACCAGTTGGTCGTCCAGCTGTTTTTTCAAGTCGGCCAGAACATCGCGGGCTTTGTAGTGGGAACGGAATGGATCAGTTGGTGGATCGTTGCGACTCTCCTCCTCCACCAGCTTGTTGGCCTTTTCGAAAAGCTCCTTGTAGTCGCTCAGAATCTCTTTGGGGATAACCATTTCGGCGTGTCCTGTGGGGGGAGGCATTATATTGCCCGGAATTTGAGGTAAAGTCTGAAATCTTTTTTATTTACCTTTTCCAATATTTCGTTGCTTTTTGTGTGTTTTTGTGGTGCTGCAGTCACTTGGACGGGGCAACCATTGATTTAGATACACCGGCTATAATTTGTGTATACAGAAACGACAGGAAAATCCAATACAGAACTCCAAATTAAAAAATCTATTCACTTATAAGCAAAAAAAAAGAACAGTAGTGTGCCCACCAGATGATCCGTTCATAAAAATTAGAGGATTTTTCATTAAGCATAACCTGGTCATATTAAAAGTTTTAAACAACTCTCGATACATTTGTCGTTGCCATACTTTTCGAGGAAAACTACCGGTTGTACACGTTTCCTCGCTCATCCCACAATTTTGCACTGATTACTTGACCCATGTCCAGCACAATAGTTTTTCCTTGAAGAACGCGGGCAAAACTCAATAAAAGTCTCTAGAGGGGCTCGGATAGCCTCAAGAACTCTCAATATTTGGCGTTGCCAGACTGTACGAGGAAAACTGCCGGCATAATTTAAGTGTGACACTGTCCCGTTAAGGAGGAATCCCCTCTTTTGTTGGTTAAATCGGAAAAAGGAAATCTTACCACACTTATTGCAATAATTGTTCGATTTCAGGAAAACTAAAACAGAAGCGAAAAGCAAGCGACAGGCGATAAGCGATAAAGATTTTCTACTTTTGTACAACCACAAAGAAACCTCATAATAATGACCGATCTGCGCAACGAGATGGACAGCGACCTGGACCAGAACTACTCGCTGAACAGCAACGCCGACCCCAAGAACATGCAGGAGCTGACCATATACGTGAGTAATCCCGATCCGGATCCGCGTCCGGCTGCGGAAACCCACCCATAAAGTAGAGACCATTTGAGAGCACCCAGTAAAACGCCGCCGCCTCCTGTTATCAGGTACAAAATCTGTTGCAGAACGTGCAGGACAAGTTCCAGACGATGTCCGACCAGATAATAACGCGCATCGACGACATGGGCAATCGCATTGACGACCTGGAGAAGAGCATCGCGGACCTGATGAACCAGGCCGGGATCGAGGGGCAGGGACCGGAAAAATGAGACCCGTAGATCGTGGGGCCGCCCAGAGCCTTCATCCAGCCACGCCCAGCGCAGCAGCCACGACTGGGTATCGCAGATGCAGATTCTCCCCATTAATAAACATCGAACGCACCGTCGGCACCCAGGCACACACGAATCACACGAATCAAGTTTACAATTCCAGGCTCTCACGTTCATTTAATCTCCCCCAGCACCCAGTTGCTCCATAAACACACATTTGCTCATCCGTTTATTGTGTAGTTTTAAGTTTCCCTCTCCAGAGATGGGATCATTATTTGTAAGTAATGTAATTCCTGTGTGAGCAAGAGGGCCAATAATTTCGAATTATTGCCGTTTAAGTTTGTATTTATAATTGGATTTTACAAAATAAATCGAGAATTGTACAAAATCCCTCCCCTAGTTTTGGGGGTTTGTGGTCGACGGGGGGAACTTCGATTCAACAATGGTTACCTGGCGACCGGCTTCCGATTTCCGCCTTCTCACCTGCAAGAAAAGTGGGTTGGGCGAAAAGAATAAAGGGGGTAAGGAGAATATTGCCATTTCCGCTTGATTAGTTATGCTAGGCATACATTTATTCTTGTTTATTTGGGGCAAATAATGCAAATCGTGAGCCGTGACCATTAAAGAGGATATGCAAATCAGTGTTGCCTTGCAGATATTTTCAGGTTACATATATCTATTAATAAATGAGGTTGGTTTGAGTTCTTTACTTTGATTTGGGAAAGCCTTAAGCACGATTATGATTTTAAAAATATTCTACAAAGTTTTAAAAGAAGGCACAACTGTGGGATAACGCAAGACATATAACAAAAAGGGGGCGGATAAAGCCAATTAATTTAAAAAGTAACTTATTAGTTGGTAAGTGCAGGCTGTCAACTTAGAACTAAAAACATAAAGCCATTATTTATTTAATTTACAACGTAGCAGGGGTCAAGTTATAAAACAGATGGCAACGTGCTATTTAATGATTGTTTCTGCCTTGACTACATGAAAGCAAGCCTAATATTTGATCTTTATTTGCTATACTCTGCCCTAACTATGTACGTGATAGCCAAACATAAAGATAGTTCCTCGTTAAATGTATAGTTCAGTTCAGCAAACAGCTATGTAAATATTTCCAATGTCGGCAATACTGTGATGTGATCATGTCATGACTAGTTATCTTTAGTTAACTGCGAGTCCCAAGCTCCGTTCTAGTGCTGGGGCACATGGAACTGCTTTTGCAACCTTACATGGGTGGAGGCCACCGCCTTGAAGGGATGCTTCACCGTCTGTCTGGGTGGTTTCATAGTTGCACTGACACTGGCGCTGGTCGAGGGTGTGCCGGCAGCCCGCGTTTTAGCCCCGAAAACATTCTCGCGAGGCGTTAACTGTGAGGTCTGTTGGGCGGTGTTCTCCCTTTCGTCATCGCTGGCGGTTCCAGACTCCTCTTCGTCCTCATCTTCGCCACTCTGTTCGGAATCCTGAAAGATAATATAAAAATAAATTATAATTTAATCCAACACAATTAATTAATGTTTACCTCGTCATCGTCTTCTTCATCATCCTGCTCGTCGGTCTCCTCCTCTGGCTCGGTCCTACTTCCATGATTAATTCCAGCTCCTGTCAGATTCTTGCTACTCCTCGACAATTTCTGGCGCCTCTTCAGCGGACTGACCAGGTGCTCGTGCTCCAGGCTATCCATCGACTGTGAGCGCAGACCCTTCTTCAGGGCCGCCTTGCGGGGCGTGGGCTCTTCCTTGGTCTTCATCAGCTTCTGGAACTCCAAGAAGTCGTCGCGCTCATCGATGCTGCCGATGTCGTAGTAGCTGGCACTAAGGATCTCCAGCGCCTTGGTGTGCTGCTTCATGGAGATCAGGATAAAGTCGCTGAGGATCCTCTTTAGGTCGCCCAACTTGCGCTGTTCAAAGTTCCCGATAATGTCGTCGATCTCCTTGTTGGTGCGCTGCACCTCCATTTTGGCCTTAAAAAGCTCAGAATCGGCGGC
The DNA here is from genome assembly GCA_008042475.1 of Drosophila kanapiae. Taxonomy (NCBI): domain Eukaryota; kingdom Metazoa; phylum Arthropoda; class Insecta; order Diptera; family Drosophilidae; genus Drosophila; species Drosophila kanapiae. The sequence goes on along the minus strand of VNJM01002696.1, from coordinate 530,194 downwards.
ACTCTAGGGGAAGAAAGTGGTCAGTAATAAAAGAATACAAAGATATCTTATTACCTACATTATTAGCGGAAAATTTGGACTTTAGCTCCAGCATCTGGCGTTGACGAAGGACTTCCTTGTCCCTGGCTATGACAGCCAAGCGTAGATTGTCGCGAGTGGATTTACACAGATGCTCGAATTGGGCTAACTCGTTGATAATCTGTGGAGGGTAATATTATATAATTAATATAAATAGTAGAATAAATCTTATTCCTTAATATTTAGAACCTTGTGTTCCAACCGATGGACATTAATGTCCATGTAATCACTCATTATGGTCACGGCATTCGTGAAGCTCTTCAGTCCTTGACACAGACTCTCGTTGATTTCCTCGTCATCGGCATAACTTTTGACACCCTTAGCCAGCTCATCGAAGGAATCGCGGTATCTAGAAAGTAAATTTATATCAGTTCAGATATATATTTCTTTATATATGTACCTACTTGGCCATTTTCCTTGTCACCAAAGCGAAGGATGAACACAACTCCATTAGATGGCGTTCGGTTAGAGTTATGCGATCGTTTATGATTTTAATGCGATCGTCTTTGGTATTTAAAAACGATAATTTTCCACGGCGAAACATTGTGCTTTTGTTTTGATTATTATTTATTATTTGCTTGTTTTCTTTTGACGGGAAAATCCACGGAGCGCGTTGTCAGGGCAACGGAAATATTTAAAAAGCCATTAGGCAACGCTGCGAAGTATAGGTGGCAACACTGCTAACCTTACAGTGCTGTTAACAGTTTGCGAATGGAAAGCATAGATGGCGCCTTACCTTAACAAAAACTTAAACACGTCATTCTACATACGTGTAAAATGCAAAACATTAGACAAGAATGTTTGCTAACAATTTGCGACTGGAAAACATAGATGGCGCCTTTTTTTTAACATTCGTGTAAAATGAAAACGATTAATTAATTGAGTTTTGTTTTTATTTTTATATCCATTTATAATGTAAATCTTAGATGCATGCATTTTATTTTAGATAACGCAAAAACCATTCAAAATTCGCGGTAGTTTCTCCAACCTCTATTATTTTGTATTCTGTATTAAATTTAATATTTTAATTAATCAAAATCATACTAAAACCCAGGAAAATGGTTGCCCCTTTTCCCCCCAACAGTGTCAAGGTCAAGAGCACCATGTTTTGTCATAATTTGTGGGCGGTTGTCTGCCATGACAAGCGGCTATATTTAAATCGGAAAAGATCCATGACAAATTAAGAGGCACACGCTAGAGAAAAGAGAAAAAACAGCAAATGTAAATGACGAAATTTTGGAATAATTAAATACACATCAGAAAACTAGAATAAATAATATTTATAACTAAGAAAAGTGATACACTTCCGATACAACATAAGAAAGCTCTCATAATTCCTATATCATAACAAGATTTCTAAGAAATATATGTAATTATATGAAATATCTCTTCAATTTAACAAAACTGACAAAATTTCTGCTCCATGTATAGCCTTGACAACCAAATCGCTTTTTTTGGGGAATTTTTGTTTATTTTGAAACCGCAGCTCCAACCGCAAGAATGTTGTGTCAACAATTAACCGAAAATGGCAATTAATTTTAAATGCTCTTTTCCCCACTTAAAGGCATAGTGCAATCAAACCTGTATTTAGTAATATAAAAATAGCAGTCCCGTCCAAATAAAAGCAACGAAAGTGCAGTTAAACGAGAATCCGGTTCGCGGTGACGACGACAAGAATTACAAGTTGTAGAAAACAAGGCAGAGGCTACCGAAGAAGATTCCAACAGCTGTCGAGATTCCGATCTGGGCGAGAACTACTAAATAAGGGAAACCGGGATCCGAGGGCCAGGCAGGGGGACCAGGTGAATGGTATTCATTGTCAATACAAGAGCGTAGCTTGGGGTGCGTTCCTTGTCGCTATAACCCGCCTCTTTCGGATTCTCCTCATCCGTCTCATTCTTCAGCGGCTATTCGCAGCTTTGAATTTCTGATTTTCCTGCACCTCGAACTGTTTTGGTCAAGGGATGGCCCAGAGAAGCGACATTCACTTTTGCCCAATGAGAGGGAATTTTTTTTTAAATTGCAAATCGCTACTTTAAATACCCTGAACATTTATGGAAGAATGAAGAATTAGTAACCAGCTGGTGGTTTTTTGATCAGTTTGGTTATTTTGTTTATATATTATAACAATTTGTAATTGGAAATATAAAATAAAATAACCACAACAATTGAGATATTTAAGTAAACATCATTGCATACTTTTAGGTACAGCCTAAACTTTAGGGAGTTTTCAAATCTCTGATTATTATAACTCTACTTTTGATAAATAGTCTACAAATTAAATTACAAATTGATGAATAAATATATTTTTAATATGAGAAACTATCTGCTATAAGAATTAAACATTCTCTGTAATTTAAAAGAAAATACTATAGAAATCCCCACTGGATTTCGCTAAGAAAAATCTCTAAATATTTTTTGAGGATCAATTCTTCTCTGTGATTCTTTCGCTCTCCCTGTCCATCTTTCTTCTTCTCTCTGCCTCTTCTCTGGTTCTCTTCTTTGTGTCGAAAACTTGCGTGGGGTATAAATAAAGTCAAATTCGTACGCAACCGTTTAGTCCGAAATATCTCTCAAAAGCCAACGCACGTCAAAGATCGCGGGTGTTCAGTGCGGATCGCTTTTGATATTTTCCCCCCAAAGAAAAAACGAAATAATAAACCTACCGAAATAACTGTATGACGGCGGTGACAGCAACCAACAAATTTTATGCAAATTCGCGTGTGTCGGTATGTGAATGAAATAAAAATAGAGGGGATTGTGTGTGCGTGAACGATTTCCGTTTCGGCGCTGACAAAATTGTTTATAAACAAACAATTCAAAAGCTTATTCGGGCTGCCTCGATTTTCTCACCCATCTGTTTTCATTTTTGCGAAATATTTGCTCACTTTTATGCTGGCCCAAGCATAAACAAATGATTTCTAAATTTCTCAGGCTATTAAAAATAATGCGATAAAAAGTGCCTTTAACGTTGCCAATTTTTATGACCTTGAAAGTAAATATTTACAAGAAGAATCTTAATTAAAAAGTGTTTAACTTTTGTAGGAAAACTTTAATGGAAGAACATTTTTCTGGGGATAAGGAAACTGGCAAAGATTTGATGAGATTTTCAGAATCATTCATTTCGAGATGTATCTTATTTTACTTAGGATATCTGTGTGTAAAGGAAACAATACAAATATTGGTTAAACAGAAGTGCAATTTAATCAAATTTTTGTTTGAAACTGAATAGAAATAATGTTATAGAAAATACAGCTTAAATTTGCAATTAAAAACTCATTTAGCAATTGCCTATTGTATTTCTAAATAAATAGATAATAGAGGATACTAACTAACTTGCTATAGAAAATTCTAATTAATAAGTTAGTTTATTAAGCAGAAATTCGATAAGGTAGTAAATAAATCAGAATACTAATTAAAGGGCTTACTTGGTGTTAGCTTGAAGAAGATCATTCATAGTAGCAAGTCCCATAACAATTCCCCATTAAATGCTGATCTATGACATTAACGTAAGTAAAGTCGTGATTGAACTCGGCTCAATCAAGGCGGGACTGATTTATGATAATTAAAAAGAAGCTCTTTATCATAACCATTTATAATTACAGAGAAGAACCCTCGCTAGAATATTAATCAATTAAAATTTGTAGAAATTCCCCCAAAGGTTAATAGGCAAAACAAGTGAGTTTAGTTTGTTTACACAATCGGCCGCCACCTTGAACTCTACACCGAGCCCGTCGTGTGCTCAACAGGTGATTTAAACAGTCGTCAAATTGACATAATTCCACTCAATGCAATGCAAACCGATGTGGAATTGAAAATACGAATGGCCCATAAAGCGGAGAATAGAAAAACATTCAGCAACTGTGACAGGGACACGTACTTACTATATAGAGGTAGAGTTGGAAAAATAAAAAATAATTGTAAATGTAGAAACCAGAGAGACCAGCGTGCAGCTAACGAAGCGTAGAAACAAACTGATTAACCTAAGTAAATTGATCAAACCGACAAGATATACATATATATAATGCAGGTAGCTGTCAGTATACAGAAGAAGAAATACTCTATATACTCTATATGTTTATATTTTAAATATAATATGTAAGAAAGCCCTTTTTATGAAAGGCTTTAAACTAGTAGTAATTATTTTTGTTGGCTTATGAAAACATTTATTTTTCTCTGGTAAAAAACAAACTTTATAAAATTGTACGTACTTTTATTATAAGAAAAATATATATTTAGATTTTGTGATAAAATAACTAAATAAATAATAACATATTTATTTAATAAATATGCCACAAAACACCTGTTTATATCCTTTAGAAATACTAGGCTCCTCATAACCCAGAAAGTTCTTTAATAACTCTGCTTAGGACAGAAATAAGAGCACTATAAATATTACTCATACGCTGCAGGTACTGCCGCTACACTGGTGTCCAGAAATATTGCACACAGCTGGCGGCAGCAAAGCGTTCTTCCCACAGCTATTTGCTGGGCATATTTTTCGAATATTTTTAAACCCAGCGACTAATTGAGAGAGACCGAGAGCGTCACTCACTCAGGCCCTCCCTCAGTCACTCATTTACTCAGTCACTATCTCTCTCTATCTACCCCTGCTCGTACCCTCTCTTTCTGATTCCATAGCCGGGTCTCGTTCGCCGTTTATTTGCCGCTTCCTCAAATCATTTAAGCGCATTTGACGATTGTTTGCCTTTCCACACAGAACAGAATCTCGAATCTAGTTAGCCGGCGATCCAGACGATATTTACACAAAATATTAAACCTAAATCAACAATAAAATATTGACAAAAATAAATAAATAAATAAGCCCTTAAAAAACCTCTAAAAGTGTGTGAAAAACAAATTAAAATAAAACGAAAAACATCAAAATGAAGCTGTTGTTCGGTGTAGTGGTGATCACTTTGGCCCTTAGTGGAGTCTTTACGCTGCCAGGTGAGTTGTAAAGTCCAGCTTTAGTGTTTTCTATTATTTGGAATGAAAATATTTATAAGAAAGCGACGTCGGCGGCGGCAACCTTTTGACTTTATAGACAAAGGAGCCTGATAAGCGATGGGGAAGTACGAGAACGTTCCCCTTGTTTTTACTTGTTCAATTCTTTTCTGAACTGGTTCAGTCCGGTGTCATCCAAAGCATTGTTTCCCTATAAATTCAGGTTTTTGATAACGAAAAAGTAACTATAAATATTAAATATTAAATATAAAGAAGCTATACAGAGAATTGAAGCTGTATTAACTTGATTCCAAGACAACTTAAAGCTTAAAGTTGACTCTCCCAGCCGGATAATGATGGCTGCTTGGCAGATAACAAAGCGAGACACTTGACAATCAGCCAAATGCATCCTACAGATACACAAGTAACTACAAATGGCGAAATATCAGACAGTCGCCTCCGTTCCGCCGCATCTGAGATTCAGTGTATCTGAGATCCAGGAGCGGCAGCGGCATCCTTATTGTCATCATCAGCGTTTGCTCTTCGCTGCCTTTGGCTGCCACTTGAATGCATAAATTGCCGAAGAAGCTGCGCTGCCAGTGAATTGCAGCTGATGGGCAGCTGTGTGGGAGGGGGCGTGGCAGCTGCCACAGCCACTTGAAGTTGTCAAATTCGCTGCAGTCGAAATCATTTGCAAGGAATATGAACATTTTATGCAACTCTCGTAAATTCTTATTTTTTTCGGCAAAGGTTTCTCGAGATTTATCTCTGGAGTGAGTGCTTAAAATTTACAGTGAAATATTTGGGAAATTTATAATTTAGAAGAGGAGAAAATGGGGAAAATTGTGTTTGCTGTTTCTAACTTAACTTAAGAGGGATGAAAAGATAATTCTATAAATAATACTAATGATAATCCAGCTTGTAATTAACAAACAAACAAATAAATATTTATATCAAGATTTCATTAATTAAATAATTATATATTACAGAATTAGCTAACAAACAAGTAAATATTTATAAATATAGCTAATTTATATTTATTCGGACTACTATATTATTAGAATTTCAATTAGTTCATTGTTTGAATTCAGATTTATGGCTTGCATAAAAATACATTAAATTATTTTAATTATGAGGGAATGTGGAATTTCTGTATTTATTTGAATTCGAGAAGAGCTCACTTGTTTTCTTGTTGATGCATCTTAGATTTATGAAGTGTTTAACAATATAAATATCAAGTTTCTCGTCTTATTGGCCACTTTTCAATCAACTCAAAGCCCAGTTGGTTGAATGAACTCAAGTGTGAGTCTTATGCACTCAAGTTCTGGCCTTTTCTCCTCGTCATTTCTCGACCCGATTGCAAGTGAAATTCTTGAGCATTTTTCTTTGCTTGACTTGCTTTCTTTCTTTTTGTTTTTTTTTTGTATTTTGTATTTTTCTTAATTTGGTTTTTACGAGAGCGGACCATGTCAGTGTCCCATGGCCAAAAGAATTGGGTTAATTATGGCCATAATTCGCGTTTAAGGCCTTTTTCCAGGGAACGTCTCTTTCGGCACGAAAACAAATTGCAATTGCATGTGCGGACATAAATCACATTTTTTGTTGCATTTTTTTATTTTGTGTCTGGTCGTATGTGGAGTAATAAAACTCAAAACAATTATTATTATATTATTGGTAAATTATTATTTTTATTTTCCATTGTTGCCACTGAATCGGCTGGCAATTTGCTTAATTTAGACGGATATTTATTTATGCAAATTGAAGTTAATTTTTTGGGCCTTTACAAATATTTTGGTGGCATTATTTGATGAATGGCCAGATAATTAGCATTTTACGAGAGGATGAGAGGGGTGAAGCCCACGAAATCACTGACTGTGGAAATATTGCGAGTTCATTTATTTGGGGCCTAAGCTGATTATGGAAAATTGTTGACAGAACAGAGAAAGTGGCAATTAATTGGCAGTTCTAATACAGCAAATAATAATATTCCGAACTAATTATATTCTATTCCAATTAAATGTTGAAAAAAAAAAAGTAAGATTGCATCTTGCAGTTTATATCGTTGTTGTGGTCAAAAAATATAATTGAATAAAATTCAATTAAATCAAGTTTCAATTATATTTTGTTCAGGCTTACTCTTGTTTTCCGTTTGTTTAACTCCCCCTTCAGACAAGGCTTATTAAATTAAGTCCTCAAAAACCGAAAGTCAATTAAATGGACAAATTGTTTAAATACAAAACACTTTGCTAACTAAATAAAATGCGCAAATTCGGTCTTTCGACTTAAACTGACTTAACTGGAATAATTTTAATATTCGGTTTTGTAGGGGATAAAGAAACAAAGCAAATGAAACTTTGTACGGACAATTCGCAAATGCAATAAAAACAAGAAAATATACGGAGCAGCAACAGCTTATACGAATTAAAGTGAATTGTTTTTTGGAATTTGAGCTATAAACTTTAATTGGTTGACTATTTCGAGTGTTTTCCTTTGGCATTGTCACCTTGCACATATTTAAACCAACACATTCGTTTATTCTGACCCAATTAAATATACAGATTTGGGGCTTTGAGGCAAATAGCACAAAGACTTCATTAAAATGGTTATGTTTGCAAAAAAATAACCTATAAATATAGCAATTAAAATACTATATTGGTGTATTCTATTTTTCCTTACTTTAAAACCTACAATTTAAATGTTTCCTAAGCTTTAAAACCAACTGAACATTTCAATAGATTGAACACGACGCTAAACTCGTGTTCCAAGTTGCTTGTTTTGTTTTTTATTGTAACATCTGTTTCGCTTTTAGCCAAATGATTAATTACTTTCCACGGAAATCTACACGAATCTACACAAAAACTTTGTCGTTGTAACGTGACTGCGAATTCAATGAGGGGAAAATCAGTAACAGAGAGAACTTGTGTGTTACGTTTCATCGTGTTTTTCTCTGGATTTTCGTGCTTAAATTAATTTAAAGAATTTATTAAAGTTTAAAGAATTGTAAGTCAGATGGTAATTAAAAAATAATGGCTATTTAAATTCTATAATGTTATTTTAATATAAATACAAGTAGGTTTTTAAATACATATGGTTTAGTTATTATAAATAAATATATTTGCATAACTATAATTATTTCACTTACTAGATAATAATTTGCGTACATATTTAAATAAGAAATTGTTAATTGTATTTTTGTAATATTTGCATTTGAAGCTCAAAAGCCAGTGAGTTGAAACGACTTTTTAATTAACACTCCCTGAGTCATCTGGGGACTATTAAAAGAAACTAAAGAATTAACTAAGCATTTAATTGTTTAGTGTGTTTGCCTAATCAACAATGAAATGTTCACAATGCCCCCTCTGCGAGACAATAGAGCAGTGTTATTTTGTATAGAAACTTGTGGCTAGACTCTGGACTGTGGCCTCCTCGACTGGCAATTGTCGGATGTCACGAAGGGATTAACCAGCCAGCCAGCCAGCAGCTGATCCCCTGCCAAATTAGTCGGTGACTCAGACTAGTTTGTTGTCTGTGATTGAGAACTACTGCAGCAACCGCTTCAATTCCATTCCCAGCTTCAATCCCAAGTTGGCTCCGGTTCAATGTCACGTAATCGCTGCAAGGCCTCTCTCCCCGGAGGTGTATGCCCCCCTTTTGAGGGAACTGGAGGAGGAGATCTCGTACACCCAACCCCTATTGCGACGCCTCTTTATGTTAATTTATGTGCTGGCAAAATGTGCAAGCGCCTCTAATGCTCAGCCACGCATGGCGCAAACCCGAAATCAGAAATAAATTACAGAAGGCAGTCGTGTCGAGTAGAGCGGAGAGGAAAGCAGAGGAGCATATATCCAGACGAGGCAGTTGCTCATAGTCAGCACAAACTGGGGGAATTAACACCGAATAATCACACGAACGTTGAGCAGAATGATTATGCGGAGTGGTGTCCACGTTAATTAACCGGAACTCAACTATAATCGTTTTTTTAGAATATTCTTAAGTTATCAATTTTTTTTTATATATTTTTTAATTTATTTTGAAACATAAAACTAATTGTATCCAAGCTAATAAGCAATAACCTTTTAGTAGCTTAGTTAACTATTAAACTTATACTGGTTATGTTAGTTCGTTTTTGTGTCCAGCCTTTAATTCATCTTACTAGAACTATAATAGTTCAATTATCAGTATTTAATCTTATCATATTATGGGGCAATGGCCAAGCAAATGAATCATTGTTGAGGAATATTCCCGGCAAACATACGTATACTTTGAGTTGAGTTAACAGTGTGCCTTGAAAGATTTTCTTTATTACATTGAACTCTTAATCAGTCTCAGCGTCTTTATTGTTAATTGATAATTAAACAATTTATTTATTATTGTTTAATGGCTTTAAATGCTGGTAATAAGTATGTAAGACCTAGCAGCTTCTTAAAATATTCCCTCAATATATTCATAAGCTTTAGTTTCTCAGAGTTTTAATGTAGTATAAAAAAGTAGAATACAAATTCAAATACAAACTTTTAAATGTTTAAAATCGATATCCATTTTATTTAATGTGCTCTTTTTTAAACAAGATTCATGACATTAACCGTCGTGTAAACTCGTATGTATATTTGATGCTACGAACAGGAATAATTGTATATTATAATGAAATCCCGTTCATTACTCAAATACTCAGCTGGCAGTTGCAATGTCAACGCAATGCAGCTTTAAACGATTTGGCAAAAGGGGAATTTGCGGATTTGGCATTAGGATTCAATGGGTTTTAGAATGGGTTACGGGGACCAGGGTCTACGGATGCCAGGACCCGTCCGACAGCTGCTGCCATATGTTCGTCTGGTGGGGCTGTAAATTTAATGAGATTCCTGTCAAATTAATTTCCGGTTATGATTAGATTTTCGTTAATGGCAATTTGCGGTTTTTGCTGTCAACCCAAAAATGTTGCGAAATCCAACTGGCAAGGCCGAAGTATCTGGTGTGCCATCGCCATCGAATTGATTTGCATTTGCATGCAACATTTGCAATGATTGCACAAAGTGTCTGCTGCAATTATCTGCCCAACAAATTGCACCCATCGCCATCGCCATCGTCATCGTTATGAGACTGCTGCACAATTGATTAACATTAAGTAGTTTAGTAATCGTAAATCATGTTCAAAGCCTCACCCACAAGCCCTGCTGGTTGTGGCATTTATGAAAATTTTGCATATCTGGCAGAGCTCAAGGAACTGAGGAATCATTTGGCAGGTGGCCAGGAAATGCGGTGCGGTGCGGTGGGTGCGGCTGAGTGCAACATTTGGGGATTTATTTCACTTAATTGGAAGGCTTTCGAATGGCTACAAATAGATTACACTAAGACGCAAGCGTTTAGCTAAAGTATTTAAATATCTCTCAGAAGGGAGTGCTAGCTAAGAAGGTGCAAGCAATTATGAAAATAGTATATATTGTAAAGGAAAAACATATTTACACTAAATTTGGTACTTACAAATTTCATTGCTTACTTTTAGAAACATTTTTAAGAGTTTAAAAACTCTAGGGATTTCCGTAGCACCCTAAATTGTTTATATTCTCTAAATATATATTAAAAAGTATATTCAAATATTAGAGGTAAGAACAATTACACTTTCTCCAATCAATTAATGGCAGCCCTGTGTACTCCTCCATAAATTCCATTCGGTGACAAAACTTAAAGTGAAAGCATTGAAAACGAGGCTGAAATTCATTCAGGCCAGATCCCGAGAGCCAGACACACAAATCATTAACAATTGCACCTGCCACAGAGCCGAAACCGTTTACAAATCAAGACCAGGAATCAAAAATCTTTTTTTTATGTTTCTTTACAAATTTTCTGCACGTACACGTATGCCTGGAAAAATGATTCTTGATCCAAGCAAAATAATGAAGGCTGCCAAAGGCAGACAAAGGCGGCGGGGAAAAGCCTAAAATTAAACAATTTTACTTTTTGGCAATTCCATTTTTGCTGCTCTCGTTGGCTTTGCAGAATAATTTGTTGCATGTGGCAGGGATTTCCAAACGGGAAAGGCGGATAGGGCGGGGAGAAGAAGGAGTGTTCCGTGTCCGGGACCAAACAATCAAAATCAAATTCAGATGAAAAAACTCATTTTAAACGCGACAAACGTAACGTTCAATCTTCCAGAACATTGAGTACGTGACACGATTGTCACATTTGGCAAACCGGGAGAGAGTGGCGATCCCAAAGGAGCAAGCGAGAGAGCTAGAATGCACAAAGAAAAATTTTGGGGGTCATTAGGAATTATTATCAAAAAGTTTATAAAATATTTAAAGATTTTTAAAGATATTAAAGCTCTCAACAAGTAGTGCCTACAGGCATACATCGACACCTGGCTCTGGCTTCGCCGACAGCATACGAACGCTTACATTGTCGGTGTGAGCAGAGCTCGGGCAGTGAAATTTGCAGACTCGAGAGTCTATCTATAGGGCATCCCTGCTCTAAGCCCTTTCTATTCAATTTCAATGATAGACATATCCTAATTATATTTAAATCTTTGTTAAGCTTGGATTTTTTATATATATTAAATATCTAATATTTTCTTTCAGTGTCCCCCGCCACAGTTACAATCAAAGTGTTCTTTATTTCTGTTTCGCTTAGGCTCAACTCACATTTTGTTTTTTCCTTTGTTTTGTTTTCGTTTTTGGCAAAATGCAAATGAAGTGGAGAGAGAAATGAAAAATGAACGCAGCACCTGACTTGACTTATAGGCCAAGTTTTGGAGGCGGGCCGTGAAATTTTTGGGGTGTGGGTGTTACGCCCTGACCTAGCGACCCAAAATTAATTGAATTAAATTTGATTTTATATTTATTTCGTTTTGTTTTGGTTAGCGGTTCTCTTACCAAACTTCCTTATTGCCATCCGGCGAGCACGTAAATTTGTTTGTCATGCAAATCTGGCTTTTATTGCATTCTTATTAAGGCCCCGGCAAAGAAATGGGGTTGTTGAGATTTCCGTTCATTTAGTTATTTGTTTATTTGTTTGGTTAATGAAGTTGTATTGTGTTTGGAAAGGAGCTGAGAGGAAGTCTTTGGATATTGGGATTCCCCATCATTAGTTGCCTTTCAACACACACAATTATTAAAAGTAATTGTAAGCTTCATGGGATTTTTTATTTTAATTTCCGGTTTAAAGACTACCTTTTGCTAATGAAAAATCCATACTAGGCTCAGAGTTTGTCCATCTCTAGTCTTTACTTCAACTTTATTGAACTGTCTGCCAATATATTCCAGACAATTTGTTTCCTATCCATCCGCCACTAAATCCGCACTGAGCTATCCCCTAAATCGCATTTGTTATCTTCGTTCGAGTCATTAACATCCCCCGTCCACTGTTTCATTATTGGCTTGGATGTCAGGCCCACGGAGGCCTCCATATAACCATATAACTCGAATCTGTCACAACCCTTTCAACTGGCTGCGCTCTCGACTTTTCCCCAGACACATGGCGGAGTCGTCACTCAACGCGTCTGCCAATCAATTGTAGACAGAGGAAAATAACCATGCAGATAACTAGAACTACACCGCATCCTCTAATAGGCAGCGCATCCGCCACACTCAGATAGATGCACTTGCAAAAAATAAATTAAATCTGATGTATAGTACAAAGAAAAAACATTCAGATATTAATTGAGTAAAAGTTTTCATTTTATTATTATCGATATAAGATGAAATATTATTTAAACATTCAATATAGGAAATAATTGATTTAACGCTTAATTGCATAAGGTGGAGGCTATTGAAAATAGCTGGAAACTATTGTTAAACCATTACGGGAATGAAGAAATAGCAAAGAAATAGCCTTTATTTTTATAAAAAACTTAATTTAATATCCCTAATTCATTTTATTCAATATAAACTAGCTTTAACTATTACATAGAGTAATACCAATTAAAAATCTGTGAAATTAGAATTAATACAAAATTATAACCATGGCATAATTTTATGCTTTATTTTAAATGATTTAATTTTCCTAATCAATTTATTATACTTATTATTCTTATATTATATTTAAATAAGCTTTAACTATTGATTAAATAGGATAATATATAATATAGTATACAAAGTTATTAAAATAAAATAAGATAATATATTGCATACTTTAAATCACCTTCGTTAAGCGATTTCAAATTCCTGGTTAAAAAATAACTCTTTTTGTGTATTCGAGCCACCCCTAGAGTGGGCATTGGAATTGAGACAACCGTGAAACGAGACCTGTGTGTGGCCCCAGCTGTTGTTGCAACGCGTCACATTAATCAAGGCACCCACTGCCCCTGTCCAAGTTCCCCCCTTTCCCACAATACGGGATGCCATGCCCCCACACTTTCGAAGCCAACGTCATCGCACATCAAGGGGATGGCCGAAAAATCATTGTTGACATTTGTAATTAGAATTGATAGCAAGCAGACAGACAGCCCGCCCCCAAAAAAGGGGGATTGGGGCTCAGCACGGTTAGCTGTGGGCTCAGACGTTAAACTAATTTCGTTTTCGTTTTTCCAAAGCTCAATCCAGAGCGATATGTGCACTTTGCGAAGGGGTTCAGCACGTCCATCATTTGTTAAACTTTTTTTTTCGTAGCTGTCCTACAGCCAAGATGTGATTAGGGGAAGCGATAACATGTGCGTGTGATTTTGCACTGAAAGAAACTATCATGGAATCAGGATTGAAGGGGATTGTGAGGAAAAGTCCGATATAATATATCGACGAAAATATCAATATCATATCGAAAATATCGCAAGCTTTGCTATTTTAGATTTGTTTATATCGAAAAATATCGAATCAATATCAATATCAATATGATCACAAATATAAACAAAACATGCTGGTTATATTGAAATATTAACTTTAAATATTAAAAGCTTGATATCGATTTATCGCACATAAAAATACCGCAACATTCAATTATCGTTTTATATACTGATATACAGCATCGATATATTCAAATTTTTTGCCATCTCTAGAAAGATATATACTATCTTAGTTTGAATTTCCTTTTAATATAATTTATAAACTAATGTTTGATATAATAAAGATTAAGTTCGCACAATAACTTTTAATCCACTTTAACTGTTATATTCCCAAATTCTGTATTTAATTTCCTTTGAGCTAATCCCATTTTTTTAGGGATTAAAGATGCATTTTTTTTTGGTTAAGTGTGGTAAATGCGTGCTAACAAAATAGCTCAACACCCGCACACACCTCCAGAGTCCTCAGTCCGGACACCATTGCCATCAAGCGGGTCAATTGAATGGCATTTCACTTGGAGAATGACAGCAACTAAGCTTCGGTCTGTACTTTCACTCGATTGGGGGGCGTTAGTTAGACGGGGGAGAAAGTGGGGACTGTGACTGGAAGTGGGGTCTGGGCCTGGAGGACAGGGTCTGCTCAAAAGCTGGCTTTGATTTCACTTTCGGCTCGACTGCTGTTGACATTTGCCTCATGTCCTCTCCCTCAAGTGTCCTGTGTGTGCATGTGCGTGTGCTCGGGGCAGGGCATCAAACTAATTTTCCCCCTGTTTAGAGTTCTTGAACGTGACACGAGTTTGCACTCGGGGCACGCCCACCCCCAAGCTCCCCTTTGGGCCATTTCCCACTGGCCGGGCATCGACAGGCCTCCTTCGACTGTCTCTGGCCAGTGGTTTTCAGCTGATTTGAAATCATTTTAACCTAAATTGCATACAATCGAGTTTGTCGGGAGGCGGAATCGGGACTGGGGCTAGGACTCGGACTTGGCATTACCAACACACACACAATCGGAGGGAGCAGCCAAGTTTGTGTGTGTAATTGAAATGTGTGTGCTTCGGTGGTTTCGGTATTACTGCGTTCCAAAGGCGTTCGGAGGCGTCGATCTGCTCCTCCTCTTGTGGCTGGGCATCTAATCTGTGATGAGATTGGGCCAACGAATTAGGGCCAGTATGTGATTTTAAAAGCGAGATTTGCGGGGAAAGTGATGGGGGAAAAATGAGGCCAAGATTGGGAATAAAACTGTTTATCATATCTCTATAATGTTACGGAAAAGTTATCATATATATTAGGGGGTGCTTAAGCTGCTATCTAAAATTATGCTAAAAGATTGGATTCGGTACCTCAAAATTAGCATGCATTCCTTTAGACATATTTTTAAGAGTTTAAAAGATGCTTCTGAAGTCTGCAGCTCCCTTGATTATATTTAAAATATATTTAAGCCAACATAAAAGCTTTGGTTAGCTCAGTTCTTGCCAGTCTTTACTTTTACCTGTACCCTCTTTATATTTTATTTACAATTTCCCGAAGCTGTTCGCCATAAAAAAGAGTCTCAAAAGATTTACATAGTCAACTAAGTTTTTGCAACTACAATCATAATTACAACAAGTAGCCTAAGCTCCACTTTCCCCTCCCTCTACCAGCATTAGGTGGGAAACTTTTTACATTAACCAAAGTGCGGCTATTAAAAATTCATTAATTGCATGCAGCTGCAAAAAAAGAAAAAGATGCAACAAAGTCAGGGGAAAATTCACAGGAAAAGTTTAATTGATTTGTGCGCGCAAAAATGGTAAA
Source organism: Drosophila kanapiae (assembly GCA_008042475.1). Classification (NCBI taxonomy): domain Eukaryota; kingdom Metazoa; phylum Arthropoda; class Insecta; order Diptera; family Drosophilidae; genus Drosophila; species Drosophila kanapiae. The sequence goes on along the minus strand of VNJM01002696.1, from coordinate 514,611 downwards.
ATAATTGATAGATGGCTAAGGGATGTACAAATTGAGCCTTTAATGAGAATAGCCTGCGGTAAAAGTTGGAAAAGTTTTTATTTTTTTACCATATTTTATTCGCAACAGTTTCCATTAATTAGAAAACTTTTGCTGCTTTTGCCGCGGCCAAAATCAGATTTTGGCGAATTGAATTTACAAATTTTGAATTGGAAAACCGGCAAATTGCAAATGAATTGGGGGAAAATTGTGAAAAAGTGGTAAACTTGTCTCGGGAATGAACGAGAGCGAGTGTTACACATATTTCATCAACAATTTGAACGCAAAAGTAATTGAAAACGCATGCATCGATGATGGCCAAAAAGCGAATTGCCATTTTGTGTGTGTCGGTATGTGCGTTTTGCCAAAAACCATATTTGAGCCACTCAAAAATGTTTCCCCGGACAGCCGCAATATAAATTTGATGGCCAGTTTGAGCCTCATACCCGAAATGCCCCTGAATCTGCCATGGAATCCCGGCCGAAACCGACACTTTTGGCCTGCAGTTTAATTACCATTTTCGGCCGCTCCTAAGGGGGAAAATGCGAAAAGCATTTCATATTTTCAAGCAATTTTCCGCAGTTAAATGAGATGAATCCAAACCATGGCAGTTTGCAATAATCCTCTCATTTTTGAACCAAAATTGCTTTAGTCCTGTTTCCTTAATGTTGTCCATTTGAAATACATTATCTCGCAATATGTGTTTAATAAATACCTTAAGTGAGACTTCTGATATTTGAAATTACATTTAATTCAAGCAAAAGGTTCCCTGGAAATGCCAAACCAAAGTAACTTTTGGCTCAAAAAGCTTAACAATTTCTTAGCAGGAAGGCAAAGCAGTCCGGTCGGTGGTGCTCATACACACACAATCATCATTGCTGCTCACTAAATTATGCAAAATTGTACAATTATGTTAATTAATTGACGCAGCCAGCCAGCCACATCCCACTTCTGCTGCCCCTCGGCCAATTAGCGCCATAAAACGCAGGCCAAGCGATTGCCAGGGATTTTATTTTGGCCTCCCAGGAAGCTCGCAACAAAAAAAAAAAAAAAGAAATATATATATACAGTAGGAGTGCCACGCCCCTGAGCTTGTTAACCTTACATAATTAGCAACAAAATTGTTCGTTGTGTTTAGAACAAAAGCGCAGCGCATTGCAGAAATTTCCACAGTCCCTTTGTTTTTTTTTATATTTTGGGCGGTCTTTCTACCAAATCTGCCAACTGGCTTTATTAATTCCATAATTCAGCAGAGGCAGCAGGAAAAATGGTAGAGGAGAAGGTGCGGCGAAAAGCTGTAGTCCCCTGTCTGGGCTTAATTATTGGAAAATTAATGAAACTGCCATGTTTTCATATTTCCTCCTGTGCTTCTCCATGTTTCGCTTGATTAATGGTCCTAAATAATAAGAGAGCGATTGGTTGACTGCAAAAAAGGGGTTTATTTTGTATATTTCTTTAAATTTCTTTAAATTATGGTAACGAGTTTTTCCAGCAATTAACTTTTTAAGGTTTCCATGCTCAATTTGTCAACTCTTGGGGTTACATATGATAAATAAATAAGTTGTCTACCTCTGTATTTAATATAGAAATATTTATATAATTGTTATAAAGAATATATTAATATTTACTAAATATTATATTATATATCATCAAGTTTTGATTGCTAAAGGAAACTTATAATAAATGTAGGTTAAACTCATTGTATTTTATGGGATGTAACTGAGAAAGGAATTAAAAAATATATTTGAAGAGTATCAATATATCAGTGTATACATTTAATGAAACTAGAATATTAAGTTCCCTTTACGTAATATTTTTAGGAAATGCAAAATAAGTGTCCAGACTTTTTCAATCACTCACAGAATATTTCCTGTAAATGTTGACTATTTAATGTTTATTATTAGATGCAAGATATTACCATGACCCATGATAGCTTTCGAGAACTTCTGGCTATAGTATTCCAGGTAGCTTCACATTCGATCACATATCGTAGACGTTTGTTTGTGTGCCAATAAATATATCCATGGTGCATACATATTTGCCAGAAGGTAGCCCACTTTCATATGCACCTCCAAAAGGTAAATATTTGCACTTGTAAATGACATTCACGTGTGCGCCAATCTGCATTCCCCGTCCCGCCTCTGGCTTCACACATATATTTGGGGGATCTTTGTTTTTGTTTGCAGCATTGCTCCACTTCATGTTTGATGGCAGTGCGTTGTCAAGAGGGAGGTTGGTTGGCCTCCGTGATGACATTTTTTTTTACCAAGAGAAACCCAAACATATTGCGGGTGTCGTGTATATTTCTCATAAATCGGCTTAAAAAGCGGATGTGCAAAGGGAGCGTCAGTGCATTTGTTTTGTACACCCCTGAATCAGACGTCATCGTTCCGATGCCCCTCTGGGGGTCGGGATACGTTCGCCTTTTGCGTAAGCAATTTCACGCAGCACATAAAGCTTTTCATATTTTCCATATTTCCCATTTCAACTCGAGGCGAACTCTACTCCAGCGAGATGTCCGGCATGCAGCTTGACTTATTTTTAATGTCGTTAGTTACGATCCCAGATAAAAGGGTATATACGATTTTGGGAAAGGAGTTTATCGGATTATTAAATGTTTATTGGTTCCTACAAGTGTTAGCTTCGTTTTGTTGCTTATTTATACTATCAAATATAATTGTAAATAAGATTTTCACTTGTACTTGTACAGGATATCTCCCTAGTCCAAGTCCTATTCCCCAACTGATTTGTGTTATTTGCACTCCCTCTGGCCACTTGTTGTCTGACGGTTGTGTTGCGATGTTTTGCCTGTTGTTGGTGTCAGTGTCAGCTGCTGAGATTTATGAAGTGCAACATGCCAGGACTAAAGATTGAGAGAGGAAAAAGAGATTGAGAGGCGGTGGGCAGAAGGGGAGGATTTATTTGCGCTGGCAGCCCTGAATCTTTGCGAAGGATGCGTTATTTAGAGGTTCTCAGATAAAGCCTTGGCCCCGTTTCCTGAAACAGCGTAAATTTATATTCAAATCAAAGTGAAATGTTTACTCCAAGCTGGTTTCAACCTATATATATTTTTTTTCTGCTTACGTTGAAGGCGCAAAGCCGAAAATCAGCAGAAAACAAGACCTCCTCATATACCTCAGAGAAAAAAAGGAAAGAAATGGATAATTATGCAAAGCAAAGAGGCTATGAAAAAGGGGTCGGTTTGAAGGAGATCTTCTTTTTCCGCTGATTTGGCTAATTTAATGCAATTTTCGCCAGCCAATTTGGCTCTTAATGATGACAAACAGTGCTTAATTTCTACTGAAAACCCTTTTTTCCTTCTTCTTTTTAGCTGGCAACAATCCGCAGGACGATGCCGAGGTGATTAACGTGCCAACGCGCCCCCAAACCGAATCGGATTTCCATAACTTCCGCGGCGTCATCGATACGGGCTCGGGTTATCCCTTCCTCCAGTCGAATCCATCGGGCTTCAATCTCGGCTTCTTCGACTCCTTCGATGGTGAGTAGAGTGGCGCGCGGCACATGCGGCGTATGCGTGATATGTGGCATAATCGGCTTGAGCATTTTTAATGATATTTTAATTAAACAATATTGTGGTGATTCCTCCCGAAAAAATGCATGTGCAACGTAATTACATGTCTCGGGTGCATTTAATTTCATTATTATTATTCTGCTTAACGATGATCGAACGGTTGCCACGTTGCGTATACTTAATATCGGGTTACTTATGCGGGGTAATATGGGTTTAAAGGGCGGTTTGTGGCGGGGAATCAGTTAGAATATATATATATATTATAATTTTTGTTACTTAAATAGTTAAATCTTGAAATCCCTATTGTTTGTATGGTATTTTATAATTGATTTCTAAACAAATAAACATATTAAAGCCGAATTTATTAAATAAACTTTCAACTGATTGCTCTAGTTTACTTTAGAATCAATAATACAAAGAGAATTGGTAGCTATTATTACGTGTTATTGGTGGCAATGAATTAAATGCATATCCCCTGGGTCAGGCCAATTAGCCAACTGTCCTTTGGGACTTTTTAAACTTTTGCCATCTCGGTTTCAGAGGCAACTCCCCACGCCAATGCCAGTGAAATGAAAAACAATTTATCAAAATATTATGTCAAGTTCTTGTAGCCAGACAAAGTTTATTTATGCTCTTGTATTTATTTCTATGGAGCGAAGGAGTAGGAGTAGGTCAAACCGGTCTGTTGACCATTAAAAGTGAAAAGTTTTGCGCCTCATCTTGCCAATTTCTGCTTAACTAAGACCGTAAGACCGTTGCAGATGACGAAGATGAAGCCGAAACTTCATAAATCTTATCCTAATACGTTCGAGGGGCCAGGATAAAAACTTCCCAAAGCCCTGGGCATTGTGTATGCATAAAAGTTGTTTTATTCTTCGTTGTCTCGCTTTTTTAGGGGGTTCTGGAGTTCAACGAGATAACGAAGCGTAGAAAATAGCATATAGACAAATAGAAAGTTGTGCGTTGCGGTTGCCAGCAAAGTTTCCTGTCAGCGAATTATGTTTGTTAGAGCCAGAACTGTTTGTATTATGTGCGTGGAGAGTCTACGCAAATCCATAAAGACGGCAGGCGATAAGATATCTGTTTTGTAAGTGGGAGAACTAAAGAATTTATTTTGATTAATAGAAAAACTTAATAGAAAATACTAAATTTCTTAGCCCCTAACTCAAAGAAATATCGCCAAGCACCAAACTATTTCACGCAGCTATTTAAACGCATTAAAATGCAGTCGGCAAAATGGATTGGCGACAAACGACAATCAACAACCGGGCCAAAACAAAGTCCGCGAACAATGCGGTCAAGAATTTATGACAAGGTTGAAGAGGCCAGGGAAAAAACGAGTGGAAAAGGCCAAGAACCGAGGCATATGGCCGAGCTTTGGGGGCGGTTTTGGGCCCGGAGAAACGAAAGTGGGCTTGGAGATTACAAAAGTGCAGACAAGAAAATGACGGAGACTGAGGCGAGGCGGCAGCGGCGACACAGAAAACGCTTTTTAGTGCGTTTGCGGATTAGGGATTTTCAAACTGAAAAATACATTAGCATGAGACAACGACAACGATGGTATGTCTCTCCTTTCGCAAAGATTCAAGTAGATATAGAAAGGCAAGGAATGTCTAGACCACGGGCACCTGCTGCAATTCCCACAGGGCACTTGAGTTTCCTGCTTCAGGGTTTTTTTTATACATTTTGAGAGGAAAAAATTACAACTATTACATGATGTAAAGATAATTTAAAGCAAAGTATAAAAAGGGCAACTTTAAATGTTTAATCATTTAGTTTGTTATATTTGTAATGCTTATTTGGCAAATGTTTTTTAATAACACAAATATAAATGGTAAAAAATATAGTAAACTTTGTATAATTTACCAGACCTTCTTCGCCGTCTGCGCACCCGTCTCTGGCCAGTGATTGGCACGGATGCCGCTGATGATGACGATGATAGCTCTGGTGATTCCAGCGTTGGCCTTGGATCTAGCTTCTCCCTTGGTTTGCCTTTGGTCCCGTTGGACCCCAAGAATGGAAATACCACTTCTACCGTGAAGGTATGTCATAAAGAGGATTACAAATAGGTTTTAACTATTAAATACTTGATTATTAAGATTATTGTGAGCTTTAATTAAAGATTAGTAGTAATTCCGAACTATTTATTATCCGCCAGGTGGTGGATGGCCACAAGGTGGAGATCAACGAGACCGTTTTCGGAAATACCAACAGCGTGTTCAAGGTGCGCGTCGTTAATGTAAGGCCCCTGGATAGCGGCGAGGAGGTAGCCGAGGGTGTTCACACCAATGGTGGTGGCTTCCAGCCGGCCCAGGCGCCCGTTACATCTGCTCCTCTGCCGGACAAGTCCGCGGGAAAGGGCGAGTTCGATGATGAGGTGGAGGGAGATGGACGCCGCGAGCCACTGGAGAAGCAGCCCAAGGATAACGAGGTCAGCGAGATCGACGAGCCCAAGGTATACAAGTAAATTCGAGATAAAAAGAGACACAACTTTCTTGGAAAGAAAGACATTTAACCAGGAAATGCTTGGCAAGCGCCCTACTAACCAATAAAAAACAAAAAAAAAACACGAATTGTATATTGAGAACTTTCTATGAACTTGTAACATACCTACATATATACAGATATTTCTAATATTTTTTAAATAAAGTTTTGCATAAAACTAAACAGCAAAAATTGTATATATACTATATATGTAATGCCTGCGTTTTTTCCACTCCCTACTAATGCAAATAAAATTAAATCTTATTGGTGACTTGTGTTTGGTTGTGGTTTGCTTTTATTTTTTTGATTTACTTCTGTTTGTATAAAGCTTTTGTTTGCTAGTTTTTACTCATTTTATTTTTAATTTAAGCGTGTTTTTTCGGCAACGTTTGCTGTTTAATTAAGTTTTGCTAATTTGTCAGGCCAATAATCTGGACCAACCGCAATCGTAAATATTTTATTAACACGACAAAATGTTTAATTGTACAATGATTTTTGCTCCTGCAGTCATGTAATATGCACATTGGTTCATTGGATTTGTGAGTAATTTGATTTTTTCACAATTGCATTGCATCTAAATTAATAATGCAAACAAATTATAGCTTGTGACCACAATGCAAAAAAAATAATCAAAATAGGTTGTAACAAAATATTATGCAAATGTATAGATAAGTAAAAAATGGTAATGTGATAAGAGTGATATATAGATAAATTTATGAATTGAATCATGACAAAGTTGAAGCTCACAAAGCCGCGAATTAAGTCATTTTTTAAGGGGCTTATTCGGAACAAAGGTTAATTTTTAATGAGCATTTTAAATCACAGTTAAATCTATTTTTTATGCAATTGATTTTGGTGTAGCAAGTAGATACTAAGGGTTATTGTGGTAATATAATTCTTTTAGCTAAAAATTAAATACTATTCTATATTACATAATAAACAAATTATTGTTTAATTGTGAAAAGAATATCTTTAGTAGCAGTGGATCTTTTTCTTAACCTTCTTAACCGCTGTGATTGTAATTCCGATGAATTCTAACAATAACAAAGATAGTTATATAAATATTTATGCAGTTTATAATTTATTTTATTGTTATTTGTTTACTATATTGAAGAATGCAAACATATTTATATTAGATAGTTGGATTACTCATTATGATTCGTTTTAAATTTCAAGTTGGTGTTTCGTCGAATGTTCCCATTATATTAATAGCTTTTTTAAAGTAGGCTGTTCTTCGCTTTCATTCCGGGCTTTAAAAAAAAATATTCCTTCACCCGTATACTCTTCCCTTGTGGCAATTGGTTCCACAGGTTACCGAGTACATGCATCATATGCGACAATTTTTCTTGGCGTTTTTGCTGCAAGTCCATTAATTACTTTTAGGCCGTAATAAAAATTAATTTTTATTAAAAGTCATGCGCCCAGCTCGCATAAATCCTCGTCTTGGGCGTGGCAGGTGGGAAAGGGTCGGAAAAGGGCCGTATTTATGAGAATTTATTGTGGCGAAATCGACGAGTGCCGGTTGGATAAATTTTTTGTTGCTCTCTGCGAGCCGCATAAATCAGCGGGAAATTAATAAATGACCATAAAAAAAAAAAGAAAAACAGCAATGCGGCGTAAAGCGCCATTATTAACAACTTTAAAGTTGTAAGTGACATGTCAACGTTTAAATACGCAAATTTAAATTTAAATAATGCCAGCGGTGACATTTTTGTAGCCGCAACGGAAGCAAAAAGCAATATAAAAAAAGAAGTAAAAACTATTTGCACAAGTTGCGAATTTCATTCGATTTGTTGTTATATTTCCATTTCCATTTTTTTTTGCGGTGTTCAACTTTATTTTTCATCTCGCGCGGATATTGAAAGTTGTGGCTTCTGTTTTTTGCGGGGGTAGGGGTGCGGGTGTGATGACTTCTCATGCGTTTATTTGAATTTAATATTCATGGTTATAAATATTAATATATATATATATACGGACACACACCCACGGAAGGGAGTGTGTGCGATAACTCCTTTGCCCGCTGCATCGAAACATTGAAAAATTGTTGAAGGCTGTTAAACAATTTGGCGATTGAAGCTCTTTGGAAAAACGCATGTGCCATAATGGCAAACACACTCAGGCGACTGTGTGTTTTATTAATATTTCCCTATTAAAAAGCGTAAAAATAACCAGACAAATGCACATAATTCACATTCATGAATGTGTGAGCTTTTGATAACTTTTCACAAATTACTTTGTGCATTTGGATTTCAATTTGAATGCCAGCTGAAGGGTATGGAAGAAAAAGTTGGGAAATTTCTCATAAAAGGGAGACAGATATTAATAAAAATGGTGAAACAAGAGAGTCAACTGCAATTTGCTTTATTAAATAACTTTTTCAGGGATGTTAGAGAGTTTGCAGATTCTTTAATTTAATAAGTGTGGTGATGCTGTTTTGAATAACAATATAGGAGACGTAAATAATAGATTTTAAATAGCTGAAGTCCTAGGCTGGTATTTGGTGGCCTTTCAAACTTCAACTGGCTCTCTGCCGACACATGCAATGTATCAACATTCGTGCTGTTTCGGCAAAGGTCTTCGGCTACACATCAAAAATTATTGGAGTAACCTGACAAATACCTATCCATCATCTATGAGGTAGATCCCAAGAATGCCTTAAGATCTTCAATCAGTTTCAATTCTAAAGAAATTCCCAAGAATCTCAGAGATCGTGACTCACTCATTCATTCATCTGTCGTATGTGTAGCCCACTGCCTCTGTTTCAATTCTTCCCATTTTCAATTCTTCCGGTGTGTGAAATCACCTCAAAATACAACAAATACTTAAGTGATCACAACGGACAGAAATAAACAAATGTGCAAAAATATTGTGTATTAATAATATGAATTTCTTAGAAATTGCTAATGAGCGTAAAGCGAAATTGAACAAAAATCGACGAAGGAGAAGACTTGAACTAGTGACGACGTCTTATAGCCTCTAACGAGAGTGAGTGAGAAGGGCATTAGTGAAGGTGAATCATGAGTGCGACTCTGCATTATAAACGGTAATAATGAATGAAGCCATTATGCTAAATAAGACAGAAAGAGACAAAGCTAAGGCAGGGAGAGAGAGAGAATTAACAGTATGAAAAGATATATCTCTGTTAAGTTCTCTAAGCTTCGCTCTTCTGCTTCTGTATTTTTGTTGTTTTGCTGACTCAATTAGTTCTGTTAAACTTACCCTCTCTTTCTTTAAGCTCCAGTGTTTGCTTTATTTTTCTGGGCTTGTCATGAATGTTATAAAACAGTTAGCTTATTTTAACAGCAGCTCAGTTGAAGACTTGAAGGCAACGCGTGAGTTTCTTCCAAATTTGTGAATTTTTAAGTTAAAAACATTAATATATAGTGTATATATAAATATTCAAATTTAAAAACAGATTACAAAATATTCATATAACAAATGCTTTTTAAATTAAACAAAACCTAAAACATTTATATTTTAGTAACACAATTTTTTTACTTAATAAAAATCAGCATGTTTGCACAGCTTTTAAACTAGAAAATAACTAAACAAACCCGATTGGCTCTTAGAATAAATCACAATAAATTAATTACAACTTTTATTTCATTTATTTCGCACACATAATGCACCTGCAACTCATACACACCCACATTCACCCACGTTGCACAGTCCACCACAACAACAACAACAACCGTAAGATCTACAACAACCAAACTTGCCACTAGATCACCCGAAGATTCCGACTCGGAAGCAACAGACATCAGTGAAGATATAGTGGAGACTTTGTCGGAAGAAGAACAAAAGAAGACCATGGATCAGCTGCAGGAAATGATGGCATCCATTCAAAAGGAAGTGGAAAAGGAGGAGGAACTCCAACAGGAGCACCAGAAGATGGAGTCCCTGGAGATGAAAGAGAACAAAGAGCGCGAAGAATTCGATTCGTCGGATGATGAAGATGCCGAAGTCACAACGCCCGTCGTAATGAGCGAAACCTTCAACGAGGAGTGGTCTGAGTTCGATCAGGATCAAGATCACGAAGAGGATATCGAGGGTGATATTGAAAACGATCTGAACAACGATATCGACATCGAGGAGAATTTCGTGCCCGTCGATCTGTCCAACGATATAGCCGTTAACGATCTGGCTGCCGCCGATCCTGATTTTCCACATAATCCCGATGCCGAGGTGTTTTTGCCACCAGCTCTGCTTAAGGCCATGCCTATGTTCGAGAAGCTCTCATTAGCAGAGACCTCCAAATGAGGATCCTTTGCGGGGATCTCCATCTAGTCTAGGCAGTGTCTTTTATGCTAAGTCCCCTAGTTGTAAGCCAAACGTCATCGAGGATATCTCTGAGAGATCCAAGGAACCCGGAAATTCTTTACAATCGTAATTTATCGTATTTATTTCGACAGATGGCGAGTATTAAAAGTGCACAAACAGTTGCATTGGAAATTATTTATTGCTAAAATACAAATATTAAATTATAAATAAAATATTTTACAAAACTCAATCAATGACTTAACTACAACTTGGTTAGCAAAAAAGAAGTAAGTTAAAAAATATAATAAAGCAATAATATACAACGGATTACATTTTAAAGAATTATAAAATCATATTGAATATTAATTTACTATCCTTTACATCATTTAAAACATTAAAACGTAATTGTTTTTTAGTCTTTTTTGATATAAATATATCTTTTAACGTTCCTATCAATTAATCTTTTGAGTAATTAAGATCAGCAGATTGATCCATCTTGATTTATTTTAATTAAAGTAAATTATTAACCCCATCGTGCCGAGGGCTTTAAGAGCATTAACCAAAGTGCTGCATAATTTCAGGCTTAAACATTTTTGTTCTTATTGAAAGTACGATAGTGATTTCAATTTAAATTGAATATGAACAGAAAGTGCTTTATGGGCATTATATGCCTCATTAGTTCTCAGCGCGATTAAACAAAAAACGACATAGTTAATTATTTTTTTCATACTATACATGGGGGTAATTAATTGTGGTTAACTTATGGTTAACTTAATTGCCTGTTGTTCTTTTTCCAAACAAAAGCTTGGCCATAAAGGCTTATTATTTGATGAATTATTGGGAAACATGACAAAGGCTCTATTTTTATTTGTATTGTATTTAGTTAGAAAAAGGGTAAGGTAACAAAATCTGATGAAGATATGGTGTTTTTCCATTTGTACTTTTAAAAATATTTATTTAGTTTCAGGTGCTCTTATAATTATGTATGTAACAATTTCATTTGTTTCAGAAACATGTTTTTCTGGACTGTAATATAATTTGGCGATTAAATTTAAAAACCCAAAAGAAAAACTCCATTAATAACAGTATTTATATCTCAACTAATGCAATTTATAAGTAATAATTGATTTTATTTAAAAAATCCAAACATACAGCAATGTTAAAGACCTTCAATTTGTCCATTGCCCTTTATTTACGCTTTAATTTTATGTTGGTTAAAATACATTGCAAGCTCATTGAATGCATAAGTGGCCGGCATATTTGCTCATTGCAGTCCGAGTTGCCATCAACATTATCAGGCGAATAATGGTTGTTAACTGTTTTTGAGTATAAAGCATATCGGTAATTATGGCTCCTGAGCTCTCCATGCGTAATTCTTGTGGTGCTTCAAGAGCTCCTCTTCCACCTGTCTGCTCCATGCTTTATTTCACCATCCCAGCCAGCCCTTTGTGTATTTGCTTTGGCCGTTGCGATGCGATGATTGCAACTTTTCAATTCGTATTTACAAAAGCGAAACAATGCCAGCCATACAAATGCGGCTATACGGATTTTCAGGTATTGTATGTTATGTCTGTGGCATGCGTTCGTTTAACAAATTCGAGGTGCAAAAACAAAACGAAATCCCCCAGTCTGTATGTTGCTTTTCATCAACCACTTAAGCCGAGCTTTGGTCAAACTTTATCGGACATTAAATAATTAATTGGGCTGTGCCCATTCCCGGGGATTTACCTCTTCCAGAGATGGTTTGGCAGCCGGTCGAATATGCTTACTTTTAATTATCATTCATAAATTAAATCCTTCTTCGTTCGTATATACATTTTTGTATGCTTAAAGCAAATACAATTAACTTTTCCTTTGAACCATTTCCATGTCCACTAACTTAATTTAAGCTTCTCGTTTGGAGGTGTTTGCCGCAACCACAGCGTTCCAGATGCTATGAGGTGACAACGTGATATATTTCGCAGAACCTGCTCCTAATGATGCCACATGGGTTTAGCTCCCACGAAGTACACAGGAGAAATTGTGTAAGAATTCCTTTAAAAAGAGTTTTTTGTTCTAAATTTCTAATAAAATTGCTTACGCAATCGTTTATTTTTCTGATTCGAGGAAAGAAGGCTAAATTTGAATATCCATTTATTAAAAAGGAATTCCGTACTTTAAGGATAAAATACGTTGTAAGTTTGGAATATATTTTTTTATTTATTCCACAGTACAGTTTATTTGTAGTGTAGTTTCGCATGCTGCTCGGTTATAACTAAATACATAGTTTAATTCGTGGCTCGACGCTTTGTTCACGGTTGTTGCTTCCACTTGTGTTTTTAATTTCGTTATGCCTTTGTTGCCAAATGGGCAAAAGGACGCGTTGGGTGTTAAGGAGCAGCAGGAGCAGCAGGAATCAGAGGGCGGTTAGGGGGTTAAGGGAGCAAGCCAAACACGGATTTGGCAGAGATTAGCGCTCGGTTCTGGCGGTTTTGTCGGTTTACTTTAGTTTCCGGTTGCCAGAGTTGAAGTTAATTAATTTTCGCTTATTTGATTGTTTGCGTGGCAAAATGAGCGTTGGTTAAGCTATTTGCCAAGTTAATTCCTTCCCATGCATATTTTTCACATTTTTGTAACCAAATGATATTTTATTTTTAAAACCAATAACATTTTAACATTTAAATTAAAGACATTTAACATTTAACATTTAAATTAAAGCTAATTATTTCTCCTCCTCTGGGCCCTATCCTTCTCAACACGCTTTAGAATGTCATCCATGTTGGTGATTAGTTTTTCTAGAATTTCCTCCAGTAGGCCCACACGATTACTTAAACTGTAATAGGGGTTTCATTGAGATTTGTAAGAATATAAGTATTACTTGCCGATGGTATGCTTACCGAACGAACTCCTTATTTTCTTCAGGTGGAATTTCCTGGAAGTAGCGAGCCCTGAAAATATAGGCAATTGATTAGTTTACAAAACGGAATAGAGCCAGAAGGAGTTACTCTGCTGGTGTTAAGTTCTTGCGCATCTCTTGGGGCTCTTCCTCGGCGGCCTTGGCTTCCCGTTCCGCTTCTGCAGCTTCCTCGGCAGTGAGCTCCCGCGGTGGTCGCCGCTTCCGGCCGCAGTGAGTGATCAAGTATAGAAATCCCATCAGTCTCCTATAGATATACGAACCCAAGTGACTGCGTCCCTGTGTAATCTCACTCTTCACCGTATTATAGGTCTCCATTATAATGGCAAGAAACATGTTCTAGGGCAAGAGAAATATAAATACCACGAGGGAGAAGCGGTTATAAAATGATATTTTATATATAATATTAATATATATATAATATTTAATGTTATATATATTATACTATTTAGTGACCAGTATAAACTTACCAACAAAATGAAGAACACAAGCAGAATGTAGGTGAGGAAATAAATGGGACCCAAAACACGATTGGCCTGCTCGATGAGATTGTACTGAAAGTCGCCGAGAATCATCCTAATCATGGTCAAAATAGAGGTAATAAAATTACGAAAATCGGGGTGTTTGGTGCCAAATAAGAGCAAACCCAACTGGGCATAGGCCAGAAAGACAATTCCAAACATAAGACTAAAGCCAGCCAAGTCTTTAGAGCACTGCAATTATCACAAATTACCCGATGACATTTCCTTTCTATTTTGTTTTCCTTCTACAAACCCTTTTTAGCGTCGTTGTAAACTGCACGAGGGTCTTGTTAAAACTGATAAACTTGAATATTTTGATCCATACGAGAAATGCTAAAATGGCCATCATGTCCACATAGATGATGTTCCAGAAACAGAGTACGTCCAGACTTTGATAGGTTAACTCTACCTTTGCCTTGTTGGTGACCGAAGATACCTTAAAAGTGTGCCAAACATTGTATACCAAAGCAAAGTAGCAGAGCTGCAATCATAATACAAATAATAATAAGGATAAATAAAGGGAAATGGGAAAATCCTTACCAACAATATAATACAATCAAGCATATTTAGAATGGATAAGAAGTAATTTTTACAGCCAGACTTGCGTATTTCAGTGATCTCATAAATCGTGTAGTACACGATCATAATGTACCAGAATATATAGATCACTGTCATCACCATGCTGCGGTCCGTGAAGAAGGAATACCTCTTCACCGTTTGCAGATGGGCCTGGGGAATGACACCGCCCGTTGGCGGAATCTCCGCAATTAATCTGAAATTAGTTATACGAAAAAAAAAACGTGTCTAAAATCGAATCGATTCGAAACCCACTTGACACTTTGAAAAATATCCGTATTTTCGTTATACAAATTGAATTCGACCAGAGATAGTCTGGAGCCGCGGTCAAGCCAGTGTTGGTCCTTTAACCCCGTAATGATTGCCAGATTTTTATTCTTATCGTAGTCCAAATTAACCACATAGCCGCCAGAACGATAGAAAGTCAGCACTGTCCAGAGCGGCGTGGTGTCCAGATCTTTCATCGTCCGGTACTTTATGCCCTGATACTTTGACTTCTCCTCGGCTGATGAAGAGTAGGCGGAATAGCAGGTGTTGAAGTAACGAATGAACGCATCGTTCACATAGCAACTCTCTTTTCGCACACGGATTTGCCGGAGTCGCGGTGGACCCAGCAGCAGGTTCTCGTAGAGGAAGATGCGTCCCTGGGAAAAGCAAAAAAATAACAACGAAAGATCGCATCGAAAGTAAGCTACGAATTTTGATATTGTGTACCTCCAGATGATGGGCCGAACTGGAAGCTTTATCCTGTCCGGTGGGGGTGTCCGTTTCCGCCTGTCGGACCACCCTCTTGCCAGCCTCCCAGTCAACGCCGGGATCCCAGTTATAAGGGCTATTCTTAAGCAGTTGCTGCAGTTCGTCGCTCTTCTGTGTGTTATTTGATCTTTGTTTCACTGGAGGCACTTCTCCAGCAGTAGTATTTGGCGCTGTCATATTATCCGCAGTTTCTCCGTCCAGAAAGGTCATATCGCCATGAAGTGTTATGAGGAAGTTGTAAACCAAATAGTCCCACCAATCCGGCACGGTGATTAGCTTTTCGAAGCAAACAGTGACCGAGGGGGCAATCACTAGTTCACGTGTCGTAAAGAGTCTCCTCATTGTGTCATTGAAGTAGAACATGTACGAGTGGCGCACCGACAGAGTTACTGATAAATAAAGAATAATTTTCTTACTAAAACATTAAAACTAATTTTAATTTTTCAGTTTCGATAATTGCAAACTAAACTGAATGGTATAGCGGAGTGCAGCATATCACTCTTAAAGACATTTTAAATCTAATTAGTAAAAAATTGACAAATAAAAACAGTTGTTATTTTATCTATAAAGTCAATAATATCGATAAATGTGAGAAATACACATTTGTGAGAAACTACTAATATTTTAAAATTACATATATGCTATATTTATCGATACTTTAAATTTTGTGAAATCAAACGATATTTTCGATTTGATATATTTGAAGTGTTCTTGGTTGTGTCTAGTTCATAAATTATAAACTCATTTAAATTAAATTTTAAATTAAGAACTACATATATACATACATATATGTATATTTAATTTATTTTCCACTTACCCAGCGATGTTAAGACCAGGAATATAATAAACACGGAAAACTCGACGAGGGCATCACGCACTTCCTCATCGGTGGTGTACAAGATGCGATTCGTCTTGGCTCTGCTCTGTGCGACATTGCCAATCGAGTGTCTCCGTCGCGTGGGAGGTAACGATTCCCTGGTCTCCGCCACCGACTTTTTCTTAAATACATTGAATCCTTTCTTGGTGTTTGAGCTGTCGGTCTTAGTAGCCGATGAAGTCGATGGTTTTACCTCCTGAATCGTTACATCTTTAGCATCAGTGGCCTTTTTAGGCAATGCCGATGGAAAAGAAACCCGACGACTAGAAGGTGTTCCTTGTGGACGTGCATCTTGAGAACTGCTTCGATTGGGGGAAGGGAGTGTTACCGATTTCGATGGTTCGGCTTTTTTTGATAGTGGCGATGATGATGATGGCCCCGAATCGGGACCAGTCTTTCCAGAAGCTAGCGAACCTCGAATAGTAAGTCGTCGTCGGCCGGTGAGGGGCGATGCCCCAGCTTTTGGAATACTTGGACCCGAATCGGGCACACTCTTGGCAGAGACGGAAGCAGCTCCTGGACCATTATCCCGAATAGTTATTTTTGGCGATGGAACCTTGGCTTCTGTTACCAATTCCGGTGAGGCATGGCGAGGGAGCCTTCTGATGGTGGTCGGCGGTTCCGGTTCCACGACCCTTGGAGGGGCAACGGAAGCGGAAGTCACGTCGCCCGGAGTCGGAGGCCCAGATGTTCTCTGACGGCGTGGCGGCGGAGGTACAGGCGGTCCGCCCTTCGGTTTTTCACCTTGACCCTTTTGCGACATTCTCAAAAGACGATTTTTATTGTACTTTTTTGCTAAACAATTTTGTTCACTGAACAAAGCAAAGAATATTTTTCTAGGAGCTCGACTAGCTTCAGACTGAAAAATGTTGTGAGCTGACCCCAACGACAGGCACACGTATCTTGAAGTTTAAAGAATGCTTGCTCGGACCAAAGCTCAGATGGAGTAAAGTGTTGCCAACTTGCGTTTTTTATAGCTAAAATATGGATGAATTTTTTAACGAATAAAAATGGGAAATTAAATTGAAAGAATATGATATTTTAGTACAATAAATAGACGAAATATAATGCAAAGAGGTTTTAATTTCAAGAAAGTATTCATTCAGCTATAAATTATGTGAACTTTTTATTTGATTTGACTTTACAATATGTATCCCCTCTACCACAGAAGCTCTTCCGTAAACTTATATCACGATAGGATTTCAACATTTCCTTCCACATTTTTATTATTCGTCTTTATTAAAGTTTACCAATTTGGCAATGGACTTTCGATGCCAACACTGGTCGATGGCAGTACCTGAAAAAAGCAAGATCCAGACAACAGCTGCACATTCGGCGACGCCGTGCATATGCATATTTCATGCGTTAACGCCAACATTTGAATTGCAACCCAGGAGCGGATTCGTTGGAGGATGAGAAGAAGCCGTAGGTGGAGGAGATGCCAGCCAGTGCAGCCAGGATGCTTTTGATTTATGGCAGTCCTTGTTGGATGGCCCACCTCTGCCTCCTACTGGTCTGCAGCAGCTATCAGCGCCAGTTGAGTTGTCAGTTGGCGCATAAAGAATGCATGTACAATAGCATAAATGTGATAAAATCCCTCTCAACGAGCGAATTCTAGGGTTCCTGCGGAGGACTCCACTGGCAGCAGGACGAGAGTGACTTTCTTTAAGGCGATTTAATAGTCTTAGATGGATGTCTTCCTTCCAGGCCTTAAAAATCATTCATTGTGGCTTCAAACTGGATTTAAATGCTCACAATTATTACGCGAAATTAAAAGCACTATGTTTTTATATATATTTTGTAATATTTTATTTGTAAATATGTGAAACCGATTGATTTGCTTCAATTTCTTACACACCGCTCAATAAAATGTTATTTTAGAATACAGACTAAGTTGTTTACATTTTAATTTGTTTGACTTTTAATTCCATTCTGACATCAAGTGCAATTAAGTACAAAGTTGGTAAAATGTGGTTTTGCTTTGAAATCAAAAATATTTGTTAAGTTAGCATAGAATATAGTTTAAAACTATTAATGACTATATAAAATAGAATTGATGTAAGGATGAAGAAGCCATTCCAGACGTTAACAATTTGTTTGTGACTTTATTTTGATTTAGCTAAAACTACTAGTTGATGTTTACGATATTTCGCATCTTAGGTGTTCTTTGCAGGTATTTTTTTTACCTGTCTTTATGATTAAGCATTATTTTGTAGCTAACCCTTTGAATGTTTCTCTCACTACGAACGGAATTTCGAATGTTTTTTGTTGGTTTGTAACTAAATTTATTACCTTAACACTTAACTAAATATTAATTTTCTAAATTGTTTCGTTTTGATAGTTGTGCAAAATGTAAAATTCTATTTTTGTCTGCATTTGCTGTGATATTTAAAAATTGTTCTTTCCATCTTTTGTTGGCTTAACTATTTGGCTTGGATAAATACTTTGGCGCCACACAATGCAGCTTCAAATTTCTGGATTTTATTTTGGTTTTTTTTTTGTTGTTTGTTTTTACTTTTAGAAGTTGTTTGCCGACCACGTTGATTAGTTTAAGATTAGAGCTTGATGAAAAATGGTTGATGGTTGTGTTTTCAGCAAATGTGATTACAACAAGGATGCAACTTTTAAGCTACTTCTTTGGTAGGGGTTTGATTTTGCGGTTCATTTTTGTGCACTCGAGAACATTATTTGTAAGCCTTTCTTTCATCTAGTTTAGGTTTCTATTCACTTATCAGATACATGTTTTGTAATTGGTCCTTTGGTTTCAGAACGTTGTTGCTAAAAAGAAGGCACAATTGTTTAGGCTAGTTTTTTCTTTGCTTTGTCTGTTGTGAATAAGTTGTGACTCTGTGCCGGGTGCCGCCACGCCACCTTAGCAGCTAATTTTTCTAGTACGGCTTGGCCGCATCCTTGGAACGTTTCAGTTGGACCTTCAGTCGCTTGGTGCCGATCTGAAATCCGTGCATCGCCTGGATGGCCGCATTGGCCGAGTGCGGATTGTCGTAGGACACAAAGCCGAAGCACTTGGACAGGTTGGTCTGCTTATCGATGAACACCTTGGCCGACAGGACATTGCCGAAGGGCAGAAATGTCGACGCGAGATCCGTGTCAATGAACTCCTGAGGTAGGTGATAAATGAAGAGGTTGCTGCCATCTGGACCTGGTTAGCACATAAAATATTTAATTATTTCAATATTTAATTAATTAATTCCGTTTTGAACTCACCCTCGATTTGTTTGCCAGCCACGCCCGCTGCTGCCGCTTGTAGGGCGCTGGCAGTCAGGGGCTGAGCGGCTCCATAGGCGGCGGCTCCATTTGTCAATCCACTCAGGGAGGGGGTATAGGGATCGGCGGCACTCGGCGTCCCTAAAATTGTACACAACCTTATCAGAATTATTTACACAAAAATATTCATATTTAATCAATTGATAAATAGTCTCAAGGTAATGCTAAATTTGAATTTGTTTATTTTTTTCTCAAAAGAACAATTTACCCAAAAACAGACACACACACTCAGAAAGAGGACAAAGACATAACACACAACACACACAGTGGGACACACAGGGAAAACTGGATACAGAGAAAAATATAACCATATCGGAGCAATAAACGAACCCAAGTTGAGTTAACGCATATGAGATTTTGGCCCTTTATTTATTTTTATTTTTAGTCGTCCTTTTCACACTTCGTGCTCAACCGTTTTATGCCTTCTTTTATCTCCCCTTTTCTTTTGTTTTTTTTTGTGGCCCTCGTCCTTTCATTATTAAATTTTGTACTTTCTTTTATTTTGGTTCTGTGTCCTCTGGAAAAAAATGTGTTAGCCTTTGTTGTTTGGTCTCTCCGCTTGGCGCCTGGTTTTTTTAATTGAGCCAGACAACATTTTCGTTGATGCCGCCGCTGTGCTTTTTAATAATCTACTATAAATTTATTACTATTCTTTTAGGTTTTTCCTTTTTTCTTTTTATTGCCAGAATTTTTTATAGCGTTTGCTAATTTTTTTGGGTACAGTTCGAATGCCAACAATTTGGCGGGTATGTAAGTTTTAGAAGGAAATTAATTTAATGTTTTGTGGAATCCATAAAAGCTGCTAATTGAAAAGCTGATTGTAATCGTGAATGTGGAAAAATGTTTGGAAATTTATTGCCCCAACTTTTGCTATTTTATTTCATTTGTATGTAAAGAATTTTATTTCATTTTTATTGCTAAGTGAGGATAGAAGTGTATTGAAAAATATTTGCAATAATAACTACTACATTAATAGCTTTAAAAATGTATTCAAATTTTTTTTTTAGTGACTACCAAAAGTTTCTGGTATAAATACCTTTATAAGTTATATACTTTTTAATTTTCTTGCAATTTATTTGGCTTTAAATTCCAGCTTTCCCTTCTACCTGCATATATTTTGGTATTTAATATACAAGATTTCCTTTCATGTAAATATCAAGCCCAGGCCTATGCCATCCAATCTGTGCCTGACTCGCCGGAATGTTGTGGCAATATATTTTTTCCCGCTTCTATTTTGTTTTATTAAAAACTCAATTTTTTTTCCAAATGCAATCAAGAACGTGTTGTTTGGAATGCCAAATATTTCCTTTTGTCATAGATTTGATTCTTTTCCGCGAACACTGCCTTTCCAGCTTGCTTTTTTTATTTAGAAATTCGTTTTTTAACGTTGGATTTTTGGAAAAAAATTCATTTTATTTTTATTGACAGAGATATGGGAAAACTGTACAAATTCAAACATAAAAGAGTAAAGATTACTTTGAATTTGAAGCGTTCAGAAATTGAAGTTGGTATTGCCAGCGGGGTTTCCCCAAACAACTATATGAATATATAGCAAAGATGAATTTAATTACCTATTGAGCTCTGGCATTTTCGGAATAATTTAATACTGATTTTAATATTTCTTTTATCGAAAGTTTATTACGAAAATGTAGGAACTTAAATTTAAAGACAAGTTTATAGATTAAACGAAAATATAAAAGTAAGTAACTGTATTTGTTTAAGCTGCATAAATATCTTGAAATTATTAAAAAGACATTTATTTATGACATCTTTTATTACTAAGAATATTCCTTGCCTTCTTAACATCAATGTTATAGTATATATAGACAGAATATTTGCGTTATTTAGGGATAGGACTTGGCGGGGCGCTGTCATAGGCTCATGCAGGCTGCTTGGAAGGGCTATATTAATAGGGTTTATATAGTTTAGGGTTAGTGTGATTAAGTGCCAGAGGTAAAACTCTGTTTGGTTACATTACAAAACAAAAGAACACATACAAACATTTACAAAATACACAAACACAACCACCCGTACCCGAAACATACATATTGATACACTCAATGAACACAAAATATATGTAATTACGGAGATTTTCAAGGGAATATATTTTTTAAAACGTGATTTCCAAAATATGAATATATATTTAATAGAAAAACCAATTGTATATGAAATTTCGTTGAAGGAAAATTATTCTATATCCATTATGATTATTTTTTTAAATATTTTCAACAGGGAAAAACAAATTAAAATACTTTAAAATCATAATATCAAGCACAAATTGTTTTTTAAGCAACATTACTTGTATTTATTATATATTTTTAAGCCTTACAAATTTGTAAGGAATTTAAAAATGGAAAGCCAACATTATTTAATTTACTAAAAAATGAAATCAAAAGATAAATTACTATTTAGTATGATATTATTCTAGTTTTTCTATGTTTTGGAATATTTGGGGAAAAGTGCTTCCAGGAGGCGGCATTCCTGCTTGGTTTTTTTTGAGGAGGGGAGTGGTAATTATGACTTCATGATTTACTTACACAGCGCGTTCAGGGTCAGCGTCTGACCCCCGCCCACCTGCTGGGCGGGCGTAGCCATAAGCTGCGACATGTTGAAGGCCGCCGCCGACGGAGGTGGCTGCTGTTGCTGTTGTTGGGCGGCGGCATAGGCCAGACGCTGATGGTGCAGGCTGCTGTTACCGCTGCTACTCTGGCTGCTCGGGTTGTGATGGGCGATGGTCAGCGGATGGTGGGCGTGGGCATGGGCATGGGCGTGGGCGTGGGCGGTGGGTGTGCCTAGCAGGGCTACCAGATTCTGCATAGACAGGGATGGAGCGGCGAGCAGTCCAGTGCCAGGAGCATGCCCGGCGGTAGGGATCCCGATGCCGCTGCCGCTGCTGCTGCCGCCGCCGCCGCTGCTGCTGCCTGTGGGTGGTGCGGATGGTGATGGGCCGCTGCTGCCGCCGCCAAGTGGGAGAGGTGCTGTTGCTGCTGCTGCTGCTGCGACGGCAGCCGATAGAGATGCGGCTGCTGCGGAAGCGGCGCTCCCGGCGGTGCCACCTGATGGGTGTGACTGAGGCTGTGGCTGTGACTGTGGGTGCTGGCTGTGGTGGGCACTGTTATCCGATGGGTGGTGGAAATTTAGTCCTGAGTTCCATAGTTATTTTTTTTTTTTTTGTTTTGTTTTTGGTTTTGTTTTGTACAGTTTTTGAGTTGGTTGGTTTTATGGTTTTAAGGTTTTGAGTTGGTTGAGTTGGTTGATTGATTGTACATGACCACAGAGTCAATCATAGACATACCAAATAATGTTCAACGAATATTTATATATATAAAAAAACATAGAAGAAAACACACACCCAATTGGATTATTTACATTTACAAAAAATTATAAGAAAAGTAATATCAATTTAACATTTTTTTTTGTTCGGTTTTTGTTTCGGTTTCGGTTTCGATTCGATCAATTTTATGTAAATATGTAAATAAACAAATCAAAACATAATCAAAATAAAGGTTGAAATAATAAAATAAACAAAGAGAGAAAAGGGGGGAAAAAACGAAAACAAAATGAAAATGGGGAACATAAAATGAAATAAAAATACAAAATAAACTATGGAAAACACTAAAGTTTAAGAAGGGGCTGAATATTTTTAAATTTAAGTGAAAAATGGTTATACATTTTGAAAAAGTTAAGTAATTTAAGAAGGTATTAAATGAAGTATTTAATATGAAATTAAATTCTTAAAAAGTCGTTACAAAAAATATAAAATATAAGTTAAATGTCAAAAATAATAAAAACAAAATATTCAAAAGAAAATATAAAGTATAAAAATAAGGGAAAAGAAAATTAAACGGAAACAATAAAACACAATATAATAAAACCTAACGTATTCAATAATAAAAAACATAAAAGGCATTTAATTAAATAAATTATATTGTAGTTTAACGCAACGGGGGGATGCAGGATATTAAGTAAACCAAAATAAAAATCATAAATAAGTGTAAATAAAAATGAAACAAAACATAAACGCAGAGACATAAAATTCAATTCAATCGAATGCAGTTAGACATAAAGTAAATATATATAAAAATATGTAAATCAATGGCATTAAATAATTGAATAAATCTAAGAAGAAGAATGCTGGCGGATGGTAACCGGAAACAGCAAATCGTTCGCTGCCGTTTCCGGTTTCCGTTTTTTTGTTAAGGCTGCTCTTATGCTGCATACTTGGCGGCGCTAGCAAAATATGGAAAGCTTTTTTGTTCTACTCAAAAAACAAGAATCCTGTGAACACACACACGCAGAGAGGCAGAAAGAGAGACAGAGAAAGAAAGAGCAGGCAAGTGTGCATGTGTGTGTGTGTGGGAGAGAGGAGGTTAAGAGAAAGAGAGAGAGAGCAAGATGAAAGGGGACATTCACATAAGGAGCCGGGCATTGTCTAGCATATTTAAGGAATATTTCTCAAATTGCTTCCTCGCTTTGAATGAGCTGCATTCTATGTGTGTGTGTGTGTGTGTGTGGGTTTGTGTAGTTTTGATATCCTTTGCCATCCTCATCCCCTGTTCCCTTCCCTCTTTTTTGTGGGCATAATAAAACTTTAAGTGTTCTCACCTGCGGACAACTTCAGGTGCTGGCTGTTGCCACATTGGAATTGCATTTGTTTACTTGCCAGGCCCCCGGCTATTGGGGCAGTGTGCGCCTCCACTATACTATGTGTGTGTGTGTGAGGAGCCCTTCCTTTCAGCCACCTTTGATGGTGCCTTATGCCCTTGGGGCCTTTGGCAGGACTTATAAAAATTTCAAGTCGGCAAATGGGCAAAGAAGCACAGAGAAAATGCTAGACAAAGACGTTCCTGGCTGGTGGTTATTCCTTTGCGGATTCACCTCCACTGTCTTTCATAAGTGGGTAAAAATTTTGGCTTAGAGCTTTAAATATTTTACTGTTGGGCTCCCTTTTTTCTAAATAATCTATATCTTCCTCAGAGAAACTCTTAAGCCACAATGAAATGTGTCTGAATATGGAATTTAATTGTTTATTTACTATTTTTATCTTTCAAATGGTTCTAAATGTTCTGTTTATTTCCCTTAAAGCCTTAACTCCTCTTTTTTACGAATTAACTGCCAGAGTATTGCTTTTATTGTTTGCCTTGTTCTGTAAAATCTGTTGCCAAGCCATAATTAAATAAGGTTTTTTTCTGTCAACGCTGAGATCCCGAAATTGGTAAAATCAGCTAACGTTTACAGGTCCGCCGCATCCACTTAACGGTCTCATTCAGCACTTATATACAATACAAAAAAAAAAACAAGGAAGAAAAGAATATATATATAAGTGAAACGAAACGAAGGAGCGTAGAGGACACGTTCCATACATTTGCTGGCCATCAGAGTTCGGAGTCGTCGAGTCCTTTCCCCCGATGGCCAGCTCTCCTGGATCTGGCATTTAAAAACGTCATTTGTTATTCAAGTGGCATACGTCGTCGCTCTAAGTTCCCCTAACTGCCCAAGAGCTGCCCACCACTGTCCGTTCATAGTTACTGCCGCCGGGGTCAGGTCGGATTGGTGTCCACCTTCTCCTCTCCTTTCTCATTCAGTTCCTGCTTTTGTCACTTTTCCTCAGTACGAATCCCTTCCGCATGCCCTGCTTCTAGGTTATATCAACTACTATATATGATAAGGTAGGTAATTTCTTTTAAATTTAAAACAAATTTAGATAATATTTATTATTTACTAAGAAACGCATACAACAACTGTCTAATTAATGTTTACTTTTTTATATTTGATAGAGTATTTCTTCTGCTCAAGAACTGTGAGTTTTGGCAGCGGATTTTTTGCGCTTTGTGCGATTACATCACGCGCCGCTCAACATTCGGTTGTCTGTGATTCCCCTTTTATTTCATTTTTGCCCCCTTTCGACTGCCCTCTGTTTGTTCAAGCCCTTGTGCTTGATTTGTTATGCGCAAAATGTCCACGTTTACGGCGAGACTGGTCAGGGGGCAGGCAGGGGGGAGGCGTGGCACGTCGTCGGTCATTCTAATGAAGCGGCGTTGCATATGCAACACGTTTACATCGACGCCCTGTACGTGTGCCACTGTGTTGGCCAGAAATCTGAGAGACCGTCTGGGCCATCAACATCATCATGATCATCATCCCCGTGGCAACATCATCGTGTCATCCCGTCATTGTCGTTGTCCACCTTTTAATCCTATTACAATGTTTTTGTTTTATTCATCAGGCCGGGCCCGGTTTCCTCCCATCTTTCCCTTAACTTTTCCGGCTTTCTCTCTCTCTCTCCACCTAGCGCCTGCATTTATGCAGATTTTGTTGCTTAAATTGAAATTAATTATTTGTCAGTTGTTGCTTGCTGAGGGAAGAAGGATACTCCTTTGCTTCACTTGCCGCACTTTTTTTATTTTTTCCCCCATTTCGCCTAACTCAAATCTGCCGGTTAAAAAGGAAGTTACAAGGGAGAAGGGATACTTATTTTGTTGCTACTTTTACATTAATTCTTTTGACTTATTTAAATGTCAAACAAATGGTTGCCACTAACTGGGCTTTGAGGCAAAAAAGGGGTTCATTATAGCAACCAGAAATCGGATGCTACATGCTTTTTAAGGGAAAACATGTAAACTCTCTGACAAGTTTATGGCATTATAAATATTGAGAATATAAACCCTGAGTTGCTAACATTTGATAACTCCTTTATCTATCTTAAAAAAAAACACCTAATATATTTAAAACATTTTTAGTTAGTTAGAAAACCTGCATTAAAATTTAACAATTGCATCTCATTCAACATTCACTAGTATCTTTTCTAGGCAATCGATGCTTAAGAACACACACATTTAGAATAACTCTTTCGATTCTTTTAGCGATGAATGGGAACATCAAGAAAGTTAAGTAAACGTACAATTAAAATCATTATTGGTTGGAAACATATTTTTGCAATAAAAAACACAAATAAAGTGCGCGTTTCATAAGAAGTAAGAATAAAACAAAGAGTAAAACACACGGAGAAAACAACGAGCAAATGTGTGGAAACAAAGACAGGTAGTATGAAACGTTACGGATAAGATATAGATATAAAAAGTGGAAGATGCAACGTTGTGGATTTGTTCAGTGTCTGTGACTAAATTCAAAGATTATAGAATAAGAAATATAGATGAGACAGTACTAATTATATATTTATTTGAAACATTTTAGCTTGAACAGATCTGTCTCGTCCTTATATTGTATAATCTTTTCTAAGGTTATATTTCTTGTTGGATTTTCGGGGTAATATTTAAGGAGGAGGTTCTGGCAATGCCTATCGGTTTATCCTAACTTAAACTCTTATTTTACGCCATTCACTCACCTGGCATATAGTGCGCCGGACTCAGTCCGTATCCGTGGAGCTGCTGGTACAGCTGCAGGTGGGCCGCCGCCGCTGGATCTGCTCCCAGGTAAGCAGCCGCAGCCGCCGCCGCTGCTGCCGCTCCTTGATGCGAATTACTGGTCAGCAGGGCGGGCGCCAAGGACGCATTGAGGGCGGCGGATGATGGCACCTGAACGAGTGCCGTTTGCGCCGGTGCTCCCGCCTGCTGTACTGGCGGTATTGCTGCCAAAGCGGCGGCCATCGATGGATTCGGGCGGGCCGCTGAGGGTGTGTTGGCTATCAATGCCGTGGCCGCATTGGCGGTGGGCGTGGCCGCCGCAGCTGAAGCTCCGCTGGCCGTGGGTCCTGTCAGTGCATTGATGCCGCAGAAGGCATGTAGCTGCTGCATTTTCTTTTGGTCCTTTTCCTTCTGCGTATCCGCGAACTTGACGACCAGCGGGGCCGAACAGCCTTCCATGGTCTGACTTTGGTGGAGGGCCTGAAAGAGTTAGGAAAAAATGTCAAGGGGTTAATATAGAATGGTAAAAAAATAAATAAAATAATTCAATGTAATATTTTTCGTAATTTAGAACAGCACTTAGTATAGAACAATAGCTGGAAACTATTTAATCAAGTGTTGTCGGACTTAAAGGTTTTTTCTAAGCATTGTTACTCATACGCAGTGTTGTCATATCTCAGAAAGTGTTTCTAAAGTCTTTTTTATATTTTATATACTTTTTCTAAGCTTATTATTATTTTAAAAATAATATTTTTCATAGGCAGGGCTACCATAATATTATTATAGTTTATAAAACCATCGCCCAACCCACTCCCATCGCTGGACAAGAACCATGGCATGCCTCGGAAAACTGTCTTCGGGGCCGTGTGGCCATGGCGACCTGTTTTAAAACTCGGAAATTTCCCTAATTACTTTGTAGCCAAGAGCAGCAGTGTCGCTGCGATGGCCGGAGAGGGGGCAAAACAATGCGCCGGCCATAAAAGTCGCGCCAGAGCCGCAAGAATTATAGTCAATGTAATTAAAGAGCACTTCTGGTGGCTGCCACGATACAGAGGCATGGGCGACAAGCGAGGGGCAAGCGGATGTGGCAGGATGCAGGCCAGAGTTGCCAGCGACGCCACAATTGAGCGGAAGTTTCGGAGCCCGGGTCGCCAAAGCCATAGTCCCGGCTGAGTTTCAATGATAAAGTCTACATAAACCGGAAAATAAGTAAAGTGGCTTGCCAACCCCCCCGTTCCCGCCATCGAACGCCGCGAAACATTCCCCTCATCAGACCGCAGCCTAAATGCCTTCGCTAAATGTTTGGCCTGGTTTTCGTGACGTCGCCGCCGCCACCGCTGCCAGAGTTGCCAGCCTCTGCTCGATCTCATCCCCAAATGCCATTCCTGCGCCATTTTGTTTGTTTTCGGGCTTAGCAGAAAGGTGTAAATTAAGTCGCTTAAGCGGACAAATGGCTGTGTGGGTTAAACTATCCGGGCGGAGAGGATGGGTTGGTTAACCCAGAGAGGGGCTTGTCAAATGGGTGGACATGCGGATGCGGCTTAAGTGCGCGTCATTATTCTGATGCTGTAAGCCGCCGGGGCGGCTGCCATAAAACTTATCAAAACTGTTTTCGACCTCTAAATACCTTTGCCGAGCGATTTTGTGCTTAGAAGTTTGTCGGGGAATCGTGCAAGGAGAAAAACTTAGGTGAGCTTGGGAAGGGAATCAAAGAAAAGTAAATAAAGTAAAAGAATCATTGGTTATAAATTCTGAGGAATCAGTACTTAGAAAGCAAAATTGATTTAAACTCTATTAAAAAGGTGTCTAAGAGTAGGAAATTAAATATGATATATATTTTGTATATTATCTTACTTTGAGGAATCTTTTTAAAAGATTCTATAGTCTCAGTATTTAAATACGGGTTTTTCCTAAAGTTAAAAGCTCGCTGTATTTATTTAAGCATTTACTAAGAACATCCCCACAGCTCGCTTACTAATCCTCGCTCATTTTTCACAGCTACGACTCAGGACTCAAAAAAAATGAAGAAAATGGGTTAAATGACCCGTTGGCCAAGAGTGAGCACTAGAAACCCAACCGCATTCCAAACTTGGCCTGGACTCAGCGCAAACCACTTGACAAATTAGCGAGACGAATGCGAAAAATAAAATCTGCATGCGTTGAAAAATGCTATCATCATTTGGCCACCCATTTCCCACCCCTCGTCCTCATACTTTTTCCCCCTGTTTTCATTCGGGTTTTCGCCAAAGAAAAAGAGACTTAATGGTGGAGCAGCAGCAGAGAACAAATTGCTGGGCCATAAACATGGCACATTAATATTAAATGCACTCTGCCAGCACGAGCTTCTCTCCCGACTTGGCTGGGTTTTAAGTTTGGGTTTGGGTTGGCTTTTTTCGTCCTGGATTGCATTTGATGGCGCTGCATACTTTCAGGCGTCAATAGACTGCAATGACTTTGCATCTCTCGCTTCGGTCGCCTCGATCCAAATCATTTGCTTCTTCTTGGCTTTAACACATCGCCGACTGCCTGGATCCTTGGGATCCTTGGACACTCTTAACCCAGCCCCGACCCATTGCCGGCATGTGCGTGCCTAGAATCCCGTAATTTGATTTCAAATGCATTAAAATCGCTCGTCCTCTCACACAGCTGACGGTACAGTGATAACTTGTGAGTAATGTCTTTAAGATAATATTCCTTAAGGTAAGTTTCTTGTTTTTACAATAGTTTTAATATTAAATTCTTTAAATTGAGACTATTTTCTTTCCACTAAAATGGTTTAATATTTTTCTAAGCCTTGCATAAATATATTTCGAAATGCAGCCTATGGGAGGCACATCTTGTGGACCCTAAGGATGCATCCTTAGATTACGTTGTAGCCCGTTTATCCCGTGGTGCCTTCTAGTATCTGTGTGCATTGCCATGTGACAGTGTGCATGCATGGCTTTGCAATGGCCGTCCGCCCACAACAACATTCATCTTGCAAAAGGCGACAAATTATGTGCAATATACACAGAACAGAACAGAACAGAGACGGCATGTTCGGACGCTCGCCCTCGCTCCTCATGTGGGTGTGTGTGTGTTTGGCTGTCGGAAGTTTGTAATTTTGCCTGTTTCCGGCACAAAACTTGCATTAGTGTTGCGTGTGTGTGTGTGTGTACTGGATGTTTGCTTAAAAGTGAAAGAGATGGCATGGGAAATGGAGGATCCTGTGGGGTTACTTGGTTGCCAGGATTACCGTTGACTTCTTCCGCTGCCAGAGGCGGCGTCTTGCTTGCGTTTCTGCTTCCTGTTTGCAGTTGCATGCGGTTTTTGTTGCTGTTGCCGTCGCTGCCATTGTGGAATGAAGCTGTGCCTGTGTGGGTGACTCTGCTTTGGCAGAGCTGTGTGTGTGTGTGTGCAAGAGACGTGTTTTATATGCGCGACTCTTGCCGCCACAGCAATTAATCATTGCGACAGTTTTTCCAACACACTCGCTACAGGACCAAAGACAATGATGCGCTTAAAGCAGATAATCGGAATTTAAGCTGATCGGTATTATTTTCTTCTCCTTCTGTTGATCTTTCTTGGAATTTTTAACTCAAGTGACATTGATATAGGATATGGCAATGGTAAAGTTGTATCGAGAAGTGTGTATTGAATTCTATGCTCTTAATACCAGGTATTTTGTGTTCCGGGCACTCGTTGACATAGTTTCGATATTAATATTTAAAGATAACAAATTTCAACTGATTTTTTTCATAGAATTTAAAGATATTTTCAATACCCTTTCTATGTACAAACTTAAAACTACATTTTTGATATTATATCGATATTATTCATACCTGTTATAAGTATAACTATTTGTACTCACCTTGATCGCCCCGATGGCGTTCTGTTTGGTAGCGAATGTGACGAAGGCACAGCCCTTGCTCTGACCTGCCTGATCCCGGAGCACGGTGCACTCCTCGATGGTTCCATGGCCGGTAAAGAGTTGCCGCACATCGGCCTCGGTGTACTTTTTGTTCAGCATGCCCACAAAGAGTTTTCTCTCTGCAAATACATCAGCGGAAAAATGCGAAATAAATGGTATGTTTTCCATGAATGCTTGTGGAAATAAACATAAAATAAATACGTATACGACGGTGGGGCCTGACGTGGAGTGGTAAAATTAACATAAATAACAATTGTGGGAATGTGGAGAGCTGGGTCAAGAGGTCCTGCAACTGCAAACAGGGGCCTTAAAGGCACCAACTTAATGAGTTGCCAATGCAGGCAGGAACTATTATTATGGCCCGTGCGGTACTTCATTCAGGGCCGTAAAAATTTTGCCCCAACTGAGGCTGCTGACTGATTGACTAACGGACCGAATGACTGACTGACGAAAGCTGCAAACGAAATGGTCGCCATAAAAATGGCATTAAAAAGCGAGTAAATGGGTACATATGTGTGTGGCTTAACAGCTTTAAAGCTTATGGTTGGCAAAAGGTGACACAAGAATAATAGCCTAGCTTCTTTCAAGCTAAATATTTAATTTAAATTTTAGTTTAGTCGAAGGACACCGCTGCTATTGCTCTGCCAAATAAATAATAAGTTTAACATTATATGCTAGATTTAATTTGATAATAATAATAATACATTTTAGTTTGAATATTGTAAAAAGAAGTCCTAGTAAGGAGTAAGGAAGTGGATTTCCTCTTAAGTTTCCTTTAGTTTTTATTTGTTAGGAGCTATGGTATTTGTAAACATTTTAAATATATAAATTAAATGCATTAGTTAGATATTTTAAATATTTTTAAATTCTCTTTAAAGGATACAAACTCCTAAAAAAAAGTCCTTGGAATATCATAGATCTCCAGGCATCACTGACCTGCCTTTATGCCACAACAGGTGAACACATGTTTGGGGGATTTTCTTTTATGAACTCATAGCTGGGCGCTTAAATTCGTTAATGAGCTGCCAGCGTGCGTGCTGGCTTTTGCCGTTTAACGATCGACCAGCGAAAGTATTTAACCCGAATTGCAGTACACCCGGCGTATGAGTGATTTTTTTTTTTGGATATTTCTGATTTTTTGACTTCCTCATATCGAGTTGCAGCTTGCAATTAATCAGAGCATAACTTTGTAAGCAGCTGGGTCCTGTAAGGAGGTAACAAACTTTAAAATGGCACAATAAATCTTCTTTCGAATATGTGTACATATGTGGAAATCTCCCTCTTCAACGAAACGAGAACATTTGTAAAGGAAAAGTTTTGGGGCACGGCAATTGTTATGCTTTATCTGGGTCCCCATGTGAAACTTGTTGGGGAGCGCACATGCAAAAGACTAAAAACGCAATCGCAACAAATCGAATCAATGCAACAAGAACTGCAACTGGCGAACTGCAGCAATAAGAAGGAGCAACTTTTCATTTTGCAACACTTTCGAACACATTCCTCTAACTGCCCCAACTTGCCTTAAAGTTTTTCCAGAGACAAAACACACACACAATTTTATATATGTACATATATATGCATTTTGTAAGGGGGGATTCCGAGGCATTCTCCTTAAAACAAACTAAGCGTGCGTTCAAACCACTATTCGATACCCTTAACTAGAGAAAGGAGTACGGCTGGGAATATTTAAGCTGGCAAGTTACTCTAAGAAAGTGTCTAATAACACGCAGTAATGAGGGGATTTCGACTTTTCCTAGAAGTTATTAAATTCAATGGGCTTTGTCTTACAGATCCTAAGCTTAAACTATTCATTGTATTGTAAATAAAATATCTAACTGTTATTATTTTATTTACAAAATCTTTGCATATTGATAAGACAAGTTCAATAACTTTATCTCATTCAATATCAAACTAAAAATATCGTAAAGTTTGATACATCAAGTATTGCACTTAATGTTAAAATATCGATATAAACCACGCAAAGAAATAAAACAAGGACAGGCTGGCTTAGAGACGAATCGATTACCCGCACATACAACGAAAAGATATCGACTTATAACATATATCGGGCTTAGCGCCATATATCGATACATTTTCGATTTGTTCATATTTTCCCCCATCCCTAATTTACTCTATTTTCGTATTCTATATTTGGTTTTCAAATATATTTAATTTTTAGGGTACTTAAACTCCCACATATTCCACTTGAAAGCACACCCTCTCCTGGGTTCACCGCTTTGGGCAGGGGTGTCGTAAAGTATAAATATAGAAAATTGTGTCGCTGCAAGGGAAGTGATTGGAAATTGTTGCTTTCGCCTGGAGTTGGCACCAGAAGAGGTGATCCACGGAGACCCCAAACCGAGGCACTCAGAACGCACTCAGCCTGCTTGGGGGGCCTGGTCTTATCTCAGGAGCTTCCTTTTTTTGTTTTGTAGGAGGTGTGGGGGTAACTTTTTTGCACTTCTGTGTGCTAAATACACAGGAAGTTATAGGTCTTTCCTAGCATACAGGTCCCAGGACTGTTTGCAATGCACCCTCTCTGTCTGTCCGGCACATGTGCAAAATTTATTTGAGGTTAGTTCAGGTGCGACACAAGGAGTAACATTTTATATATTTATTGTATGGATTTGCCATTTTAAGTTGAAACTTTGCCAGCGAGAAGATACGTACGAGTGGCACGAGCGGAAAAGGAAAAAGGGGCTATGACAAAAGGAGGTTCAAACTTATTGCAAGCACCTGAGCTCCATCCCGTTCCCTTATTTTTCTCGCCCACTCGAGAAGCTTGTTAAGGACCTCTTTTGTATTTGGCATCGCTGATTGGAAAGTTTTATGCGCACGTGATTTTTCAGCGCTGATAAAAGCAGCGTGTTGGGGAAAGTCCAGGGCAGCGAAAAAAATAAAACACCAAAAATGTAAAAAGTCTGCAAGTATTCGCTTTTGTTCTCGCAAGTGATGTGCGTTAAATTGGTTGGCAATGGATGCGAGATGAGGCAGAGAATATAGTGGTCCGAATTTTCAGTTTTAAAACATAAATCTTCCTACGAATCACTGGCTAGCGGTTTCTTTGGGAAATTTTAGAAATATTGCCTTATAAATCATAAGGAAGGTAGGTTTTCCAGGATGAAATATACCTTTAAACAGTGTTAAGTATGTTCAATTAACTTAAACCTATTAAACTGAGACAAGCCACATAGAAATTATATTGGAATATAAACTTTTATGTGATATTCATTCGTTAGGGGTCAGTATAAATCCTCTTCTGTAAAATCCAGCAATAATACAGATCCTTTAACCGATTTTAATGGTGAAAGCCCACTGGTTCATTATGGGTTATGCCCCATTTGCAATGGCTTTTCGTGGCTGCCATTCCGGTGCAATCTCCGCATTAATTCGGCCCTAGGCAGTTTATCATTTTCACCTTTTTTCGGCTGGAAGGAATCTCATTTAAGTGGAGTCACTGCCTCCATCAGTTACCAGACTCCCAGCATCCCAGCATCCCAGTGCATCTCTCTGTCATTCCTTTGGGCCATTACAGTTGCAGAAATTGCAATTTCACGACAATTACCACAAATTGGTTTCCTCAACTGGCTGGGCGAACATTTTCGTTTCGTTTTGGTTTTCGTCCTTCTTCGTCTTTCGTGCCTTCCGCCTTACAATTATGCAGTAAAGTTACGCCCACCGCACCCCAAGGATTTTTCAGGAGCGGCGGCGGCGGAGAGAGAGGCAAAGGACCTTCTTCCGCTTGTGGCATATGCATTGTAAGTTCATCCTTGGGAGCCAACTCTGCCATATGATGTCGTTAACTGTCTTAAGATTTATATGCACAGTCAAAAGCGGAAACTGCACTTTCTTCCGGGTCCCTTTTCGCATGCCCCCTACTCCCCCCAGGATGTCCTCATATATTTCAGTTCACACTTGAGACATCAACTTTTGTGTCAAGTTGGTTTCTGGCCGCTCCCCCCGACAAAATTTTTGGCTCCCGGGCAAAGTTTGTCATGTGCATAATTTACTTTTTCCACACACGCATTACGTATCCCCCTTATCTTATTAGAGACTTCCTTTATTTTTTTTATTTGTTTTCTTTGGAGTCAGCCAGGCATTAGATTGCATTCAATTTGCATCGCAATTTAATTGCTCGCCTCTCGCAAAAATCCTTCGGCAGCTCTTAATTATTTACGCAGTTGTGTTTGTTTGGCATAAACAAATTAAGCGCCTGGTGCGAATGAATGTGTTTACAAGCTAAGCTGCCAGGAATCCAAGATATATGTTTGCGTATAAGCACCACAAATTATATGCACTTAAGCGTGCCAAGAGATTGGTTAAGTCAATTGTGGCTTGCCAGGTGTTTAGATACTCTTTTTAATAAGTTAAATATGTGTATAAGTATAAAATTTATATAAAAAGAAAGGAAACCTTGCTTTTAAATAGTTTTCAAATGGTTGAGTAGATACTTAAGGACTTTATTGGCTTACTAATAATAATAAAATAATATTTAATAGATGGTTTTTCTTTTTAGGAGAAGGAAGAAGATTTACTTGTAATAAAGAAATACTGGACTTTATTATTTACAGCTAATTGTATTATTTATACTGTTTCATTTAATATAAGTTAAACGTTCTAGCATAATTTTGAACATCCTTTTAGGGGATTTAAAACTAATAATTTCCGTAACACCTTTGCATTTCTTTAAAGAAAATAACACATAACTTTCCTCACAGCTTATCTCCTCAATATTTCCCCCATATAAGCGTAGAGTAAACCGCAAACAAAAGTCAAACGCATTAACCAGAACAATTGAAACCATGCAAACGAATGAAGCGCATAAAACTTTGCCACACCGAAAGTTGTGGGGGGGAAAATTTCGCCCCAAGGATTGTCAGCTGAGATTTGCATACACATACTCGCATGTATATCGGATAGAGACGAGCTTGCTACTAATGCAAAGAACATTAAAACGAGGACGAGCAGGAGCGAAAAGGATAAATGTTAAACATGCCAGCCAGATTTATACAAAAAGACACACATTCATATCGCACTCGGATTCGGTTTCGGAATCCGGCATTGCAATTGGAGGACGAGGACATTATTCAAAGTGCGGCCAGGGGCTAAAGAGAAGCTGTAAAGCAATACATATGTAAAAACAGATGTGAACAAGTAGTAGCTAATGGCTATGCGCCGCCTTCCCCCGCATAAGTAGCAAACATCATCAGCATTTGGAATTATTATCTGAATATTTGACTTACGCTTGCCATTGTATGGCAACTGATTTTTAGTTTGATTTTCCTTGGGCGGTATTCATTTAAGTTATTTAGTTACAGGTAGAGTAGCCTGGTCTTATCGCAAGACTTGAAATAAATCTTGAATTAATTAAGGCACATTATGTATAAGCAGAGCTTGCCTCAGACAAAAACTAATCACATTTTAAGCTACTTAGGCAGGCATCTCGGCATGTCGTCGTCGTTTTCTATCAGGTTTCAATTAAAATTTTGCATAAAACATTGACAGCGAAAGGAGGAGAGGATACGTGAAGGACTATGCCTGCAGGATATTTCACTGCAACTACTGGCATCTTACCAAACCAGTTAACGTTTTCAATTATACCATAAACACTCGAATAACACTGTGCGCATTACAATGGAAAGTGAAGGGAAAGTAAAGGTACACTGGGA
The DNA here is from genome assembly GCA_008042475.1 of Drosophila kanapiae. Lineage (NCBI taxonomy): Eukaryota > Metazoa > Arthropoda > Insecta > Diptera > Drosophilidae > Drosophila > Drosophila kanapiae. Next base: position 478,466 of record VNJM01002696.1, on the reverse strand, counting down.
ATAAAAATATATGACTATTAAAATAAATTCCGTAACTACTGTATTGATTATTTATTTATAAATAAAACCTTTTTGTATATAGAAAAATGTATATCAAAGAATCGTGGTAAGTTACTTATGATTTTTTTTTAACTGATAGCGAGCCTGCCTGGTGGGCTCTCCTGTTATTGTTACTGTGTGTTTACTGTACAGATTAAGCGCTGAGAGCACACACAGGCCTGATAAATGAAAACGCCAGGCACACACATGTGCAACAGCAACAGCACAGCCTGCAACATCACGGCAGCAATTTGAAGGGCTGCACGAGTTGGAGGCAACTTTTCACATATTTGTATCTGTTTGTGTTGTTAAGTAGTTTGGGCGCTCGCTCCAGCTCGCAGTCTCAGCTGCATAAATATTTATTGCAGAAAATTCATGTGTGCCGTGGAAGGCGCATATTTCCATAGCATACTTTCGGACGGAGCGCGGCGAGAGCTCTCATAATTAATTTAAAGTCCCAGCAATCGGGTAAAAAATAAGAACGAAAAAAAATGGTTGTAAACTGCTGAAATTATGATGCTCATTGCTGTGGCTATCAAAATGCACTAAAATGGGTATTACATACCATGTATGGGACGTCGTATGGGACGTTTATGACCCGCTCCACAGGGCGTATGGGAGGGGCCAGACAAACTTATTGCGGTGCTGAAAATTTTTTATGTTTTAATTCAATTAAGCTCCCTCCTGCTCCCTGGAACAGACAGAGCGCCAAAAGGAAAACCTCTGTGGGCGACGCATTTAATGCGCACAAATTTTCGACATTTCTTTCCCGCTCTTTGCGCAACATATTTGCATAATTTCGCAATAATTGACAAGCGGAAAATGGCGATGCGGAAGCGGAAATTAAAATGGAATTTCCAACTAAACTTTTTCCTTTTATTTGCCAGAGCAGAGTGAAAACAGTAACGCTTTGCTAAGAATAATTATGTGCATGTAATTAATTTTTTAACAGTACCAGAAACGTCAAAAGCTAACAATAGTTGGAGGAGTTATTGTGAAATAATGAGGGAGAAATGCTGGAAATAATGTTACTTAATACGTACAATGATTGCCAGAGAATCACAATCCAAAATAATTCTAAAGAAAACTTGTACGGTAAATGCTAGAAAAATGTAAGCTATTAAGGTATCTTATCCTTAAAAAATCCTAAAAAGTTACTGCATATTTTTAAACAAATTTTAATTTATTCTTTAAAGGAACTACAATGAAAAATATAATCCCTCTGTCGGCTCTGTAATATCCCAGGCCGCAAATACAATTAACCGTCATAAAAGCTAATGACATACGGTTTGCCAACCACTGCGACAAATGAACGAAATCATTATAATCGTCCTGCCCCCCTTTGGAACCAATTCCAGGCCAGTCCCAATCCCCCAGGGATCCCTAGCACCATTCGCCCCTGACCAATGACTTCGTTGAGGGGACTAGGAGCAGGAGCTGGAGGATCCCTGGGCACGTTTCGATTACGTTGCCAACACTTCCGGCCCGCGAGCGCCACAATTTCCGCTGCAGCGTCGGTGAAAAAAGGGGGGAAATCGTAAAACGGGGGATCCCCAAAGATGAAGGGGTTGCAATAGGCAAACTGCCAGCAGCCAAAAGGGGGGAGGGGGCTGGGGCTGGAAATTATTGGAAGGGGGGGCCCTCTACTCATTTTTGCCATCCGCTTGAAGGGTTCATTTGTGTGTTATACGAGCAATATATCGTGTCTTGTGCCCTATTTTTAAGGTTTTTTCGAGAAGGGTATTATGATATTTTAAGGCGTTGGAAATATTAAATAGGGAACTTCTTAAAAAAATAGTTGGAATGCCTTAAAAACATATTAAAAGTGTTTAACTATAGGCAAGGTCTTAGATTTTGTATTTGATAAAATCAAGCCCAAGCTGTCATTATTTATATCCCTATATATTTATTTATTTAATTTAATTAAAGAGATTTCATAAGTGACCGATAGACCAAGTTGTATTTATTAAAAGACAGCTATTTAATATTATTAAATATTCTTCAAAAATACTATATATAAATTTTAAACCATATAAGGGTATCTGGAGAAGCACTCTTTCTATTTCATTTTAGTTCTTTTATTTTTGTAGCCATTCGATGACCGCTTCTGGCTGCCTTTGTGCTCCTCATTCAATTACCGCTGCCAGCGGCTATTCCTATTCTAATGTTTTCCATCCCATTTTTTCCCTTTTTCCCCATTGCTGATATTCTCAAGTGCTTCACTGGCAACTTGCCCTGAAGATGGGAAATTCTTCTTGCAAACGGGGAAAGCGGAGATCGAGCGATGAAGGCGGAACAAAGCTAAAAGTGCAATGCCAAAAGGAGAGTAGTTTTCCTCGCCCCCCTCTGTTCATAAACATATTTTTTCTAATATTTTCCTATTGCTTCTATATTATTTTTTATGTATCAACATTTTTCTTCAGTTCTTGGCAAGCGAATCATTCCACTTGGAGTTTGTTGAAATTGAACTACAAAGAGGTTGCAGTCTCGAGTGGTACATGGAAATGACTTAATGAAAAACCACTTGAGCAATATCAATCAGCCTAATGTGTGTCTGCCTTTAGATTTTCCTCTGGTAGCTCTGTATTTTATTTTAGCTTACTAATTGACAACATAATCAAGAATTAAAACGTCAGCTAACTACAACAGGAAAATTCTTACACAGAAAGAAAGGCGTTTGGAAATGTATTTAATGATCTGAGCTGCAAATTTTTTCTTCATCTGTAAATTTATATTTTGTATAATTGAGTTGCTATTCAGAATAGACTTCATATTACATTTTCTTTCTCTGCAATCGAAAAATTGCAATTTGGGCCGACCTGAGATAGATACAAAATTCCAAATATTCTGACAGGTTGAGCTGGTCTGGCTGCATCTACGGCTAGATGATTAATTTGAGTCTTGAATTCAAAATTCAAACTGAAATTACGTTTTTTTTTGTGGTTGTTATTTCCCCCCATTATTTGCAGGTCTGCTTTCGGTCTCCGGCAAACTGGTTCTATGACGCACGTGCTCCGGAGACAATAAACGTTTCTGTTTTCGTGGTTATTGTTTGAGGGTGGGGGCGTTCAGGCGCTCGTAAGATACATTTTGACGTCGTATCTTATGTCACTTTATCTCGCATGCTTTGCTGCACATTTAATCTCGCAGATACTCTGCACTCCCCGAAGTTCCACAAGGTGTCTCTGCATATTTGTGGCTGCGAGATGTCACGTCAAAGGTAATTTTGATTGCCAGTCAGTCAGGCAAGCATCTCTGGAGGTGCTTCAAATCTTCAGCTCGACACTCGTGAAATACGCCAAGTTGTCCCTCGGTCTTTGAGGTATTTTTTGTTTTTCATATTTTTTTCCTTAACTTGCCTCAAAATGCGCTTTGCATAATAATCAGTGGGGGAATATTTGGCGAAGCCAGTGAGCAGGTGGAGTAAAGGTGATTACTTGATTCGGGCGAGGGAGTGTTTCTAATAGGCAGCTTTTCAACTTAATGCTGAGGTAATAAAGCTATTGGGTATGACAATTAGGGGTCTGGGGATATAACTTATATATAGATACAAAATGGAAAAGTAATGGATAGTTCCATTAAATCTATTGCCTATGATAATGCAATTGGTGTAGCTTTTGGCAACAAATAGCCTCCATTAAATGGTATTTAACAAATTGTGAGCTCAATATAAGTATATACAAGTATGAGTCTTCGAGTCGATTCCTTGTAACTCAACCTTGGTTAGCCATACTCCTCCGCATATTATCTATTTAGGCTTATAAGGAATTCCCCTCGCATTCTAGGCTCTCAGACCTAATTAGCTTGAAATTCCTCAAGCGGAATTCATCTTCCATGTACGCCAGGATCCTACTGCCTTCAGGCAAACAGGATAAGTCTGTGCACTTTGCACATAAATGTGTGTAAACATGGTTATACAAAGAGATATTTCCACGCTCGATCGCTCAAATAAATAGGCAATAAATGGGAATTTGCTATAGCAAATTTTCCAAGCGCTCACATTTTCCAGCTGCAAACTTTGATTACCGATTGTTTTGAGTTTGCTTTGGTTTGAGGTACATGTAAATATATGCAGATGTGAAACTCCGATTTCCAGTGTATCTGTTTGAGTTGTTTCCCCAATTGCTAGGGGTACACTGAGATCTATAGTATACCGAAAGAATAAATACTAAATATTTTGTTTAATATTAAATTTAAAGAGTTAAGTGTGGTCTTATTTCTTTTTTAAAAATATGAAATACAAATTATAATAATTAAATAATCTTTAAATACATTTTTGGCAGTATTATTTATTTATTCTTTGTTTCCTATAGAGTTTCTATGAAATATTTCTCCAATTTCAGCTACAGAACTTTGTTTTCTGTGCACACACATCCGATTCAATTGATTACGTATTCCGCATTGTTGTGTATTTGTCGCGACGGAATTTCATTTGGTTCTTATGGGACGCTCAGTCGATCAGGGGACCCATTGAACTAACCCCCCTCCCCCCTCGATTCCCTGCCTCTTAACCCATCGGTGCCCCCTCTTAACCCCAACGTTGCCATTGAACTGTAACGCATTCGGCATTGTCTATGCAAAATGGTTGCTGGCTGCTCATTCTGTGGTGTTTCATCGAATTCGTCTGTTGTTCAACTTTTTGGTCACTTGTCGATGTTTGAATTTCTGAATGCCGTCGGGGTTTACCCGGGGGAAATGATGGGATGGGCGGGAGTGACGGAACTGGGCGTGGTTAGGCCAATTGTCAAATGGCTAAGAGTTCGCCAGATATTAGCTGGCAAACCAATTGAGTTGTAAGGGCTAAGGGAGCTTACACATGGGAAAAGGGAGTCGGGGAATAATATCGTTTTCATATTTTTGGGGGGAAAATATAAAGAAGAGCTTAAATTATTCGTAACAGAACACTATTTTTGATTACAAAATAGTTAAAACTAAATAATATCAGCACTTTTCATATCAATTTGCTTATATATTCAATCTTCCCATTTTTTATTTATCTTTCTTTTCCCAAATTAGCCTTTTGTGAGCTTTAAGAAAGCAGACGTGTCTTACCTGAGTATCTTGGGGAATTGCAGCTTGTGTTCTATACTCCATAGCTCCCTTTCTCCCAAAAAATTAAGCCCCCTTTTAACCCATCAAATTGTCTGTCGTCTAACACGGCACATGACTTGCATATTTATGGGATATATGCGAAATGAATTGTTGACTTCAACTCTACCGTCCGACTTTGAAGGTGACCAAAAGGCAGTTGATAAATAAGCAGCTAAAAGGGAAACCAACCAACTAGCAGCCACACGAGAAGAAAAAAAAAAAACAGAACATAGTCAACCGGTGGAGGAAAAAAAAAACTATAAATAAATAAAGTGCATGTATTTGGAAAGCAATTCGATGCAGGCGAACGACGAACGGAAAATAATAATTTTACGGCAAGATCAAGTGACTGGGAGTGAGGTGAAGGGGGGAAAGTACCCAGAAAAGAGGGGCAGGGGCGGTCGGTTGTCAGCCAAAATGGCTGTCAGTCAAAAGTGAAGTGTAACAGCTGTGTGTGAGTGTGTTACATAAGGTTGTGGGTTTCAGAATTTGCGGCAATGCATTATACATGTATTTTCTTCACACACACACAAGGGAAAATAGTTTGCAAAGGTTGTGATTTAAGAGCGTTGTATATTATTAGTATGTTTTAATTACTATTTATTATTTGTCTGACAAAACACAGTTCTTAAATCAAAAGATTTCTCAAATATTTAATAGGTTTTCATCCACATCTAATTAATGGGGAACAAATTTAAGCTTTTAAATGTTTTCTGGTATCTATAATACTTTAAATATTTTTTTACGAATTGATTTTCTCAGTGCAATCTCCCTTCTTAACGTGTGCAAATGCGTTAACATAAATGTAACACGTTTCGCTGTGGTAGCAACAACTGCAACAGCCACTATCCACATGTCACGTAGCTTTTGCATGCCGGCGACAGAATCGAAAACCCCAAAGACCCCAAGAAGTCTGGTGACCCAGGAAGCTGTCACATCTAAAAGGACCAGACAGGAAACATTGCAGGATAAAGAGCAGGAGAAAGGAATAAGAAGAGTTTAATTCACAATCATTGTCATTGCTATTAGATGTATTAGAAAATATTCTAAGCTATATACAACTTTCGGTGGAGGCTAAAAATATAAACCTTAAGAAACCATAAATTGTATACATGTTTCCCGTCACTAGTTGATTAAATTTTTAGCATGGTTTTGTTAATTAACGAGTCACGACATTGCTGTTGAAGTTATGCAACCTGAAAACGAACTGAAATTGCTAGAGTCGTGGAATAAGAGAAATACATACAAATCAGCAAGAGGTCTAAGAACTAGGTTTTAATATATTGTAAGCCCGATGAAATATAGTTGTTTTTTTTACCATAAAAATCTACTATTCTTTTGGAGAATATTTAAAGTTTAGCTACGTTTTGTTGTCTTCTGGATGTCATTTACTAAGAATCTGTGTAATTTTATGAGTATGGAATACAATAACTATTAGGAAAATGTAGATTGCATTTTCAGTCAAAAGGTTGCTTAATTATTATATAAAAATCCTTTAATTTATATTTACTCCTCTGCAAAAATATTGTAACTCTATAAAAACAAAACTAACTTCCCGAAAACCGTAGAAAAACTAAACAAAACGGAGAAAAACCAATGACTGTTTTCACCCAATGTTTTCCGCTTCCACCCAGCCCTTTCTTTCCCTTATTTTTTATCCCCCCTTTGTTTGGGGGGAGTTCAAAAGTCCCTTGACAAAGCTAAAATTTAATTAGCCGCCCAGCAAGTGGCGTTTGCAAATGAAATTACACAAACACGCCCCCGCCGCCAGCACACACTCCCCTTGGGTCCCTCACATTGGCTTAACATTTAGCCACTTGGCGCGAAAAGGAAATAAAATACACGACAATCCAACAAAAGCGGACAACAAGGGGGGCAAAAATAAAAAAATATAAAAAAAAAATGCAACTTGCATCGAAACATGAAACTCGCCCGCTTTTCATACCCGTGCTTTCTCCGGAAAATTGTGCTGTGCTGTGCAGGCGCCCCACCCGCTTGGCTTTGTAATCCTCGCGAGCTTCACAATAAACACGAAAATATAATTTGCAGCGTTTTTGCAGGCGACGCGCTTCCGCTGCCAAAGCGCAGAAACGCAATGAGTTTTAGACAATAGATGCCACAGTGAAAAGTCATTAAGACCAACACGTTGAGGGGGAATTTGGAATAAAAGAAATACATCAAATATTATATAGTTCTGGGAGTTCTTCTGGAAAATTCTAAGGAAAATATAAGAGCGTTCTTGGGATTTTGTGAAGTTGTGCTTTATTTTTGTCAAAAAGGTTTTTGGTCTTCCAATTAATTTAATTTTTTTGAACACTTCTACAACTTTAAGTTTGGGGATATTTAATTTGAAATAGAGAGTAAGAGGTGATGTGTTTATTTTTGATTTTCTAATAATTTATAGTCCTTTTTATTTAAGCTAGAATTTATTTCTAGAGATCCTGAAGAAAAGTTACATTTAAACTAAGGGGTTTCGAAGGAAGAAATATAAGTACAGTCGAAACACTTGCACTTCTTATCTGAATTCCAAAAGATGTTAAGGATATTAATTATATGAATCACCTTCTCTTGATATTTTTACCTAAAAGAAACCCCTCATACTGGCTACCCACTGTACTCTGGTACCGAGGGGTTAGCCGTGCAAGTAACACTAATTACCTGGAACTAAATATGGCGCCGGATTTGGTGGCGGCAGCCAATACGTTGCCGTTATCGCCGGATACAACTGATGGCCATTTGTGGTCATGTTTGTGGACATGCCCGTGGACGGATGGTGCTGGGTGTTGCCAGGATGATGGTACTGATGGTGCATGGGCGGTGGCGAGTGCTGCTGCTGATGATGTGGTGGCGAGGAGTCCGCGGAGGAGGAGCTTCCAGAGCTCAGCTTGTTACTATAGCGGACGAGGATGCTGTTGTTGTTGTTGTTAATGGGAGGCGGAGAACCTCCTCCACCACCGCCGCCATGAACTTTGGCCAGGAGGGGACGCTGGTCGCCATTTCCAGTTGCATTTCCATTTCCGCTTCCGTTGATTGTGTTGTTGTTTAAGGAATTGCTAGTGCATTCCATGATATTTGGATTTTTCATTTTATTTATTGGTCGCTAGTGTTGGCGCCAACCACCACACGCACAAGGGCGAGGAGAGGGACAACAAAAAATATATACTTCGAAGGGTTTTAAATCGTATTTAGCTAAAAACTTGGATTTGCTGGTTTATGGGCCTCTTGGGCTATATTAAAAACGAAAACCAATATTTTATTTATATTTATTTTAGCACAAGGGCTGCCATTAAAATGCCACAATTATTCACTTGTGCATAATTTGAATTTTATTTGCCGCACACACACACACACAGCACACACGCGATGATATTTCACTCGTTTTTTTAGCACACCACCATTTTGGTATATAACTAATTAATTTGCCATATTGTCCGGCGAGTGCAGTTAGCCTTTTTGCAATAACGCAATATTTTTTTTAACGATTTTTATTGGCATTCTGTGTTATTTACTTTCAATTTGTTGCACATCCCCCATATCGCTAATGGCCCAGACATGACCCGACCGTACAGGCTGCCCATACAGATGGACGATATTTATTTTTATCGTTACGATTATTATGGCGATCACATAGCGCAGTTATTTGATTTTGCATTTAATGTCCGCTAAGGAGCCCCGCAAAACGATATTAAAATCAGTGAAAAAATCACAAACAAAATAAACCAAAGAAATATTGAATTCATTCCAGCTTTCGCTTGAACAATTTTTATGGGTTAAACCATATTTTTGTCATACGGTAATAGTAAAAATATTTCACAGAAAAAAAGGGAATCTATCTATCTATTTTTGTTTGTAGTATAAGTAACTGAGTTGTGAACGTTTTCAAGTTAAGCTCTAGGCCACACCCATCAGCTGGGCTTTCTACCTTTCTGTGTACATAACACCTGTGCGAAGCTCTAATCAGCTTCAATGGAGTTTTAAAAGAAACGAACGTCTGTGTTTATACAATAAATGAAACGGAGACAGAGAGAGGGAGAACTCAGTGTAAATAATTGGTAACTCGAGGCCCATGTGGGGAGTTTTGAGCTGGAAAACTAAACAAGCCGACAACTGTTCGACACCTAAACATATACGAACAATATGAAATTGTGAAATTCGTAGCTTATTTATCTAAGAAACGTTTGACTCTGAAGTGCGGTTTATTTGATTGTGAAATTCCAACTCAAAGTATCGGATATAGCTGGTGATTGGGTCTATTTATAATACACTTATAGAATGCAAGAACTTTCTAGGGATTTATTTAATAAATGTATATAAAGTTCTTATTAAAAAAATAACAAATAAATGAACCTGTTTATTAATTAAACTAACTAATTCAGATTTCTCTTATTTATTTATATTCCCAAAGAAAAGAACATTAATTTTGTGAGAGAGGAATTCACGGGTATTTCAAATATGTTTACATTTCCATAAGTTCATTATTTGCATCGTACGGTTTGAGTGCTTTTTTCCAATTTCATGTGAAATTTGAATAATTTTTCTTTTTTTTTGGAGAAGTACTCGCATTTTCTAATTTAGCTAGCTTTTCCTCTGGCCCCTCTGCCCTCTCGTCAGCCCATCACCTGTCTCCATTTGTCTATTTTCAATTTCTTGTGACCCAACTAAAATTGACGTTTGCCAGTCTATTGACAGACTGCCTAAAGAAGACGATGATGATGACGATGATGGGCTGGGACGGGATGATGATGCTGATGCTGATGTCGGAGCTGATGGCTTCTTGTTTGTACATGGCCAACATATAGACATAAATATGCGTAAATAGACAAGTTTCCCCGCAGTGCCCTTTTTTTCACCTACCCCACAGTTTGGGGAATGTAACTCAGAAGAAAGTGCAAATATTGACGAGAGTTTCCATTTTGCAGGTGGCCCGAAGTGGAACAGTTTTCTGTTTTCTGTCAGTTGAGAGAGTTGCGACATATGCTAAACCAATTGATTCGGTACGGGAACGTCTTTAACTACAATATATATAGTGTGTATATATATATGTATGTATGAGCAGCACGTGTGTACATTTTCTGTGACATTTTCGTAATCACTTTGTTAACGCTTCGCTGGGCTGGGTCGAGGCGGAATAATTTTTCTAAGTGCCCTGCAGTTTTGAATTTGAAAATTGTTCCTCATTTAAAACATATGTACATTGTTACCTGTGTTGTGTTTCTTCCTAACCCACATTTTGTAAACTTTGTACACTATCTTTGAGCTGGAAATTAACTTGACAACAAGCTGCTCGGCTTCGCTCGCAATTATCGCATAAACTTTGCATTTACACTCTGAACTTTGCCTCATGTGGTTACCTTTTTTATTTTTGTTTTGTTGGTGGTTCGTTTGCTTTTGTTGTTATTATGGCTGCTAAATGAAAATATTCAGAGCGTAAAGTTACGCTTTTCCATTATAAGCGAGTCATTCGAAGCATGATAAAATCTAATGTGGAGCTTTTGGTCTCGAAGAATATCGAAAGTGAGTTTGTGATTCGTTCAAAATATACGGAAGGCAGAATAGATTGAGGTTTATTATTAGCTAAGAGGGTAGAATGTTATATAATTATGACCACAAGTGGGTTTACTTAATCATTTGAATACGGAAAGTAGGTTTTCTGGCAATAAACCGATTAATTGAAGCTCAAAATTTGGTTTAAAGGGGAATAAAATGTTCTGAGTTACAAAATTAAGTAAAATATACGAAGAGAATATAAATAATTCATTTTAAATTTTATATTTCATGTGTTCTATATTTATTAATATATATTTATAAGAAATATGTCACGAAAATAGTATAGCGGACAAATTGATCTCAGAAATCACCTAAGCTCTGCCTACTTTTCCATTTATTTAAATATTTTTAAGTTCCTTGAAAACGAAATTCTTCTTTTCGAGCCTTTGACGAGCCGTTGACATTTTGTATTTAATACGACCTGCACTCAGTGTCTTATTTTCCCGTGAGGTTCGCCTCGTGTGAGGCTCCTCAAAAATGAAAAGCGAACGAAAATTTGACATCTGACAATTTCCGTTTGTTGACTTCGTTCGCCTGTGAGTGATTATTTTCCGAGGGACCATTTTCACTCTACCTCCCCTCCCAATGATTCATTTTCGTTTCAAAAATCATTACGTGAGTGAAAAATGTGGGGATTACAATGATCCGTAAACACTTGTTCTCTTGGGGACTTGTTGGTATTTGCCCAGATGTTGCGGACTCTTGACTGTATTTAAAAAGATATATATATATATATTTTATTTAGCTAAATGGGATGCTGAGCTAAGGTCTGAAAGTTGACCTTGCCGGTGAGAGGTTGAGATGGTGACGAGGGCGATGAGGTGACGAGGGCAGAGCTCATCGACAGCCGCGACTGAAGGCTATTTATATGGCACACCTAGCTCCAAGCTCACACACTCGAGTCACTCGGCCGGAACGCCAATTGGATCGGAAATCGCCTTTTGTCTGTTATATTTGCCAACTTAAATATATATATATATATAGTATATATGGGCTGTGCCGAGCCCCGGACCCTTACCCCTAGCATTTTTTTGTAGAACTTCCCCTGAGAGCCGCCCATCTATCAGCTGTTCTCTATTCACAGTGGAATCAATTATTTTCGACACAATTACCTGAGAGTGTGGGGGGAGGGGTTTATTTTCACAGGTAAATAAAGTTAGGCAAAAAGTGAATGATATAAATAACAGCAGGGGAAACTGGCTACGAGGGAAAATTTAGAAGAAATGATTTTAAAATATATTTCAAAAATAAATTAAAGGACGAAGTACAAGACCCTTATATCCTGATTATTTTTAAACATTATATGTTTATATTGAATATATTTTCAGGTTTATTGATCTGAGCTTCAACCATAATGATAACATTTAAATAATGATATTGTTAATTATTTTGTACTATTTTTGTAGGGCCAAAATCATAGAATTTTCTATTAGCTAATAAAGAAGTAAATGCATCCATTTCTAGGCGAGATGTACCATGCGAATAATTCTATAAAATTATTTGTATATTCTCCGATCATCATTCTTTCAAATTCCCTAAACATCCCCTTTAAGCAACCCTCACTGTACTTTCAAGTTCTTATCGTACGCTAATTATGCAAATGCTATGTGCATTTCAAAGCCTCATTTACACACATTCGGAAAAGGCGCTGAGTTTGCGTATTCTTTACGATTTTTCACTGACTGCAAATCGGGGCGAGTGTATCTTTGTATCCGACGAATACCTGGGTATCAATCACACACGTCTTGAACTTTAGCTTTGACTCGCGCGTGCGCGTCCGCTTTTCCGAACTATCTCCGCAGAACGGTCTCCGATTTGAGAGTATCTGTTAGATACTAGACGGGAATTTCGACGATTTGCCGCTGATAAATGTATATATTTTTTTTTTGTTTGTTCGGGGTTTTTGTGTATTTTTTCCGCAGTCGATCCGAAAACGCGACTGATGTCTGGGCGATTGAGTGACAAACTGCTGGCGACGCTTATTTTTTCGCTGCCGTTTTTGCGCTTCGTTCTGCGGTTTATTTTACTTGATTTTTGTTGCTATACTCGTAGTTGTAGTTGTATCGCGTATGTACTTTAGCCATTGTGTGCTTAGTGCTCGGTGCTCAGTTCACGATGAGCCGCATGGCGACGTCAACGGCAACAGCCACAGAAGCAAACCGTTCGAATACAAAAAAAAAAAAAAGAAATATTATCATTATTGCCGCTGCCATTCGGCTTTGTGTCAAAATTGGCAATAAGAAACGCGTGCTGGCTTCAAAATTGTGCTTGGGAAATGGGAAAATTATGAAGATTGAATGAATCTTTAAAAGGCAGAATCAGGAAACGATGAAGAGTTGGCTTAAGTAAAACATTATAACCTTAAAGGCTGGGTAACTTCAATTGTTCTCATTTCCCTAAGACACTCATACAGGATGCTTAGATCTTCAATTTAATCTTGATTTTTCTTCTAGAATAATGTGAAATAGAACCCATAAGATACTTCCTTTAACTCCACTCAAATATGTGGCTGGTTTCCCATTTCTCAGCGGAATAAGTCATTGCACATGTTACACGTTCACCCCGTATATATTCTTAAATATTTCCATAAACACTCATATTCCTCGGAGACGGAACCTCTCTACCTAAGAGAGGCCTTCGGCTTGGGGGTCTGGGGTTTTTATTTTGTTTATTTTCGTTTCGTTTCGCATTTCAGCCAGTCAGTGACAGTCCGTCATATTCACGGCAGTTGTTTAAGTTATCAGTTAACAGCTCAGAGCTAAAAGCTGCCCAAGCTGGATCATAATTCAGCAGAAAATTGTAAACACATTTGGTCAGCTGACCCTTGGAGAATTATATTTACAATAAATATGGAATCGAAGCCGAGCGAATAAATGTAGACTAAACAGATATCAGAGAGGAATCTGAAGAGATATGCCGAACGATATGGCGCCACTGCTGATGCCTTCTTATCTCTGGCTCTGTGAATGGGAAATTTAATTAAAACCGAATGGAAAATAAAACCAAAAGCCAGCCATATGCCGCCGCAACAAGTGCTGGGTCTGGCCAGCGAAGTGAGGGGTGGAATTATAGAACAATACGCCCTCTAATTACAGAGATACAGATGCAGATACAATGGTAGGGAGGGGTTGGCGAAACACTTGAAAAGAACAGACGCACCAGGCCATTTTCGATAATTGAAAATAATAATTAAAATTCCCTGATTGAAGGGAGGCAACAACAGGCAGAAATAATAATAATAAAAGCGCGTCGAAGGATCGTCGGGCTGACGTCCACAATTGGAGTGAAAGATGGCCATAAAAGCCGGGACAACTGCAGGGCATACATAATACGATTTGTATCTGTTAGTATGCAAAACGCGTAGCCAGTATGCCTTCTCCTCCTCCCATCTTTTTCTTTCATTTTTTTTACTTGTGCTTTTGGGTCATAGAGCCCGTTAGCCGTATTTGTCCATCAGAAGTCATCATGGAATCGGTTGTCACATTCCCCCATTTCCATAGAATTTATAAACCCCTTCTTGGCGCTGCCCCCGGCACCGCTTTGGGCGTGCGTGATTTCTTCAATTAATTGTTGTCTCCAACTCTCGACTCTCAGCTCGGCTGCCTGCCAAGAACTTCGAACGTTGCACAATGTCGTTCTTGACAGCACTTTTTTTTTCTGTTTTCCCATCATTGTCTACACCTAATTGGAGGACCAATGAAGAACTTGCCGGTCCATTGTGTCCGTCAGTGCAACGGCAACAAAAGGTCCATGAAAATATGCATAATTCTAACAGCCCAAAACAATGACAATTGTCTAGGTAGCAATTGCAATTCATTCTGCAAAATCCAAAGGGCTTTTTGTGCCATATTAAGAAATACAGTAAGTGATTGAACGAGGAGTTTATCAATTATAAATGGAACGTCAAGAATATGTCAATTTGTCTGAATCCAGGAAGCAAAGATTAAGCAAGTTGAAATATCTGTGGAATTTAACCCTTTGAGTCCCCTTAAGTAGGATTTAAAATACAAATCTATCTCAGATAAATAATTCCAAATTCTTTCCAACAACTCTTATTAGTTTATAATCTGTTTAGAGATAGTGGCAACATCTTAATTGCTCAATAAATGGCTGGCGTAGAAAAATTAAAGCATGCTAGAGCTCTTAAGTAGCTAACTGGTTTTGCACTCGCTCGAAATGGCTCATAAAAACGCGTTCCCAACAGACGCGATTCCCTGAAAATAAACGCGGGCTAGATCAATCTGCTTATTGGGCCTCATTGCATCTATAAACCAACTTCGTGTTGAACGATTTTTCATCTCCCCGGGCCGCTTTCCCTATCTATCTGGCTCCGTTCATGCCGCTGGGCATTTTGGCTCACAAATCTAGCAATTATTCACATATTTCAATTACCGCTCGTCAAGCGTAAGAAATGTCTGGTGCCACACATGACAAACTGCAGCTGCAAGTGCAACTAGAAAATGCCACTGCGAAAATGCAACGGCAATTGCCAAACAGAATGCAACGCACTTTCAACACGCAACCTTAGGAAAGGAAAATTTCGTACCCTCCCCCCAACGATTTCTGCGGAATTTCCAACAGGCCTATTGGAGTAGATTCAAAGATTCAGATTCAGATAGGAGATTCCGCAAAGCAAAACAAACTGCAAACAAAAACACCAAACAGCTGACTTGACTTATATAAACAAAGCTAATTTCTTTGCGCAAAAAATAATAATAATAATAATGGAAATGAATTGAAAACTGGTTGAGACCGCAGCCGGTTCGCCGGAGACAGCCAGAGAGAGAGAGATGTGGAGAAACTATGAAGAGAATCTGGCAGAGAAGCCGGCGGTGAATGAGTCAAGCTGCAGGCCAAGATTATTATTTGTTTTAGCCGATTCGGGTTTTTGCTCCTTTTGCATTTAATTATTCGCTTATGGCTCGTTGTCGCTTTCGTTCGCTTTATTTTTTTGTTGTCAAATTTTAGGTCGGTGTTTACTTTTTGGCAATTGCCACACACCGCATGACAAATTCAATCCAATGAGCTGCGGGAGCTTCTGCTGTTCTTCTGGCATCGGAAATTAGTGTTTTAATGGCATTTATTTTCGTCCCCCGTCGAAATCGAAATTGAAATATGTACGACGTATGTATGCTCGCCCTGATATTTTTCCGGATTTCTTTGCGGTAGATTTCCCAAACCTATTAACTTAATGTTGGCTAAATTATGAATTATGTATGTGAAAATGCTTGGTATATATCGCTGAGGGGATTTTCAAGAGATTGCAGAATGCGGAATTTCATATATTCTGTTGTCACTTTTATTTAGAACATTTTGAATATTTTAAATAATTTGTATTGGCCTCTCGAACCAAAGATTTGTTCAAGGTATTTGTATTTGTTGAAATAAGTCAAAGCAATCCTCTAAATTTATTTTAATTGGAAAAATATCTGTTTTATTTATTGTTTAAAAGTGTTTTAGGATTTTCAAATAATCCATTGCTTATTGGTTTATTTTTTTCATAATATTCCGATCATATTTAAGTTATTTTTATTAAAAAAAAAACCCCATTCATATATTCAAGTGTTGCATAAAGAATTTTCGCAGATACTTTAGACCACTTTCAAGGCCCCATTGAAGTCACTAGTTTATTGTTCACATTTCACAATTTATCTGATATAATTAGGCACATTTTGTTGGTGTTTTCTTGCAACCAATTGCATTTGTTATTAACAATTTGTTGCCACACCGCAAACACTGTTGTCAGTTTCCAAATCGTTTTCTCAATTATTGAATCAACCCATGATTAAGTACAAGCCGCACGAATAAACTTATATCGCGTCAGATGTGGTGGGGAGAAATATTTCAATCAATTGGCTGTGCCAATAGTTTATCAATATCGAGAAGTTCGTGGAGCTAGAATGCGTGGCTGGCAGCGGTTTCGTTTTTCAATTAAAGGCAACGTAGATTTATTTAATTTAAAGAATTTCATTTATATCATTTAGGGGGCGACCAACCACGATACGATACACAGATACGGATACGTGCCGCGAATGACTGACTGACTGACAACTGGCGACAAACTACACAGCACGTATCTAGCGGATACTGGTGCGCGACTAACGAATAGCGAATAACGATCGACAATCTATAGTGCGATCAACGATCCACGATTCACGATCGACCGGCTGACTGAAGAGAGTCCCGCGTGAAGACTGAATGGCGAAGGCAGAAAGCCCGCGGGCACTTCGCCCCGCCGATCAATTGCGCTGCACTTTTGAAATTATTTCAAAGCTGGCAACGTCGTCGCAGTACTTGCCGGTTCTCTCTCTCTCTATGCCTTTAGTTCTCTCTCTTTCCTAAGCGATCTGCCTCTCTCTCTCTGTCTTGTTGAACAGCTGTTCCGGACACTTGTGGCTCGCTCGCCAGAAAGCTAATTAGCCACGCTCGTTGCCTTGCCTCTAGCTGTTTGTTTATTTATGTTTGCTTGCGGCGGAGTCATCATCGGTTGACACTATATATGAGCTCTCTCTCTCGCTCAGCCAATGCCCCTCTCTTTCCTTTGGTTATATGGCTCTCTCTTTCGGATTAGTGCCGGGTTGACTCAGCGTTTTTCCTGTTCTATGTGATTGGAACGTGCATTTGCAATGATTGATTGAATTTCATTTATTTCTATTGGAATTGCGGGGAAGTCTCAAAGTGTTATTAATTATTAAGAGAATAAATATAACTGGGTACTACTAGTAGTATTAAAAAGATATACAAATAAGTATCTGGCAAATACATAAAAAATATACTCCACTGTTTTAGCTTCCGTTTATTTTGACATTAGCTCAAGTGACCATAACTTTAGATATTCATAAATTAACTAAAATTTTAGAGTTTATTGCTTCGACTGCAATGACATTACATAAATCACACCGAGCATTTAGCTCTTTCTCACGTCTCACTAAACAAGTTGCCCCGCATGTAACACACGCCCCACCATGTCCAACCCATCGCAGGTTTTGAGATCTTCTAACACATTTAATGGCAAGTCAACGTTGTGTGTGCTCACTTGACAAGATCGCGACGACCTAAAAGGTTTCGAGACGCGAGCAATTAACATCAGAGCTACAAAAAACGAGCCATCGCAGATACAGTGTATCTGTGTATCTGCCCAATGCCGGGCGTTGTGTGGAGTGTATCCATATCTATATCTATCCGGCTAAGCGAGCGATCACGTCAAGCACACATAACAAAAAAAGTAGATGGAGGTCTAGAATGGATAGAGGGAGATTCTACTACAAATTAGTAGTATATAGTAGTTTGATCTCCATTGTTATTGTCTCGAATTTAATCATTTTCAATAATATTTTTTTCTCTCTGTGCAATGTTTGAGAAAATCAATTGAAGAACGGTCTTTGAAAGCCTCGCTGAACTCGCCGAACATAGAAAAGCGCTTTGTTTTCGCTGGCTTGGCCCGCAGAACGCTTTATAATTGAATCGAAAAGTGTGTTAATGCGACCAGCGAGCGCTGAGTATCTGGCAGATACCAGGTCATACACATCTGCGGGCTGAAAATTGCAAACATGAAAATGCATTCTCAGATCTGAAGATAATACCGCCCAAAGAACATTCATTTAAATGCCTTACTCCCAAAGAATCTCACGGATGCTTAAACGACAGAAAATAAATGAATTATCTTGTCATTGTAAGAGCTATGAACAGCTTTTTGTTATTTTATTTGTGTCAATTTTAATTACAAAACGCTTAGGGGCATAGAAAACAGCATAAGCTTAATTAAATAATGACTAGGTTTAGTATTAACCAGGGAATTCGTTGCTCAGATTTTAGTTTTCATATTTTTTTGCTATAACATTTCCTTTTCCTGACTATAGGTTTAGTTTTTCTTTGACAAAGATACTTGCCATTTATTTAATGAATTTCCTCTTCTATTCTTACAGTCAAGCTGTGTTTTGAAATTGATTCGACGCTGTCAGCGCCTGACAATTCGCAAATTAATAAAACCATTAATTTGAAAGGCAACAGGCGTAGAAATAAAATTGTGTTCATAAATAAATTCGTATACGTACGAGGGGACTATATATCTATATCTAGTTGCATTTTGCTCGCATCTCATTAATTTTGGGATGATTTCGGATGGCCAAAACGGGGCGACAGAGATGGCAACAATCGATGGACGACAGCAGAAAGAGACGGATGCCAGCAGAGGCAGCAAAAAGACGTCCTCAACCGAGTACGGAGCAACTAAGCCAAGCCAAAAGGGCAGGCTAAAAAGGCGGACAGCAACAACGTCGACGACAAACGGCAGCTAAAAGTATTTAGAATTTCTGGCATTTTGTCAAGTGTCGCCAAAACATTTCGCACAAAACACGCACGTGCAAGGGAGACGGGGCCAAGATAGAAAAGAGTGAGACAGAGATGCCAGAAAAAAGGGGCGGTGGGAGCTGTATGTTGTTTTTGTGTGTGTGTACTAAGGCGAATATTGCACTTGTTGCATTTGCAAAATTTGTGTGGCATTTGAAAATGTTTGGCATTTGTTTTTTGCTCGGTTGCACTATCCAAAACGGGTACTAGGACTATATTGGAGTTTTAATTTTATCATTTTAAATATTTCACAATAACTAATAATTACAAATATTCATAATATTTTAATTTATTACTGCACATTATTTGTTAACTTCAATTCTTGGCAAGATGTGTAACGACAATTGTGGGTAGAAACTTTTGAAACAGAAACATACATGTAAATATTTTAAATATTAACAAAAATTTAGACAATGAAGAAAGGCTGTATTTTATTTTCGATCCCTAAAATACTATATATTATATATCATTTAAAGTATTTGTAGTTGTAAAGATCTGGAAAGGTAGTAAGGATACATTTTAATTCTATCTTTTCTAGATCCTTATGTAAGAGCATTTCATATTCCCCATTAAATAATGCTTCAGTTCCGCAGTTTATTATTTTGCAGCTTCCCGTTCGCTGGCTTCGGCAATTAATTTCCTGATAAGCTGAGGCGAAATCACAAATGAGTGCATTTTGACAATACTCTGACATTTGGACACTGTCCGCCAAATTGAACAGTGCGGACACTTCGCTTTGCAAAACACATACACCTCATTCATTTAGTTTTTTTTTTTTTTTTTGCATTATTTGTTAATATTTTGGTTTATTAAATCGGCAAAAGCAAACGTCAACTGACTGATGTGTTAAGAGAGAGAGAGTGAGAAAGATTCTCGCTCAGATGGGTGCCAATTTTTCGTTAATTTACCATAAAATTTCGCTGTTACGTATTTTTAATTTTGTGATTTATTTTTGTCACACACACACTTGACGCAATCTAAGAAAAAACCTACAAAAAATACGCCGACAAGAAAATTCTCAAATGGTTTTTGGATCAGCTGGGGATCTAGAGAAGATAGTGAAAGTGTATATAATTTAGCAAATTTTCCTACTCGAAATTACTGCAAAAATATGTTCGATAATAATCTGTTTCCTCGTTATCGTAAAGATCGTTACCGTTATCGAGACATTTCTATAAAAACAATTCATTAGTATTTCAAAAGTGAGTAATTATTTATGAAATTTATTTAAAAAACTCTTCATTTTATAAAAATTATTCTAGAGAATTAATTTTTGTCATATCGATACGTTGTCCCATCTCTAACCTAAGGTAGTTGGCCCTTGAGGCACTTGTACACAATAAGGGGAAACCAAGGAAAGCAATTATGTAAGGTGGGGGAGAAAGGGAAAACACAAAAGGGAACAACAATCGATGGACATCGATGTGAATGCGAACGATGCCCCTAAACATTTCCGCTGCACTCGAGTCAGGCCAAAGACAACAAGAAATGCCAGGAGTCGCTCACACATACATACACTCATGCTAAAACGGAAGCGGAAACGCAGGGCATAAGTGGAGTGCAAGAAGGAGACAGAAGAAGGACATGCAGGGCAATTGCTATCCGATTTCTGCGATAGGCAAAAGACACAATAGCGATTTTCCGATTTGTATTTTGCAGTGAAAAGGAGTCCTAAGGAAAGGCGTGAGTTGTCAACATGTCTGATCGCTGAAGTCCTTGCTAATCAGTTAATTGGGTTTGAAAATCAATACATTTTGGTCAATTTATAAATTATGTTTATTGGGGTAACTATATCTATAAATGATGAACTTTTCCTCGAACTTCCTTAAACATTTTTAAAGAATTATTACAAGAAAAACGCTTTTATTTCTCTGCAAGTTTTTGGTCTTAAACCTCCTTGCCTCAGAGAGTAATATTTCATAGCTCCTCATTTTTCTTGTTTTGTTGAAACTCTTTGCCTGAACGACTTCAATGGTTTTTCAGTCTTCTCTTCAGCACATATCCTAATCGATTTATTGGTCTCACACAATCCAACTAATACCCGGACTGTAGCCAGTTAGTCGCCCCCATCCTGCTCCTCCTTTCTTCTACTTCTTTTTTCTTCACTCGTCCTGTCAGTTTGAGCATTATTCATTTTCATTGCCGCATTCCCAGTTCGAACCTCGAATTCTTTTGCCTGCTTTGTTTCGTGTAATCAAATACAGACACTACACCCCTCATCTCCTTGATGCAAGCTTGTGATTAAGCCCGAAGGCTCACACACACACATACACTGCAGAAAAAAAAGCGGGAACAGGCAATCAACTGCCAGCAGGATCCGACAGTCAGCAGGGAAGGGAACAAGGCATCGGCAAGGGCCAATATGCCCCGAAAGGATACACGAGTATCTAAAGAGAAAAAACTTACCATTTCGGTTCTCACTATCCGCCGGCTTCATCTGAATGGGATGGTGCATCTGTCAAAGAGAAGAAGATGGGGAAAAAATAGAGAATAGTTTACAAAAAATGGCTAATAAGTTTGGAATATGTGATTGGAAAACCCAGTCTTAGGATTACAAAATGGTTTAGTGATTTATTTCAAGTTGCAGGAATAAATTTCCAAGTCATAAAGATAGTTTTGGGTCGATTTCCCCAGGATTATTTTCTTTATCTTTGAAAGAAAACATTTCTAAAAACCCTCGAATTTAGTGAATATATCCATATTTACCAAACCATTAAAGCTAATTCGGTTAAACCATCTATGTATGACTCCCTGTAAGTCAACAATGATTTACTTAGTTTATTGAAGTGGTATTCGATCTCATTAGATTTGATTTTGGCTCAGTTGGACGGCAAATGTAAAGTGCTAATGAAATAGCTTTCGAAAAGGACCCAGAGATAAATGAAACAAAAAGGAGGAGCAGGAGGAGAACCCATTTCATTAACGCTGCCATTAGCACTTGAAAAATGCAATTCAATGCCGATGCTTTTAACAAATTTCCCATTTATTTTATATTCGTTGGGCAAACTGATAAGGTCCCTGGGTCCTTTGGTCCTTGGTTCTGTCAGGCAGCGGCCATTACTTTGATTCCAATTAACTTTTCATTCAAACGGTTCGAGCAGCGGAAATGATAATAATAATACTTACAACGATATTAGAAAATGGAGCTTCAATTGCATGAAACTTTTTTCTTGTTCTTTTTTGCATTGGCAGGCGGCGGTGGGCGTGGGGAAAAGTCCAGACAAACTGACTCTGAATGAGTGAATGATGTTCAGCAAATTGAAATGAAATGCTTACGGGTTGAGGCCGGCCTCCCCACACCGCCTTTCTGAAACCCAAACAGAGTCGGGGTGGAAGTCAAAAGGCTTTTGCAGAAATTACGAGAGAATGTCACCGCCTCTGGTACTTGGTACTTGGTCCTTGTCCAGCTTCAGATCCCCCCACTTCTTCCCTCTCATTGTTGCGCCATTTTGCTGCTCTATTATTCAAAATTGACAGTTGAATGAGTAAAATGGCCGTCTGCCTTTTCTGGCATTTCATTTAAACGAACTGTCTGGTCTGGTCTCGCCGAGGACTAAAAGGACTAGTGCGGATCCGGGCAAGTGTCTGTATCTGTTTGGCTTAGTCGAGTCCTGTTCGGGTTACCCTTTTCAATTTGATGGCATCGAGGCCGTTATGCGATTTGTAACAACTAACAATTTCGTCCTTTTCTGATTGACAATTAGTTGTCAAAATATTGTGGTAAGTTTTTGGGTTTACCGCAAAAAAAAATTTAGAAAAATATTTATCTGAATAGTGGTTTTACGGCACTGAACGATATCGGTCAGGAGTTTATGTAATTTTTAAAACTAACTTATATATGGTATTCTTTTCAGCACCTTTTGGGTGATTTGAATTGATTTAAACAATTATTTCTGTTCTACATTTAATTGAAATATATATATGGTTAAATATATTATTATGCCCACGTTAAATTGGTAACATATGTAAATTTTTAATGATTTTTAGATCATATTTAGAGCGGCATTAAAAGTTAATAAAATCTTTATCTGTTTTAATAGATCTTTAAATTAAAGCACTCACAAAAACTATTTAAATTAAAATCCTTATAAATAGCTTGTAATTTTTTAAATTATGTATGTTTTAAATTTACTTTATAAAACATTTATTCTTTACATTTTGTAAGACAAAATGAAATACAAAACCCATAAAATTCATTAAAAAATGTATTTTTCATGGCATACTTTCAGGCTCGCCACTATAGCCTTCCAGCTCCCTCTCTCTTACCCCTTCTCTACCTTTCTTTTCCCCTTCTCTTGGACGGCAACTGTGCCTTTTCACACGTGTCAAAAAAATAAAAGGAACGAAAAGGGACAACGGCAGGACACTTAATACCCATACACACTCACATGGCCAGCAGTGGGCAGTTCAAAACAAAATATTTATTGTGGCCGAGCTTTTCCTCGCTCCAATGTGAGTGTGTGGAAATGCGGACATTTTAACGTCTGTTTACCTATCGATTATTTCAGGTAAATTAAGTAGCTTCGGAGCTGACGAGGACCTCGATGTGGCTGTCGCCATCGATGTACGACGTCCGTCGTCCTACGATGTCCGTTGTCCTTTCTGTTGAGGGCAGGCTGCCAAATGCATTAAAGGATCAGACACGCTCACACCCACACGCATACCTGGACATTCAGGCAGGCACTTACTTACACAAACAAAGATCCACCTTTACACACAAACTATGGGAGTTGGGGGGCCATGTGGTCATTATTTTGACAATTACACACGTGGCGCCATTTGACCAGGGTCCTGCTTTTACATGTGTGTGTTTGTGTGTAGTCCTTTCCGCCCCCTAGCTGGATGTGTGTTTGAGGCAAGGTCCTTGTTTTAGTGGCAGCCAAACGTTCCTATATGGATTTTCCATTAACGATTTGAATATGTAAATCATGGACGGTAGAGTGCCAACAGTGGTCTCGAAGTGTGAAAGGAATTATTCGATTTTAATTGGTTTTATGTTGAAATATATATTATTTACAACCTTTTTAGGTTTGGTAAAATATTTATCATATTAAATCACGTACTTTAGTGATAATAATAAATATTTAAAAGGTTTATAATAAGAAAACTATATTAACCGACAAATATTTAATATCTTTTGGATTGTTTGGAATTACTTAAAATACTGGTTTTTTCTTTAACTAAAAATTAGTACTATGCTCTTTAAATTAATATCAAATTGTGTATCACTGTGTAGGGTCATCTCCATTCGGTGGATAGAAACACCCGGTCTCACTCGCCCCCTTTGGAATCTTAGTCTGTTTGCTTGTGCGTGGAACGCTTCATTTAATACGTTAACAATGAGATTGTCCTCAATAATTGAATCCACTAATTGACTGATGATTACATTTTGTGTTGGCCATACAACAACAGCCCGGGATCCATCGCAGGACACCCAATCCGTACTACCCGTTACCCCTTCCCGCCCGAAAAACCATGCATGGAAAGTATGTCATCGATCGATCGGGGGTCGCAAGCGGTTGACTTTCTCAAGCTGTATTATTCAAAAGGGCATACACAAACAGTTACTACACTTGCTATAAATGTGTGTGTGTGTATTCACACACATACACACAGCACGCACACACACACACATACATACGCAAAAATACAAAAAAGAAACGCACACATACACGGACATAGAGAACAGGAAAAAACGGGCAGAACTCAAAAGCTACATAGATGATATAGGTATGAGATATTGGGGTGTATCGGTGTGACTGTGTGTGTGTGGGGGTGGGGGTGGTGGTGTTGGAGAGGTCAATGTAGGGGATGTACTTACCCCGTCCAAGGTCTTGATGTTGTGCAACGCATCCTGGGCGCGCAGGGCGGCCTTTCTTGTATAGTAGGTGACAAAACAGCACCCTGCAAACAAAATGAAACAATCGAATACAAATCGAATACAAATCAAACAAATCGATAGACAGTTGCACACAAGAACATATGATACAGAACGAACGTACTATATATATTATATATACAGAGAGTGCCATCGAAACCAGATAAAGATTTGATATCTGATAACAGAAGCCTTATTGTATGATATACTTTCGTACTTCACAACGATTTTCGATGGCACCCCTGATCGATTTTGTAGATGCATTAAGTTATTATTTACTGGGGAACATTACAAAGTTATTCTCTTATTTAATTTACTATTGTTTAGGGTAGCTTTACTTATCATGCATTTGGGACAGTTTGATCGAGGCTTAAAGCTAAATATATATAAATATAGGATCTATATGCGACAAGGCTTGGCATGCGTATTTTTGTTTTTTTTTTTTTTTTGGACACGAGACGAGCGCTTCATGCAAGCCATGCAAGGAAAATGAGACATGGACAAATTATAATGGGGGACTACGACTGAGTGTGGCTAGAAGTAGGTGGAATATTTTTGCAAGAGCTTCATGGTCTTTATTAATTTAAATACTGAATCCCTTGTGAAGATATTTGAATAATCCGATTAAATAAAATAGGATTATTATAAAGATTGGAACAAGAATAGTGTTATTTATCAATTTATACATACTTTTCCCTACTTCATAAATAATTATAGTCTCTCTTTAATATAATTTGTTTATACTTTATTATTTGTATACCCTTTACTTTTTCTCTTCCTCCCACTTTATCCATAAATATCTTTCTATTGGATTACTTATTGAACTTCCGGAAAGTTGTTGCCTCAACCCTGTGACCTGGACACCCATCTAAGCTATCCACAGGTCCATTACGCAGATTAAATTATAATCCTCCTTTACCATCGCAGGCCACAACCGCACTCCTGGCGGCTATCATCGTGTTAGCCGTGCTCGAACACCTTGCTCCAAGGATTAATCTACCCATACGCACACACCCCTACATACCTAGGTATGGCGGACGACGGCCAGGATCAACCCCTCCAAAGTCTGGACCATAAATATGCATAATGGAATTTACCTTTTCGCTGGCAAGGAAAGTTTGCAAGCAAATGCGCATATTATTCTAATACAGCCAAAATTAACCAGAGCAACATGCTCATATGCTGTATCCTGCACTCCTGAGTGTGTGGAAGTTTTTCCCGTTTATACACGCACAATTATGGCCAATTACCCCGGCCAGGGCGAAAACTTTGGCCAGCAGCCCTCAACACCTGTACGGGGAGGAAGGCAGTTTTAATGTTGATGCGTTCGCCTTGCCATCATCAGCATAATCATATTACTTGATGCTTATCCCCCGGCCCGGGAGCCGCAATTGATGGACATTGTAAAATTTGATTGAACCCCTTTGGCTAATCCGCACATTTGTATGCCCGGGAACGGTGTTATGTTACTTGATCTCTGCGGTACACTCACCTCGGCTAATCGATGTGACCTTGTCCCGCAGGACATTCAGCGTGTGAACGGGACCAAACTGCTCGAACATCTGCCGGAGACGCGGCTCATCCCATGTCTTGGGTATTTGGCCAACAAACATCTTGATGTTGTCCGCATCCGGCTGATCCTTATTGGGATCCGGACTGTTTGTCTCCATGACCACCAGCTCGGATTTGATGGATAACTCATCCATGGGACTGTGTTCACTGCAATGGATATAGTTAATATTATAAAAGTGATTTATTGAAATAAGTATTTGTGTGCAAGATCTAAATAATAGTCTGGTCAGCAAAAAGAGCTTAAGCCTTATATTCTAAATATTTCCCGTGAACAGCCTCCCAAAAGTACTTTAGTATGATATAATATATCGACAAAACTCCAAAATATCCCAAATTTGGAAATATCCAATAGGAAAATATCGAAAAATATTGCATCGAACTTCAAAACATCGATAAAATCAATATTATCCAAAACATATCCAACCAACGTTATATCTTTATTTTGCACTAATTATATTTCCAATGTATTTAAGCCAAAAATTTGTAATAACCTCTTTGTAATTATTTCCCTTGGCACATTTCGATAAATCATAAGATACGCGCGCAGATTAATTTATTCAGCGCTCACCTTTTTATATAATTTAAAAATAGTTGAAGATAAATGTATTTAATTTGTAGAATTTTTTATTTAACTGTTTTATGTACGTTTTGGTATGTTTTTTGTTCGGTGTTTCTGCAGGATGGTCTCTTGTTTAATTGTTATTTTCCAGCGGCTTTGGTGCTGAAGTGTCTTTTACAGAACCTTTTTTGGACTGTGGTGCTGCAACAGGCTCCTCTGGAGGCGGGGGAGCTGTCACTGGCTCTTCCTTCGGCGCGGAAGTTGCCACAGGCTCTGGCGGTGGTGGTGGTGAAGCATCGTTTACTGCCTGTGCCTCCACCGGCGCGGGCGCTGTAACAGGCTCTACGTTCGGCGGAGGAGCTGCCGGAGCCGGAGGACTTGCCACCGACTCCCCTGTAAGCGAAAGAGCTGGTGGTGGTGCAGGTGCTGGAATATCTAAGCTTGAGTCTGAAGTGTCGCTCTGGATGGCAGATAACCGAGGCTTCGGACCTCGGAGGACATTGAAGGTGGGCGTGGAGAAGCAAAGATCGTTTTTCACCCCTTCCCTACCCGGGAAACTGGGCTGAGTGCCCATCTCACCCAAGGATTGGGCGGCACAAGAATGGGCAGCACAAATGTGGTGTTCCCGCGTGAGTTGAGGGTACTTGGCTATGTGGAAGGCCAAGCTACCGACGAAGGCATCGCCGGCGCCAGAGTAGTCCA
Source organism: Drosophila kanapiae (assembly GCA_008042475.1). Classification (NCBI taxonomy): domain Eukaryota; kingdom Metazoa; phylum Arthropoda; class Insecta; order Diptera; family Drosophilidae; genus Drosophila; species Drosophila kanapiae. Next base: position 450,729 of record VNJM01002696.1, on the reverse strand, counting down.
CAAAGCGGGGCACATCGGCAGCTGGAACATGGGTGCAGAGCTTTTTCTTTTGCCGCCTGGACATGTGAACTGCTCCCTTATCCGCCATCGTGATGATCATGCTTTGTGCTCCCTTTGAAAGGATGATATAGGCCGCAATCCTGGCCTGATCCAAGGTGACTACCTCTTCCATATCAGCCAAAAAAGCGGCTGCAAACTGATTCGCCACCAAAATGGTAGGCAACTTCAAGAGGTCGCGGGGCACCTCCTTTCGCGGTGGCGACACATGCAGAATGGAGATGCCCTTGAACTGACGAATTGCGCATATGGTGGCCCTCGGGTCAGTCTCCATCTGACAGAGGAGAACCTTGGCGGCGCGAATGGTCTTTTTGGCAAAGTTCACGTCCCTGGCGGTGAGGTGGTCGTTCGCCCCGGCCACATTGATTTGGTAGTGTTGACCATCTTCCGAAACGGCGATCTCCGTCATGCCAGTGCGATCGGTCTTCGACTGTTGTACATTGTCCACATCTACCGACAGGTGCTCCAGGTAGTTCAGGTATTCGTAGCCAGATTGGTCCTGGCCCACTTTGGCCACCAGAGCCGTGGAAGCGCCCAGTTTGGCGGCGGCCACACACTGGTTGGCCCCCTTGCCACCGAAGGAGGTCAACATGCAGGATCCGTTAACCAGCTGCCCGGGTCTCGGCAGTCGATCCACATGTCTGAGGGATTTTATGTGGAAATGAACTAGCTTCTAGTTTAAGATCTTTGATTTAAAGCTCACGTGATGTATTCGATGCTCGCGGCCCCTACGACCACGACATCCAGCGTCTTTCCCATCTAGGCAGCGGATGTAGGCTTAGTAATTTGGCTATTTTTGTGTGCTCCTATTTTATGGATACCATTTTTGAGAAACAACTACATGACTGACATTTTGTGAAAGGAAAAGCTATGAAATATTCCAAAGTATTTAAGCAATTTACACAAATGTCTTGATTTCCATAACACAATTAAAGAATTGCCTTAAATCACTCGCAAATAAAGTGATTACAAATCTGGAATGGATGTTCACAACTTTTGCATTGAACTTTTATGGCCAACATATTGTTTTCACCTCCCTTTCCCTCTCAATTCCTAACTTCATTTGCTAATGACCATAAAAAAGAGAGAAATAGAGACCAGCATCGCAGTCTCTGGCACTGAACCGAAGTTGGTCTTAACAGCATAAAATACAAATACTAATTGTTATTAGCAAACTAATCTAATCTAAAAAGTTGTAAACGTTTATACTTTTGTTTTGTGGTTGACCAGTCTCTGAATCCTGCTCGTATTCGAGGAGGGAGTTTAGTCCAGGACTCTCCGGAGGGGATGCGGGTCTTTGAGTGACTGGCAACGCATTGAACGCTCCACTTTGAGGTCACTTTCAGTCGGTTTTTGTGTGCTGCCGAAAAAGTTTTCCCTTTTTCCCAACAGCCATCTCTCTTTCCCTTTTCCCGCTTTCCCATTACCCGGCCGATGTTGTTGCCCCTAATGGGGCTTTATTGGGTGCCCTTGATGGTGTACGAAATTGACTTTTGGTTGGCTGTCAATTTTGCCGGCGGCCCTCGGTTACCGAGCTGATTTGCCGTGAGCAGAAGTTGTCAAGCAGTTGGCCCAATAAATTTCAGCACTTAATTGGCTCAGCGGGTTAGTTCCAGAGTTAGTGCAGGGATAGAGGAATTTTTAGATTGATTTAAGGGAAGTAATGGGGATTCTTTGAGGATTTTACACAATTGAAAGGGGAATCTTAATGGTTAGATTTGGAAAAGCGATACTAGATTCAATTTATAGCTTTAAATAATGTAAAGCATTGACTTTTATATTAAAATCTTTGATATCAGTTTCAGAATATAATTACTGGTGTTTATAATTAATACATATAACAATTTTATTTTGCCAAACTTTAAAATTGTTTATAAATTTAAATGAAATACTAGCACTTTTTAATTTTTGGCTAATGAATCGGTTAAATCTATTTCTTAAGCCGGAAATGAGAACAAAATGTAGTTATGTTCTTAGTGAGAATGAACTCAATTAAACCTATAAAGCACATTTAAAAACGAAAGCTAGAAAGGTTAACTTCCACTAGGTCAGCAGGCGCGCCCAACTGGGCTGAATCAATAGAAACTAAGGTGATAAAGGGGACTTCGAATGTCCCCGTATACCTTTATAAATAATAAAACAAAAAAAAAAAAAAAAAAAAAAAACTTTTCTTTTTTATAATATATCCAGGAAATAATGCATAGAGTGCCTAATACATTATATTAATTTTATGAACAGAGAGTACAAATTAATGCAATGGCCATATATCCGTTTCCTCCCCCTCATGCTTATCTTAGATCTGAATACCTAATGGAAAACATTTTATGCAGCGCATACTTTTGGGCTGGCAATTGAAATTTCCATATATCTCCGCGAATGACACTTTTCCGCCCCCTGTTTCGGTTTCATTATTAAGCTATCTCACGGAGTCATCTGAAACGATGCCATTTAGGAAATTACTTCCAATTTACTTTTAAATTTCTTCATTTTCCAATTTCCTGCGTAAGTAATTCCAGCGCTTGCAGCAGCCCGCCGCCTCCCCCATTCATCCATCTACCCCGGCCCCATCGGCTATGCCTTACTCCCTTTTATTCAGTTATGAAACGCCTCCATTTGCCGAGAGATGAAAACCCCGTGACACTCAGCGAAAAGGCCGTGAAAAGCGGCAAGGCAGCCGCGGGCCATCGAATGACAAAACGTTATTAATCTATTAGAGGCGGAACGAGGACGAGCCAAATTGTCTATGTCAAGGTGATAAATTCAGGCCTGCCAGCCTGCAGGTGAATAATCTGAGATAGGCAATCATCGGGGGAGTTACTTAGAATTAGAAAAGGGAACTTGTTGTACAATTTTTAATGCTGGGACACTTAAAAAATATTATTTATTTTATTATATTTGTAATATTATAAATATTAACTAGAAACAGTGTTTAGACTTTGATTTAATTATTAAATTGTATAAACAATAACAAGTAAGAAACCCATATATATAACGTGTAAAATTTGAATATCTACATTAATAAAATTCAATAATTTAATTTCTTTATATTTCTTATATTTTTTAATATTTATTTAAACGGTTTATACATCCCTACAACAAATCCCAGTGGAATCACCCCCCGTAATAGATCGCAATTCCTGTGCCTGCAGCATAAATCTCTTAACAGAAGACGATTTACGCATCGAGTGTGTTAGCATGAATTTAAACAGCGAAAAAAAATCTAAAAATAAAACCAAATAATATAGGGGAAGCCTGAAAAATTAGTGAGGGCAAAGGAGGAGCAGCAGCGACAGGTGTGTTGCCCCTGGAGTCGGGCAGGCAATTATTTCAGGCAGGCGCGAATCCTTAGGGGGGAGCCCGGTGAACCGAACCCCCCCAGCTAACTATTGCTCCTTCTCTCGGTGTCACTTTTCTCTCCATCCTTGCCAGCGAATCCTCTCCGTTAGCCAGCTCCTTGGCGGTCTCTCGGGGCTGCGCCTGTGCATTAATAATTCAGTTTCATTTAAATGCGACCAGGGCTTAATGAGAAAATCGCCTGCGGTGGGAGCTGAAGCGCGTCAGAAAGTGAGCGCGGAGCTGGCAGTGAGTTGGGGGACTTGGCCCACAGGACAGCAGGTGTTTTCCAGCACCACCGCCAATGAGCTTGACGATGATGCTGATGACGACGATGTTGTATGGCAGCTCAATGCGCGAATCAACAGCTGGAGCCCCCAGGGTGGGTTGGGTGACAAAGGTCTCCGAGCAGTGGTTCTCAATTACTACACTTTTGGTAGTTATTAGTAATCTTTAGGTATTGTTTTTTAGATTTTGATTTACATGGATATATTCAAGAAGGTGCTGTATTATGAGGAAAATATAGAACGAGGATCAACATTTGTTGTAATATTTCATAATTAAGACCTATTAATAAAGAATATAAGAATTTCACTCAACTAAGTTTCAATATTACCGCACTAGTAAGTTATAACCATTATGTACATATTGTATGTGTGTCAGCAGAGGCCGGGCACTGGCCTTTAATCTCAAGATTAAAGGAAACATTATAATAAAAGCCAAAGCTTGTGAAATATGATGTGTTCGTACTATATATATTCTGCTTATTTACTTTTAAATCATAGTTATTATTAATTACTATCTTTTGAGGAAAAATTCAAGCTGAAACTATTTTTCCATCTTTCCCCATTCGCCTATCACTTTATCTAGCTATCAAAAGGCACGTATTTGTTTAATAACTTTATTTTTAGACCACTTTATAACCACTGTGCATTGTGGCGACACTGCCGTGACGTGGCACTTAATTTATGATGGCAGTTTGTTATGCCGCGCCTGTCACAACAAAAACAAACAGCTCAAAGATAGAGGAAGCAAAAATATATACGGATATATATACATTTACAAGAAGTGGAGCAGGCTGAGAGGCTGAGCTGGCCGTATAAAAATGACCCAACATAAATTTAATAATTCCAGCTTTATTATTTAATGGCCGAGGAGGACGACAGCAGAAAAGGCCGGATAGATGAGATAGTTAAGTTTCCGGTGGTATCTTCAACGTTCGCCCCCGAACATCATCATCATTACGACGATGCCATAATATTATAATTACTATGTCCTGTCAATAATCATTCGCCATTATCGCCAATGACTTGGGCTATGTGAAAATTGTCGCCTTGATGGCTGCTGCCAATTAATAACATTAATGCAATGCCAATTATCATTAGCCACTCGATGGCAGTCGCGACTTGGCCTCATCCCTTAAATATATATCTGCCCTTAACGATTACTTATTTTAATTAAATCAGGCTGAGAAGTGGGCCGCAGCCGCCGAACGGTGGGAGCTTCATTTTTTTTTATAATTTCCGGCAAAGGAAGCGCCCGCAAATAGAAAATGTGGCGCACGTCCGAGAAATAACCATTTGAAATGTGATAGCCCAAGTTGTCGAAGTGAGGAAGGAGGGAGGTGGCAGGTGGGCTGACTGGCTTGGAGGTGACGTCCTGCCAGGCTATAGGAAATTGAAATGTTCCATAACGGCAGGGTAATATGCAAAGTGATAAGAAATCGAGTTGATTGAACGAAGCGGGCTAGAGTATAACAATTTATAAAATCGTAAATTGTTGTCTTGAAGGAATAATAAATATATAGATAATTCCTTAAACACGTTCTGTCTCGAAAGTTATATTTATTTAACCGCTTTTCTAATTACTAGAGTAAATACATCACACCCTTTTCAAACTTTAATTCTTAATGATTTATGTTATATGTTTATACCAAAAATAGATGGTGTTGTGACGGTACCAACACGTTATAAGACAATCCTTTCCTCAATTGGTTCCTTTTTTATCGGACAATCGTGTCTGCATTTTGTTTTTCTTTATATTAAGAAATATTTAACAATCTGGAAAAAGAAAATTACCTAATCTCTTTTAACTTCTCCTTGTTTTTGAGGCAGAATTTTGTGAGGATTTTCCCCCCAGCGATAGGCTTGTATCCCTGCCTAAACTCCTCAAGCTTATAAATAACTGAGGATAATTAATAATTGTATAAAACATTTAAGATATTTATCCCTTTATTAATTCAATAATTTTCAAACGTCATATTTTTCATTCTTTTCAGATCCTTTAAGAATTTCCAACACCGAATAAAGCATTGCCTACTTTGCAACGCCAACTGAAATTCGTGATGTAATTCGCCCTAAAAGTGGATTTGCATTCCCCGGATTTAGCCGGGAATTTCAGACCCCCGCAGCTACAAATCATTAGAGTGTAATTAGGAGTCATTAGGAGGCACAACATGAAAAATAAAACAGGGAACCAAGTTCGAACTCACCGATTGGGTGGAGCTGCGACTGCGGGCTGTTCGCCTAATGAAGTTCTGGAATTAATGCTGGAATTTAACGTCGCTGCTGTGGCAGTGGATGCTGCTGCTACTGCTGCTGCTGCTTCTGCTGCTGCTGTTGCGGTTGCTGCGGTACCGGGTGTTGCTGCTGCTGCTGCAGCCGCTGCTGCTGTTGCAGCAATTGCTGGTGGCGCGGTGGGGCTGGAATTTATTTGGTTGTGCAAGAGTGTTTCAAACAATGTTGTCGACATTTTTGCCGCTACGGCTGCTGTTGTTGCAGATAATGGTGCAATGCTGCTGCTGCTGTTGTTGTTGTTGCCGTTGGGCCGCAAATATGGATGGAAACTTTTTGCAGCGCCTGTGAAGGTGGTTGTCGCTGCAATGGCACCTGAAGTTGCCGCCGAGCTCGTTAGATTCTCTAAATACTCGTACTGAAGTTGCTGCTGCTGCTGCTGCTGTTGGCTATTGTTGCTGCTGCTACTTAAATTGTTATTGCCAAAAGGACTATTGTTGCTGCTGTTGCTGCTGCTGTTGGAATTGCTGTTGTTGCCATTAGCAACATGGGCAACAGGTGCCGTTGTTAGCATTGTTGTAGCTCCTCCCGGGTCGCTAGTCGCCTCCAATGTTCCTGCTCCTGGTACTGCTGATCCTGTTGCAGTTGCTGCTGCTGCCGGTGAAATGCCACTCAGTTTATCCGCCTGCAGATTCAGGGATTGCAACATCATTTATTACAGCTCTGTTTTGCTTCTGCACTGCGCCGCGTCCTGCAGCTCCTGTCGCTAATTACTTTTAGTGCCGCATTTGGCGTCGCCTGCTTTTTAATTTGCCTTGGGTTTTAGTTTTATTAAAATTGTATAATGTCCCTCTCTAACCCTTTTCGTTTCTCCTTTGTTTATCACAGTTTTTTTCCCCCTCTCAATTAGCCTCTGCGTTTGCTTCAATGTTGTTGTTTTTTCCCTACTCTTTTTGGAGTTGGTTGAGCTCGAGTTTTATCTGTAATTAAACTAAGAACAAATTGTTGGCTGATTAAAAGACATGTATTAAGAGTTGAACACAATTTACCATGAAGTGGGGGAATGTGTGTTAAATATAAGTGGATAAACTCTAAATATAACCGGAGAAATGACAAAACTATAGGGGTTCATAGTATAATATTCTTTCATTCACAGATACATTGTTAAAACGTATAAAATAAACATTATTTGTGTATGGTAAAGGAAGTACATTTCCCTATTTATGTTTTTATAGTTTAAGAATATTTAAATTACCCTCAAATGCTAATAAATTTCCCCCTTTTCTTGAATATAATTCTAAGAAAACTATTTACGTGAAATCTCTCATATAAATTACATTAGGATATCCAGAAATGAGCAGCCCAGAGACCCTTGTTTATATCTATTTATTAATTTTTTGAGTATCCTTTAAGGAACCGCAGTCAAAATGGCTGCCTCCATAACCACGCCCCCTTTGACTGATATCCATGGCTGACCAACTGCATAGCTAAGCGCATTTGAATGAAAGGCATATTGACTGATGACTGACGGACTGACGGAGCTTCGGTCTGACAGACTGACCGCAGTACTTGGACCCACTCGACTGTCTGCATTGAAGTACTCGCTTTGATACACACAGATACAGTCCTACAAGCTTGTAGTGGTCTGTATATGTACACACTAATGCAAGTATACAGTGCAAGAAAAAATGCAGGATTTAATTAGGATTATATATTTTAGAATTATGGATATAGAACCTTACACAAGCCTTAACTAAGCTATTCTAACTTTATGGCGAAAATCTATTAAATTGAAGAATTTTCTATGCTGTGTTGAAAGGAAAGAGTATATCTTTAATTAAAAAATGTATATATTATTTGAAGAAAAATAGAAAAAGAATTAGAATTCAATTTTATCTCTATTTAGCAACCATATTTCTATATTTATATACTCTAGTTTCTCCAATAAAAACATAAATATAACCAATATATTCCTGTCTTTAGACTAAGTTTAGAGCAAGATAAATTCACTAGTAAAGTTCTGGCATTAAATTTTGTGACCCTTCCCTTCTTATTTCTCCCAGTGCACTGATGTTGGCATCTGCCGCTAAACAGATAAGGATTTCGAGTGCGTTCGCAGAGTGAAGAGCCAGATCTCAGTTGGCCGCATAATGTTGAAGGCTCTAGCTAATTAGTTAAATTGAAATCAAATTATTTGTTGTCGCACTTGACTGGCCACAGGCATGGGCGCCTTAATTAACGCGCCTGCACATACACGGATTTCTATAGAACCAGGCTGGTGGTTTAGTTTGGGGTGGCGGCTTTATACACATGGTGCACAATGTATTGGCAAGGAAAGCGATTACGGTTAGCCTGATTGCTTTATGCGTTGACCGGATGCATTAATGCCAGACTTTATAATGTTTAAAGGCTCTTATTTAAATTCCAGTGAGTATCTTAGCACTTTCTTTAATATTTGCTACACTTTTAAAGTTTTGAGTTTAACTAATTAATTATTTAACACTTTCACAGAGTAATTTCATTAATTAAATTGATACCATTATTATTTCAAATATGATATTTTTAATATATCTTTCAAAATATTTGTTTAACTCTTTAAACGAAAAGGTACACAGTTTTCCCCAAAGAATTCCCCAGCATAAAATCAAAATTCGCTTTAGGAGCACACCCTCACATTTTGGATGAATTTCTCTCTCGTTCTCCAGATAATCGCCGCGTAGCTTGCCGGTTTTTCTATTATTTTTTAATATTTTCCAACGCTTGCATATTTTCGCGCTTTTCTATTTACGTTTTTCGCTTGTTTATGTTCGCAGCGCGCGCTCTCCCTCTCGTGTTTTGTTTTATTTTTTTTTTTTTTTTAAATGTTTTTCGGCTCCGTCCGCTCCTCCTGGCCGGCCACTGGCAACTTGGCAACTGTCGCCGTCGTCGCAGTCGCCATGGCCAACGGCATCATCCGCATCATCCGCAGCGTTGGCGAGGCATGCCGTGGAGAGCTTGTTGCATCCCCCCTTTATGGCTTTTTCCCCTCATAGCGTGTTGGTTTGCCAGCGGCATGCTCTAGCTCCTGGCCCCCTAAAAACACCCAAGCCCAACCCCAACCCCAATATCCTGGCTTCTGCGGATCCTTGCCACTTGCCACGCGCTTATCCCAGCGCCATCAAACGATGTCGACGACGCCAGCGTTGTTAGAGTCAGGGTATCATGTTTTTAAGGATATTTTGACTACATTAATTATTAAAGAACGCACACAAAATATTAAATATTCATTAATATTAATTTTTAGTAATTCTTACATCTTCTCTTAACTTTGTTAAAGTTTTTATATATATTCGCTGAGAAGAGCATACAGCAGTCGTCTTAGTTTTACCCTCCATTACCCCTGGCAGCTGCATTATGAGCAGTTAACGGCGCTGTTGCTTCCCCGACTGACGACATGGATGTGGATCCTGCAGCTTTAACGCACAGGATATCGAGGACGAGGAAGCAGCCAGCTGTGCCATCCTTGTCGCTGTTGCTGCTGCTTCTGTCACCTTGTAATTTTATTTATCTATTGATTATTGAGTATCTCTTTTCTATTTATTTGCCTTTGTTTGCCCACGCAGCGTTGACAGAGAGCCACCAGCCACCCCCAAAAGCCGTAGCTCGACCTCAACCCCTCGGCACCCTTTGGTATTTTTATTAAACCAGATTCCTATCCTCTCGTGTGTGTGTGTGTGTGGGTGTCCTGTGTGTGCCCCTGGCTGTTTTTTAATTAACTTTAGTGACAATATTTTGCCCAGCAGCAACAGCAGCAGCAGCTGCCTTTGAAAAGCGCCCAACGACAGAGACCGAGAAAGATAATCAAACTTTGGCCCATTGTATGCAAATGTGGCCTGGGTCGTACTTGGTTCCTAGGTCCCCGGGTCCACTTTGACCCCAATTCTCGGTGTTTTCTCTGTCAGCGTCTTGCCATTCTGTCATTCTGACAGTTGACATTTGTAAAGATGTCACTTGTCCATGGTTGCATTGTGCCGGGGCAACGCGAGAGTCGGTAGTACCGAACACACATGTCTCTGGTTCACACATCCCCATATGTCTGATCCAGATTGCTGCTGCCCTCTCCGCATTTCCCATTCACTTGTTGAGCGATTTTCCTTATCTTATCTCCAGTTTTATACGTTCGTTCCTGTGTTGTTTGCTTTATTGTGGTTTTGTTTTTTTTTCGCCTTTTTACGTAGTTTTTTTGGAGACAATATGGTTCGCCTTCAGATATGTACACATAAATCCAACATAACAGGTTTATTATCTCTAGTTGCATACAAACTCTAGATAGTTTTCGATTTACCAAAGAATTATGACTAATTGGTTGAAAGATTGGGTGGAAATGACGAAAGATAAGTGTTTATAAGTGTCACTTTTGACTTTAGGTTTTTAAAAATATTCATCCAAGTTAGCTTGTAACCTTATTCTGATAATAGGTTGTATAACTCATACTCTTATTAACTTAAAAGACTTAATACCTTTAATTTAAGGTCTATAATAAGAAATATCGATAAGAAAAAAATAGAATAATTCCGAATTCTCTTAAGAATTATAAATGTGGGGATTTCCCACCAATCACCACCTTTTACTTACTTTTAAAACCTGTATTTTATTAGGTATCCTTCATATATAGGTCTCTTTGAAGAGTTTTCACTTGTTACATGAGCGTTTCTTAGAATTTTCACACACCATATGCCACCGCATTCATATCAAGTACATTTTATCTACAGATATCGGGGTAAATCAATCAAGTAAATCACACGGAACGCACTCGCGAGCTGCACTGATCGGAATCGGTATCGAAAGCGAAATCGAAATCGACGACGAAGGGAGACAACCGCACGTAAACGCCAACGAAGAGCAACTAACGGAGCCGAAATTCCAATTCTGATTTCATAATTCTCCGCCACAAAAGCTGTCCTCTCTCTTGATGTGTCTGTGTGCCTGCGTGTTATCTTATTGCTGATAAGGGCCTTTGCTTATCGCATAATTGCTCGCTGATTGCCCGTCAGGTAAAAAAAATTTCACCTTCTCTCCCAGAGACAGTTTTCTCTGGCCAAACATTTGCTCTGCGAGGAGAGAGTACGCTACCGAGTCAAGTCGCTTTGGCTTTGTTTGAGTTTCCTATCCCTATCGGCGTTGTACAGGTTGTCGAGCTCTTTAATTGAATATCTTATCGAGAGCCAAAAATCGGGTAGGCGAAGGAAATGCCTTCAATCGGATCCCGCTTAGCCGGGCAAACAACAACACATGACGACACATGGGAATCACTAGCTATAACTATATCATAACCGAGAACCGAGGCGAACAACTGCAATTTAGCCGTAAAAAAACTCTCGACTTGACCGCTCCCGATATATCCGCACTATAATGCTCATAAATATAAACTAAACCCGTGCGAGCGGCCGCTCTGAATTTATATATGTAGCCGGAGGGGGAGGATATATCCGTCGGTCGGTCGGTCTGTGTGTCTGCAGGGCCATTACACAAATACCAGGAGAATACTGGAGACCAATGAGCTTGCCACGTAGCCGAAGTATCGATGGTTTTCGAGTGGGTGACTTGTGGTGGGGTCGTGTGACCGGACAGCCGTTCTCGGTCGAACAACACATACACTCCGCTTATATATAGTATATACCATGTATAGGATATATTGGATATATAGTGTGGCATAGAGAGAGTCGTATAGTGGCCGCGAAAGAAAGCTGCCTTTCCCGGGCTTGTCTGTCATTGTGTGCCATCGAATTATAATAAGCGACTATTTAGTGGTAAATGTGTGTCACTTTACATGTATGGCCCAAAAACCCTCTTTCCGGCTCACCTCCCTTAGCGGATAATTATGGGGTTGTGAAGTGGACATGGCGCAGGTTTGGTCGGAATCGAACAGGAAAAAATCGAAAATTCAATTACCTATTCATGGCATTAGTTATAATTTTACCTATTTTCCCCGAGACTGGCGCACGTTTATCGAACTGGCACCACGACTTCAAGGGAATCACTTAATTCTGAACCAGAATTTAAAATTAGACAAGTGGAATCACTGCTAGTTATTAGGAAGTTTGAATATTAGATTTAAATTGCAAACACCTTCATTCACCAAACTTCCCTTTGGCAATTATCAGCTGATAAAAACTACGTGTTACCCCATTTAAATGGAATTTGCCATTAATTTGAAATAGTGCCACAACTCCCGAATTAGATTAGTTAATCAGCCAAATACGTACTGAAAGTCTGTGTAAAGATAAGGAAACCAAATCAACCATTAAGATATACACACTGCAGTCGAGACCTATATACGGTGTGTATATATAATCCCCCATCCTCGACGAGTTTAAGCCGAATATAAATTAACCTGGCGATACCAATCTGTTCCTGCTTATCGGGAGCTGAGGCCTGTACCCAACTGTTTACCGATTTATCTAATCTGAGATTCTTATCGCGAACAATTATGCCGTACTTCCTACGATGCCAGGTTGCCCCTCTTGAATCTCTCTTCCATTCCGCCCACAACTTGCGACACAGATACAGATACAGTGGGTCACATCTGCTGGCATACACTCTCACAGGTACACTGGTTGGTGCACAGGTCGCCATAAAAGTTTAGTCATTGAATTCAAAGATATATGGTGTGTGAGTGTAGCTCGGTATGTATGTATTTTGTTTCACTCATTGTTCTTTTATACACTGAGAAAAGGAAATGTTTTAATAAAAAAAAATGTCAAATATAACAATTAAAATATTAATTATATAAGAGAATAATTAATGACAGATATGCGAATATTAATTTGGTTAAATAAAAAGAATAGTAGGTCTTCATGTCATATAATCTAAAGATATACAAGTAAATTAAATCTATATTATCTGCCTATGTTATGGTGTCATAATACTGCATTCAAGTTTTTATTAAAGGTGCTATGATAATGCATTAAAATCTGTAGCAATTAGCAACCATAAAGTTTTACCCAAGTCCGACCAAGATAATTATATGACACTTCCTATAAAAATGTAAGCCGTTAAATCAGTGGTGGCCACACGCATTCATAAACACGTTACACTTGCATTTGTGTGAGTAATACCTAAGTAAGACTTACACTGTTGGTGTGAGCAGAGCTCAGGCAGAGAAACTGACAGACTTGCATTAAATTAGCAAAAAAACATTTATATATACTGTTACTGTTCCCAGTGCTTCTGTGCGGCCACTGGAAACCCTTTTTTTGTTCTTGCGCTTCGGCTTTTTTGTTTTTGTCCTTATTGCTCGCTCCTTCTGTTTTGGCCTGCCCCGAATGTCGATCAATATTGAATTGAATTTGACCAATAGCCAAAGCCACGATTCGACTCAGTCTGACATTGCTGCGGCCACGAGCTAGATGTTAATGTTATTTAATAATTTACTCGGCGGCAACGACCATGTATGGCATTTCGTGAACATAAAATACTGGTTGTTTGTGGAAACTAAATATTAAATGCAGCATATATATCCCACACAAACTTCAACTTCCTTCTCAGGTGTGGGGAGGGGTAGCTTTCAATTCCAATAATATTATTAGAAACTCAACTGGAAAATCGAAGAAGTTGAAGAAACCGCAGGAATGCGGTGGGAAATGCAACAAAAGCCAAAACACAGTTTAGTGGTTGAATAACGACAACAGCAGGAGCCAGGAGCCAGGAGCCAGGAGACATGGCGCTAGTCCTTTGGGGGATGGATGTACGTATATACCGGAGACCAACCGACCGAGAGACCAAAAGACCGACAGACAGTGTACTACTAATAAAGTCAGGTGAGAGCAAGGTGCAGACCAGAGCCGGGGGCGCCACACAAAAGGAAGCACAAATAATATAAATTAAATGTGGGCAAGATGCCGCCTCAACTCCGCTCCGGTGAAGCCCGCTCCACCATTCGAAAGAAAAGCAAGCTGAGTAATTATTTCCGGCAGAGCGGACTGAAGAGGAGGAGGAGGACTTTTGGGGGAAAGTCCTTGCGGTTTGACTGCAACACATGGCCGGACACTTAAACCGAAGTGTGGCAAACGGGGTTGGAAAATCTATCTGGGCAATAATTTCGGTTGACATGCTTGCGGTAATTATTGACCGTAATGACAAAACCGTATACGAATACGGAAAATGGAAGCCTACGTTGTGTCCGAAAACCCTGACAAATTAGTTTTAGTTTTTGGGGTCATCTGCCGGTGTGTGTGTGCTGCTGCTGCTGCTGTTTGCCTTCCGCTGCTAATTGGATACTATTTTATGGACCCCACCGACTGGACACCAGCTGATTCTAGGGGTTCGGCATAAATTTAAGGCTTCCTTCTCCTCTGAAACCTCGCCCCTAAAACTAATAAAAATTGTCAACGTATCGTGAAAATCATAATTTAATTCCATTCCCGTTTTTATTTGCATTTGATGCGGAAGATTTATGGTCGACTGGCGTATATATAGCGATATTAATGGAACAGAGCTGTCGAACACAACACAGAGACCGAGAGTTTGTCCAAAAACTAATTAATAATTTTGTTGTTTCTTTTTTCTATTGCCTATTTTCGGATGGCTCTCTTCGCTATCTATGATTTTCTATATATTTCTACGATCGCTTTTCCGATTTCCTTCTGCCTTTTGCTAAATTCATTTCAATGCCGGCTATTTTTGTTGCAATGTGGCGCACATGTTGGACATTCAGTGGGTCATAAATATTGAATGCGACGACGACCGACGAAACATGTCCAGAAAATTATGTCCCATTCCCCAAAAGATCAACTGGAAGCGGGAAGAGATATATATATAAAGTATACAAAGTAACCTAGGGGACTTACTTCAATTGCAATTGGCTCTAGTTGTGCGGGAGGAGAGCTTCCGTGGACTAGAATGATTTCTTTGTGTGACAAATTGCCCAGCTTATTGTTCAAGATACAAGATACAAGCTACTATATCTCACATCCAAGATCCACAATCCAAGACGACACACGACCGATGACGATGACGCGGGAGAGATTGTTGATCGCGTGAGTCGAGCGACAAATGAATTCACTTGATGGGTGAAGTGCGAGGTCAAATCTTTGCGATGTCACAAAGCGAACGCACTCGCGGATACACCACATACATATGTAGATGTAGATACACGCACGACGCGCTGCAGATACAATCAACAAACAATAAGCAAGGCAAAATTTACAACACTTTAGAATTTATTTTATTTATTTTTATGATATGTTAATCGCACTTTGAGTAGTAGGAATTTGTCTAGGATTTTATTTCGTTTATTTATTAGACATTTATTACACTTTTATTTCTGGGTTAAACTGGGGTATTTCATGAGATTTTCTTGGGGTTTAACCTATGATTTCACCTATGAGGTATTAGATTAGACAAGGCTTTATTCTCGAGACATTACTTTATTTTTTTTATATTTAATTTGCATTTAGTTCTTTCTTTTATTTATATTATTTAATTTATTATTGATTATTATTAAACTTTGCAGCTGGATTTGATTTCTACGATTTACTGAGATCGATATGCACTTTTCTACACCTTTTTTTCACACTTTCCTACTAGAATTTCAACACATTCGAGCTGGCACGGCTGCGAGTGACATGATTTCCAAAAAAACTGCACTGGGCCACAAAAATATTATTTTATATACGGCTGCACTTTGGATCGCTGTGTGCTTTTCTTTTCGGGCGTGTAAATGTGAAAATGCGAGTGGGCGTTGGGAAAAACGACGATGCGCGCGATTTTCTCGCGTGGGGCTCGAAGAACGTCCAAGATGGCACTGCCATCGCCACCGCCACCGATCGACTTGACAGGCCATGGAGCCGCCCAGCGGAGCGCTGTTATTTATTCCGAAAAAAATATAAATTATAAGTATAAATAATATTTTTCCGGGGGAAATATAAAAATTATGCATGTTTTTCTTATTTAGAACTTAATTGAATTTGCCAGGGGCGGTGGATAAAGCCTGGCGCGTTGATCATAATTTAAATCAAAACACAAATTAATTTCTCGCTCCTCTCTCTTTCTCGCTCTCTGACTGGCTGCACTTGCTGCTCTGTTTAATTTCTCAGGTTTTTCCGCGGAAAAGTGTCAGCAAGTGTCCACCGGAGAGGAAAAGAACCTCAGCGAGTGGGCGTCATCGGGCAGAGTGAAGACTCTTTGGCGATCTCCGATCAATTTGCCTGCTTTTATGAGCTGTCCGAGCGGAACAAAACAGAACCATAATAGAACATCTGTTTTTCTTTTATTTACGTGTTTCCCTAATTTCTCCTGATCTGTCTCGGACATTTTCCGCGGCTCTAGGTGTGCTCTTTATTTTCTTTATTTTCCCATGACATGTTGTCAGGCGGATTAGTTTGGCCGTTAGTTTGACAGGCGCTATAAGTAGACACTCAAGTGGGTGGCAATCTAATTTGGCCGCGCTGCTCGAACAATTTGAATATTGCTCGGGGGATTAATGGGTGTGTGGATATGACCCATTTGGGTTGCACTCTATAAATTACACTTGCACAGATTTACTGGTCGATTTCTAGATCGAAAGCGTAGGCATAATATTTTGGAATCAAATTTTAGAGGTAGTTTCTAGATCTAGGAAAATATAATGAAAATGATTTGTGCCTCTGACGTGCTTGTCAGATGTCGAATTGAATTATTATTGCGGTTTGCAGATTGAAATGTTTATATACATGGTCTTCTATACTTTTATTCAATTTTATTTGTGTTTATATATATATTTAGATATGTACAAGTACAAAACTTTAGTAAACTTACAATTTACTTAAAAACAAACATTTTTACAGAGGAGGATAAGTTCAGTAAACAGCCTTGTTTGTTTCTAATAATTACACAATGTTTTTACTGTTTTATTTTTATTTATAAATCAATTATTATTAAATTATTTAGTACAATATTTTCGACATAATTTTAGTAACAACCAAGGTTATCTGCTCTTTCCTTTGCCTAACAAAAAACAACCACAAAACAACTTGATACATCTTTGACATATTTCCAAAATTTTCGAATTCGATAAAGTTATGTTCTCCCTCGACTATATATTTATATATTTCCTTGTGCTTTTCCTCCCACTCGGAAATTTCCCACGCAGATCTGGGGGACTCTGCCCCCTCCCAGCTATTCGTCGATCATTCATCACGAAACATTGTCAAGTTCATTCCTTTCTCCCCTTCCTATAGCCATAGCTCTGAACAAAAGATCTTTTCTTATCACCTTGCATTATTAGGGATCTGAAAAAGGCTAAAATTAAATCAAATTGGTAATTACTCACGGCACTCTGCTGACGGCTCTCAATGTCAATGGCTTAGAGTTCCATAAACCGCTTTTAATGGCGATTTTATGGCAGCTTCTAAATGTACATAAAAATTGCATACAAAACCAGACCGGCGGAAACGCGTGAAAAACTGGGATGGGGGGAAAACACAGCTCTTGGCTATCTGCAACTTACTCAAGCTTCCACCATTCATTTGGCCCATTTTCCTTTCCCCTGGCCAAATAATTATCAGCGGCTAAACGCAAAAACAAACTAAACAAGGGAAATGGCAAGGTTTAGACCTGAATAATACCCCTTAATTTATTTTTAATTAATTGTTTATTTTTATATTATATTTATTTAGTATTTATTTGAACGAAGTGAATATATTTAGTAATATACAATTAAATATTTAGCTAAGCTTGCGATTAACCTAATGTGTCAACTAAGATACATTTATAGCCATAGAGAATAATGTATCTCAGGCATTTTCTAAGGTAAATTATCATGCATGTATACTCTAATTTTATTTACTTTAATCACCAATCAATTTATCTTGAAATGAAAGTGGCTTACAGGGTATGCAAATCCGAAAACTGTGAGCATAATTTTGCACGTGTTTCGAATAAGTTGAAACTTTCAGTTGGCCAACTTTGCGGGCCGAAAATCAACCCCTTTTCGGAAACGTTCTGTGGGCGGCGGACGTTTAAAAATGCGCGACCGCATTCATTAGTGCAAATGGCTTAAATACTTGGCCAGTCGAAACTGCTGAATGGCAGCTTAAGAAACCCGGGACTCCAGGACTCACACTCACTCCCCACTTATAACTCCGACTTCAACTCCGGGACCCACGGCATTTGTTTGCTTGTTTGACTTTGGGCTCTCGGTACCCGGCTCTGGGATTAAGTTTTCTTCTTGCCCCGGCAAAAGTTTGGTATTACTCCCAAACCCCCCAAAAGATTTGCGTTATCGCCGGGGCTGCATACTTTTGCCGCCCAGTGTCGAGCTGCTGCGAGTGCATTTGCCGCTGCATACTTTCGGGCAGCTCGGCGAAAGTATTTGCCAGCGCCGCTATTGGAATTTGCAAATATTCTTATAAATTATTATATCAAAGTTCGGCATTACTTATGGCCAACTGGCTTCGACAGAAAACTTTGCTCCTGCACTCCCTCACACTCTCTCTCTCTCTCTCTCTCTCTGACTTGACACTTTAGTGTAATTAGTTCCCGTGCGGTTGCAGCTTTGCGGGAAAATCTCCTCGGAAAATCTCTTTGGAGGCGATGGGAAAATATGCATTGGTCTGGGTTTTCCATGTTTTTGCGGCTTTTTCGTGCCCTTTGATGTGGCAAAAATTTCAATTAATGCAATTGCAAAATACTCACAATTTACCCATCCCCAGGTTGATAGCGCAAATCGCTTACATGTCGCGCGGAAAGATAGCGTAAAATCTTGTATTTATGTTTTTATTCATGCTTGATTAAACGGCCTAGGAATGGGGAAGTTTATTAAATATTAACCTTAAAGGTTGGTGCTTATCAGCTTAAAATGTGACGTGACTGACACCGATAGCTAAGACATTTAAATAAGGAGCATTTAGCTGAAAGGCTTCCAACAAAGCAAAATTTTTGTAATATGCTTACTATATATATTCCTAATATATTTTAGGAAAGAAATACGTTTACACAATCGCTTTAAAATAATTATTAACTTAGGGTACTCTAGGAATCCCCCACCGTTTCCTAAAACACTTTAAAAGCTGTCTAAATGTATGGAATTAAGTTTTTGGGGTATCAAGTTAAGGAAATAATTTGGCATAATTTTGTACACCTTTAAAAATGTTTTAAAAGTGATAATGATATTGGTATAATAAAAAAACTAGATTTTTAATTAAACAATTATATATATCACAAATACAGATTAAAAACAAAAGCCTAATTACTAATTTGTTTCAGTTTCCTTGGCAACAAAGTTCTTCTTAAATTCTCTAAACAAAAAAGTCAAATAATTTAGCCACAAAAAAATACTTTCGTTTTTTTGGGAAGCTCTAAGAAATTACACTTGACACTTTTCAATTAGTGGCGAAAGTTTATTTTAATTGTGGCAGTAACACGTTGTTGCCATCGCCACCCCAAAAACAACACGGACAAGTTTTCGGCAGGACAATACAAAATCCTGGCTGCAAAACTAAGGCCCGAAGTCAAGGAGCGTCCTGGGAGCCACAAAATGTCAAAAGGAAACTTTTGCTGGCCAAGATTAATTACAATTGAAAACAAATGAATGCAAAAACGATAAGCAGCCGAAAGGATTTCCATAGCCACTCGTCGTGGCCGGGGCCAGCAAAATGAAAATGAAAACCCAAAAACTCAACTTCGCCAATCAAGATTAAGGGAGGAGTGAGGCGTCCCAAGGACCTCTAATCAGGGAGAAAGGGAGGGTGTTGAAACCAATGTTCACACCTACAATAGCAACAAAGAAAAAGAAAGGAGCCATGTCTGGACACTCAAAAAAATCGTTTTCTTTATATTTGTATTGTAATAATATAATATGGAAAGTAATAATTATTTTTGAAATATTTTATGGTGATTTAGCATTTTAAGAACTCTTAAAAGGTGTTAAAATATATGCTGCAAAATTGTACATAATAAAAACAACAAATCTACATTAAATTTGGCACCTTAAAGTTTTCCTTGGATTATTTAGATGCTATTTCTAGGCTTTTAAAAACGGTAGAGACTTCTAAGGCAACCTTGATATCAAGAAATTTTATTTTATGAATATTTTAAGCCTCTAAAAATATTGCACTTATTTTTAAAGCCACATTTTCGCTTGACTTGATATATTTATAATTTAATTTAACAGCTCATAAGATTAAATATAAATAAATAAATTTTTTTAAAGTGCTTCTAACAACAGTTGGTAATCCAGATCCAGTTTTTGGGGACGCCTTGAACTTTTGACCGAAGGGATCTGACAAAGTTTTGGTGGAAAACCCAGACCGACTACGTGACCTGTTTAGTTTTAAGCCGGGACTTGCTCTATTTTGTTTTAATTTTAGTTCTTTTTTTTTTGTTTAAGTGTGGCCCTTTTGTTTGGTGGAGTGCCAGCGGTCAATGGGCCAACATTAGCAGCACTTAACCCGCAGTGCAGTGCAGTGTTTTTCCAATGGAAAACTGCCTTGGTAAAGTTTTCGTGCATAAATCATGAAATTAATTAATTTTGACACACATTCCCCACCCCGCGGACGCTCTCTTAAAAAGTAGCGCCATAAGCAACTTTGCCATCAAAGTATTTTATTCGTTTTTTTCTCCCTTTATTCTTGTATTCTTTTTTTTTACAGGCGCTCTCCTCTTTGCCAGAAATTAAAAGTAGAATTGAGAAGTGAAACATCAACAACAACAACAACTAAAGGGGGAAAACTTGCCTTGCCACGCAAACTTTTCCAACGTGAAAACGAAAAAAAGGAATCAACTTTGAAATATGTGCAAAATTCATTCAGTATTTGAAATATTCCCAACTTGCTATAAGTTTCGTATGTTTCGCTCTCCTTTTTTTTGTTCGTTTCTTTATTTGTTACTCTTTTTTTTCACTTTTGGTTGCTGCCAAAAATAAAACTTGCACGGTGAGTTTAATTTTATTCAAGCTGCTAAGTGAGTGTTGAGCGAGTTCCGTGGAGGGATTTCCACCCGGAAAAAAGGGGAGACTGGGTTCGACTTTGAGTGACGGACAAAGTTTCGGCGCCCAAAATGTTTCACTATTTAATTGCATAATTTGAGAGTGCACTGAGATTACACCTGCCGGAAGAGGAAGTTCTTGGTGGGTTCCGGAGGCGAACAAAGGAAATAATATTGATTTGTGAAGGTAATATATTTGCACAATTATTGTAATTTAATACTGGGCAAGTAAGGGGAAAGCTATAGCTTCAAGCAATTCTACAATAAAATGTATTTATTTATTCTGTAATTGTATTTCCTTTATTTTATTGAAAACTTCATCCTTTAAGATCATAATACTTGGCTGGTTCAAATAAAAAATTTACCAATTAATTCGCAAGTGTTCACACTCCGAAAATAATCTTTTTGCTGGGCAAAGCTCTTTCATTGGTTTTTAACAGGCAATTAAGCAAATGCACCGAATGTCCTTTTACTCCTTAAAAATTGAAATGGCAACAGGATGGAGGGGGGGAGGGACTGCTGCCAATGGGGGTTGCAAATAAAATGCAAAACATAAAGCCCAGCCCAGGAGCCAGACCTCGGCTCAGAAGAGACCCAACTTTGAATGCAAAGAAAAGCGGCAACTGTGACAATGTAAACAACGGCGGAAAGAACCACTGACTGTGGGGGAGAAGGCTGGCGGGAAATGCCATTGGTTGAATGGGAAGGAAGGGTAATAATGGGGCGGCACTGGGCGGCGGTAAAAAGTGCATACAAAATTGCCAAGTATAGGGGAACAAAAGAAACAAAAACGACGCCGTCAGCTGCAACGCAAAACTGCAGCTAACCGAAAATGGTAATGGCCCTTCCATGTACTGGGCGAAAAATAAGCTCTAAAGATGGTAAAATTCATTAAAATATAAATGTAGAAATTATTACATTAAGTTTCTTAAAATTTTAGAGAAAATACTCTTTCAATAAATATATTTTAAAGTAACTTGAAAAAGGTATTCCCTTTTCTTCTATATAAGTTTCTTACAAAGAAACCCTTTAGTAAAATTAACAAATACTTATTCATTACAAAATTTCCCAAGTGTTCTCTGGAAAATGGAGGGAAGGGGAAGCCTGTTTTGTAAGGGAACGCCAGAGGTTTTGACTGTTTCAGCTTAATGCGAAAATCTTGTTGCACGCCGCCTGCAGCAAACGATTCGGCCTCCAGACCATGGCGAAAAGTCTATTGTTTCACAATCATAATTCTCCTGTAAGCTGTGCGGGCTGAATGGTTTCCCCACTGGTGTGGGCGGGGGGTTTTTCCCCCCGGTCGAGGGGATGCTTTTCCAACTGGCTGCAGGAAATGAACATCATTAATTTTGCCTTTCTGCATTTGCATTGAAAATGGCATTTCAATATTCGGGGTAACTCTCTAGCAAAGCGCTTTTAAGATTGCCAAAAACCATTTTCCACGCAGCCAAACAACTTTCATTTCAGTCCGGTCTCGCTCTCTCTCTCTCCCTCTCTATCTCTGCCTCTTTCCCTCTCTGTATGTCTGTCTCTTTCCATCTCTCTGTCGGCGGCTGGGAAAAACTTTCAACTGCTGTGCGCGATTGCAGCGACGTGACTTAATTTCCACCGCCGCCAGGCATATAGCTAAATATTTGTTCTATTCGAAAAGGGGGTTTGGGTCCGAGGCGTAAGGTGGGGTTACTTAGGTCCTTACACTGCGAGGAAAATTAGGGAGATAATTTCTGTAAATATATTTCGATAGCAAAGAAGCAATTAAGAGATCTCATCAAATTACATAAAAAAACACAATCTTATTCAAATCGCTTCAAAATGTGTCTTAAATTATGTCGTAATTATTTGGTTATAAATTTTCCTAAAGATTAAATTCTTGTTGCTTAGTTTTGGTGACTTTTTCAAGGGATCTCCTGTAATCTTAGCTAATTCACTTCTCCCTGTGTATATTTCACTTTGAGCATTTATCAATATATGGACATGTCCTGATAACTCTGTCGATGGAAATTGCGGCACGTAGCGCTCGACACTCAAGTGTCCAAGTGTTGAAAAAGCCGTGCATAAAAACTAACACGTACGCACCGATCCGGCGAAACTAAACCCCTGATGGGGACCAACACGAGGTCAATTGGTATCAAAGGGGCTAGCTGCCAGCTAAGCCAGTCCACAGTCCGGACATATAGTACATAATATATATATATATATATCTGAACGAAGTCCAGTGGGCTCGAGAGCAAAAATCAAAGCTAAGCACTTTCAATTGGATTTATGCGTTTGCGATGTGCCGCAAAGATGCGAATCGCAAAAGGAATCGCGTGCCCAGCTGGCTAATGTCTCAATTTCGTTTGGTTATATCACACACACACCCAGGGCCGGGGGTTTCCCGCTTTTCCGCCCTCCTCCCTATCCCCTAGGTCTTTCTTATTAATCAGCACAAAAAGTTTTCCCTACAAACTTGCAATTCAGCCGATAAGCAAATAGCCCAAAAAACTGTTTACACAACGCATACATGGCCAATTATCCCTCAGAGCAGGGGCGGTTACATAGGGTGGGGTTTTCTTATGCTAGTAGGTGGTAGAAAATACTTACATATAAATAAAATATTATTTATTCAATTAATTCTGTGTTCTCCTCAAATTATTTAAAAGGAGAACCAAACTATATTAATATTAAAATAATCATGAAGCCCTTTTTTTATGAAAATATATAAATTTAAGTTAAAAAACGAAGAAAAAAAAATACAATATTATATATAATATATATTATTTTATATTATTATCTCAATTAACTTAAATAATAATATTACTTAAATTCTTTAATATATTCCCAAAAAAAAACCCCCTTATAAACATCCCTAGCCTCCGTCACTGATTTCAGCATTGCGTGTGAGTATCTGTGTGCTCATGTGTGTCCCGCTTTTATGTTTGTGTATGTGCCTTTGGTTATTAAGTTTTATGATCAGTTTGTGTTTTGCGTTGAAACGATTTATTTAGCTAAGCGGAATTAATTGGAATTTTACGTGTTGATTTCCTGTACACTTAAGTGGAAATGAGCCGGCGATGGCAGGGCTGGGAATAAGGGAGAGGGGCCGGCTGGGAAAACCCCCTCGAGGCCAACATGGGGAAAAGCTTGTCTCAAATGAGCTGAGTAAACCAAATGCTGGCTGCCTAATCGATTATGAATTGAAGCGAATGAAGTATAAGAGGCTGGGAAATGTAAATATATCCTTAAAATCCTTTGTCGGTCTGTTTGAGTTTTCTTTAAGTTTTTTCTTGGCTGGAAGTTTTAGCCAAAGTTTTAGGCAAAGGTGAAAAGACCTTCAGACTGACTGTAACCCTTTGAATGCCTTAAGGCAGTTGTTACACAGATTTTATTGAGCTTAAATAATAAATTTAATAAAGAACAAACGTAGTACAAGTAGCTCAAGCTTTTTGAACTAAATGCAAAGCTTAAACTAATTACAGCTTAATTCAGCTATTAATTCCATTACTATTTCTTCAAAATAATGTAAGATTCCTGCAGATACCTCAGCGCAAATGCAGGCTCTTAAGTTTATGAGAAATTGATGACAATCCGTGTCCCTTTCACTTCAAAGGAGCTGCTTTTGGTCCTTTGCCTTTACTTCTCGGGGAAACCGCAGTTAATGCCGGGGCAACAAAACCAAACCCGAAACCAAATCGCTTAGCAAACAATGGCAGAGCTCCCTTATCCTGCCCCGTATCCTTGAGGCGCCATCACATGCGATCCGGCAGCTGGGCAGCTCCGCCGACCGAAATGCTTTATGCGATTATTTGCCGAAATGTTGCGGAGCGGGTTTCGTTATTTATTTGCCCTAGGCCCAGTTGGGCACCAGTTCCTTCTCTATTTCAGCTGGACACACACTCCTGTGGACGGCCATCAGAGAAAAAAAAATTGTGGCATATTTCATGTTTGCTCCAGGAGCTTTTCTTGGGACGACGGATCCGAGTCGCTCAAGTGTTAACATTTCCAGGCAGGCGATTTGCATGACAGAGGTGGAGGTAGGGGCGGGAGAAATGCTTGTAGTGCCGGCCACATATACCTTTATTGAAAACATAATACGCCTTTCGCATACAGACGGTTTCCATTTCAGTGCTTTCCAGGCTCTCCATTCGCCTCGATTCGATTCGATTCGATGCCACGCCGTTTCGGGTATTTCTTTTTTCGGATGGCGCGTGACAAAACTCAACTTATGCCGGCTTTGAAATTTACTTTGCCCGGCTAATCCAGGCTATATGCGAGCATACGCTAGTGCGTATCCTGCGAGAGCTGTCCTAGAAATGGAGGAGCAGCAAACAAAAAAAAAATAGAAGAGCGCTTCCTAAGCCGGACTCTGCCCCTTTGGAGTGCCTGTCACAAACGCTTCTGGCCAAGAGCCATCGGAAATGGCCAGAAACGGGGGTCATCGATGGCGGTCTCCCATGTCAATGGCCATGAAATGGCAGCAGGCCAGAAAAAAAGAGTAGGAGGAGATTATGTGGGGTTTCAATCAGAAACGTAGGTCCTGGACGCAGGTCACTCAGTCAACCAGGGGCAATAAATAGTGCTCCTGGCTTAAAGGCCGCAAGAAAATTACAGCTGGCAGTGTATCTTAAGGGAGAAATAAATAAATGTATCTAAAAATATAATAAATTAAGGGGTAAGATTAAGAAATTAAAGGCTTAACAACATTTGGCAGTCATCATATTTCAACTAACTTTATAAATTCAGGTAATTCAGCTTAGATTCTTAAATAACTCAACATTTTCAGGTAATTATATTTAATTTCTTAATTAACCTAACAATTCATGGAAATTTTGTTCAAATATCTTTTTGGAAATCACCTAAAAGTTACTTAAATTCCAAACATTTTAATTGTTATCCTTTGGCTTAAACAAAACACTTTAAGGTATTTCATTTACGAGTCTTTTGTGCAAACATTAAGTCTTCCCTCTTCCTTCGAAGAAAATCTTGCCCTTAGGCTTGTTTTCTGATAACATAAAACCGAATTCATTAAGTTTATTCACCCAGCTCCCAGCACTCTTAACCCATAACCCTCTCCTTTAACACCCAATGCCCTAAGTAAACAATCTGCGCACTTCATTTGGCCAACAAAAAAAAAGTAAATATAAAAAACAGGAACAACAACAAAAAAAAACGCACTGGACACACAATTTACAAGCTGAAAATCTCTGACAGCTTACAAAGAAATTTAGGTGGACCCGAACGGCAAAAAATTGAAGGCATAAAACTTAATCGAAAACTTTTTTGCGAGTAGGAAAAACCTCTTTGGAGCGGTTTGTTGTCATTCAAGGTTTTCCCAGCTTCTGTCCGAGCAATGAAATTAATGCACAAAGTTTGTTGTTTGTTGCGGTGGCCGTCGGTGGAGGGGGGACAGGGAAAAAAGGGAAAACCTTTTCGAATTTCTAATGAGCAAAACAACTTTTCTTTCTTTTTTTCGGGCGCGACTTTGGCGAGGTGAGAAGCTGAAAAAATTTGATTTGAATTGAGGGTCTCGTCAGGTAAAAGTTTTTAAATAAAAATTAAAAATTGTCAACGCGTTAAATTAGGGTCGGCCTTCCGGTGGGTGGCCGGTAGGTGGGTGTTATAGCCCGGAGAGGGTTAAGTCTGAAATTGAAATTGAATTGGGGTTCAATGGCGAGTTTGTGCAACTGACAGGAGGGTATACCGGCGATATATTGGAGGGTTTTCCCTGTCAAAGAAGGCTTGGCCGCTCTTTACCTTTCTTGTTTCCAGCTTTTCCGATTTTCCCGTATTCACCCCGTTCCCCCTGCACAGCCGCAGGATTCATAATCTCCCTGGTAATCTTTTAATCCAGTCGAGTGCATTTTGTACTCGATCCTGCAGCAAAGTTGCCAAAGGCGGCCCGGAGTTAACTTTCGACAGCAGCCGCTCTAAACACATGTGAGGTAACTTTTCCAGCCTTCTGATTTTCCCCCTCCCCCCAACCCCTTCCCTCTCTCCATCCATTGCATTAAGCTCGCACAACTTTGATGTCATCTTTGTGCTTAGGCCCTCCACAAAGAAACTTTCCCTGGCCGCTCTAAAAAAACTTTTTTAATAGTAATGGACTTTACGTCTCTGCCACTCAGACTACTCGCCAGTTTTTATTTTTATTTTTTTTGTCGTCCACTAGAGATTGTTCGTTTTTTCAGTGTAAAAGGGGTGTGTGTGTGTTTGTGTGTGTGTAGCCAGGTGAAATGTGGCTCCGAAAAGTTATTTCCGCCACAAATGAACGCGAGTTGCACCGCTCTCCTTTTTTTAGCGTCTCCCATCGATATGATGGAAGTGGAACCTGTGTCCGGGGTTCTAGGTCCTGAATCCTGGCTCCTATTTCCCTGGCTTTTAGCTCAGGGCCAGACACACAGGGACAGCCAAGCCCCCATCTCGTGTTGAATGGCTGACATAAGCGGCTTAGCCGCTTTTTTTTTTGGGAAACTTTGAGCATGTAAAAGGCACACGAATTCATCTATTTTTGCCATTAGCTGGGGAGATCTATTAAATATGACAGTCTGAATTAAGTTGACAGATAAGGTATTTTTCATATAAAAAACTATATCTAAATATCATACAAAATATTACCCATACGCACTGTAACCATCAACTAACTTCAAATACCTTAATTCCTTTAATGAAACAAAGACCCTGACACTATTATTATTCTTGTATAACTCAGACAGTCAAAAACCAGTCAAAAAATAATATCAAAAGTACCAAGTTACTCAAATAAACAATAGAAAAAATAGAGCCAATCTTCTCTCTTCAACTCTTGGCAAGTTATCCAGCAACATTTCGGGGCCATAAACTCGACTCTAATGCGCCAGCTAAGGATACAAATTACGAAACAATGACGTCAACGTGCCTGTCAACAACTTGGCCAGACAATAGTTTTCCTTTAGGGCAGACAGACCCGGAAAATGCGAGAGCGGGGGAAACGGGAACTTGGAGGAAACGAAGGTTAGGCGACAGGTGCAACGGACATTTGTGTCGCATACATACAAATTACGTGCGAGATTATGCCGAGTCCGGTTTTGGAGTAAGCACTAAGGAGTTGATAGTCGCAGGACGCAGGACAAAACTGAGGGGGAGAGGACTTTCCATCGGTGGCAGCAGCACGTACGGAAAATCAACAGAAAGCAATGTCACTACGGCGATGGCAGCGTGACTCACGATCCTTGATAATTTTTTAACATTAATGAGAGGCCTTTAAAAAGGTTTTAATCTTTAAAATAAGCAAGTTAGTCGTATATTTGTTTATTTTATGATATTTAAAAGTATATTATTCCTGCATATATTACCTGCATAATTCAAGTAAATAAATTCAGTTTCCTTAAGAAACTCAACCGTTGTTATAAGATTTTCATTGAACCTCCTTACATGTTGGTCCTTCTAAGGCTCTCGACATCTTTAATCATTAATTGTTTACAAATCTCATAGTAAACTTTTACCTTCTTTAACCTATTATTACTCTTAACATTAAATCGAGAAAAATGCATCTCCATTAAGGGTTTAAAAGACACAAAACTATGTCTGCCTTGAGCCCCTTTCAAGTGCAAATGGTAGAGTGACAGAATAAGGCTGGCATTCCAAAGCAGGTAAGCTCTCAGGTAGGTGATGGGAATGGGCATGTGCGAATGCCTCGAGATGATTTAAATGAGCTCAACATGCATCTAAATGCAGTCTGATTTGATTACGAGTCCTGGGCTCCGTTTCCCAGTATTCCTGGGAATCCTGCTGTTTCTTTTTGTTGTTCTCCCACTGCTGTTGCTGGATCCTGTCAGAATCATCAACAATCGGGCATTGTGGCATCCCTTGCATCTTTGTCAGGCCAAGAACAATGCCAAACGCAATGAAAATAACAGGCAAAGGTGTGAAAATTAATATTTGCCCGGGAAAACAACAAATCCAAGAATAGGGAGGGCAGGGAGATGAGAGAAGGCACAGGTAGGAGCCACGCAACAACGAATGCATTGTCTGCCTCACCGCGTGCCCCTTAATTAATTTCCCAGGCAGGAAGACAGGGTTGGATCAAAGTTTCTGGATACTAGCATAGATAGCTTAAAAAGGAAATATAATTTAGATATATACAAATAAATTGAGAGTAAATTTATTTAAGTAAATAAAATGAAACACTTAAGTCCACATTTTCGTTCAATAAATAGAATACCTCCTTAAAATATTTGTAATAAATTCAATACTGCAATATTAATATAAGTTCCCATGATTCCTTGAATCCTTCCTGCATTTTTAAGCATTTGATTAAAATTTGCTGTCCATTTCAGTTCAAGTTGAGCCAATGCAATGTCTTGAGCTCATCTTTGGGAATCGTTTCTCAAGTACACGAATCAAGAAAGACGAAAAGGGCGAACCAGTGAACCGACACCAAGTACAGAGGTTCAAGTAGTTGCCATGCCTGAAATGAACTCCTTCCTCAGGACCCCTCGGGCAACCTCCTGGAAGTCTCCCTTCATCCTCACTCCCTCCCTCTGCCAATGCACTCTGCCATTTTGCTGGTTTTAGATCAAATGCATCACGCGGCTCAGTTTGGGGTTTCAGCTGAGTTCGGATGGTTGGTATGGTGGCATGGTGGTTTTGAGTCCTGGCTGGAGTTGCCTGGCAGCTCAAGGAGCAGCCATTGTTGAAGGTAGTGGCGGGGCGGATGATGATGGGCGGTTCTGGCCACGATATCGAAGGTGGCTTTGGGAGGTGATGCCCTGCGGTGGCTCATTGTTCGACTGCCACGCGAAGGATACGCATGTTGGTGGCAAGTCCGGGATTGGATTGGTTTGGCTTGGATTCGAGGCAAGGCGTCCCCTCCTTGGCTCCAACTTAAAGTGAGCTGGCTTAAGTGCACTGGGCGGTTTCTAAGCCATAGGATTTGGCTTTGACTCTACTGTTTCCGGGTTGGAGGGGAAAACGAGGAGCGAGGAGCGAGAAGCGAGCGAGCCCCTTCGGATGCGGCTTACTCCATCGGCCACATGATACTCACCGAAAATGCATCCCCGGGAAGTTTCCATTAATTAATTTAATGAACTTTTGCCCGGGCCGTCAGTCAGTCAGCCAGTCAGTCAGTCATTTAGTCTGCCATCAAGGCAAGTCAAGTGCATAAAAGCCTTTTGGACAGCTGCATTTTAGAGTTGTTTGACGGCTTTTGTTTAAACACAAACTCGGTATGTGGGCTTCATTTTGCAAAAACAAATATCCACTGGATTAGAATTAATTAATTTAGGTTTTATTGAAGAAGAGATATAAGTGCCAAAGCTAACAGGCAGAAATCAGAGAGGCTTATGATTAATTCTTAATTAAATTAAGAAATTTAAGGAATTCCTTATTAAAGGAAATACATATTAAGCACATATTAATGTATAATAATTTATATTTACATATAATTCATTATATATTATATAATTCTTTATTCTCTATTTATAAATAATCGTTAAAGCCATTCCGCTACCCCCTATTAGTCCACACAAAATGGCGAAACAAATTAATGGCCTGCCATCTGGAATCACTCGCCATTTGGCTCACAATATAATGGCCTTTTCCCCCCAGAAATGGGATATCCTTCATTATTTTGTTAGAATCATCCAGTTTTACCTTCGTGCTCATAACGTTGTCGCACAATTAAATTCGAACCGTGAAAGCTTTCAACTGCACTCTGGGCCACAAATTATGGCCGGCATCCCGTCAGCACCCTCCCGTCATTTTGGCCCATTCAATGGCAGAACAAATGGCCAAAAGCGGCTGCCAAATGTCGGCCTACAACACACAAGCACACACACACAAGGATATACAGGACATATACAAAGGGAAGACAGTCGGCCGGAATTTAACTGCTGTGCAGTCGCGCATGAAGATCCGCTGGCAATCCCCCCCGCTGTCAATTATGGTATGTCTATGGACATTAAATGTCATTACGCAGCAACAATCAAAAAAAAGAGATACTCGGAAAAGAGAGTAAGAGAAGGCGGTGGAAAAGCTGTAGGAGGAGAAAGGGAAAGCGCCGGGAAACAACGAGCCAAGCAAAGCATGAAATTAAAATGCGCCTAAGATGTATTCCCAACTGTCATGATGCCGATGACGATGCCACTGATGCTGCCAGGAGTTGTGCTGCCAAAGGAGTTGCTTTTCCAGCCCAACGTCCTGCTTATAATTTCATTTTTCACACCCAACACTCTCCCATTGACAAAGTGTGAAGGACGAGCATTCTTCTTGGCTTTTTGCCTTGTGCATACTCTTGCCAATAAATAGGAGGCAACATAAAATGTATTAACTTGGTTTTAAGATATTATTTTGCTTACACTTTCCTTTTAAACTTAGATTTAAGAAAATTAACTAAAGAATGGATATGTTGCTAATTTTTAGAACTGTAAATAAACATCTAAAATATATTTCAAATAACTTTCCTTGCCTTCCTTTTATATTTTATAATATTAAGCAAATGAAGAGCATTTAAAATCCTCCTCTGCCTTCTCAGCAGGACTTCTTATCTCGGCTCTAGAATTTATTTTTTTTTTTTGGGAGCCTTGCCAGTGCGATAATAATAATAAAATAAAATGATGAAAATGCCAGCGGCAGTCGAGGAATAGAGAGATGCGGCATAGAGACAATGCTGCCTTGGCAGGCTTATTAAATTTATATTTAAATTTCTTGTATTGCGGTTTGGCCAACGCAAAGAAAGCTAGAGAGAGCTGGCTGTGGAAATTTAATTAATTTCCAAAGCAAAAATTGAATTCTCGCCTCATTTGAAATGCAAAACCGACGGTGGAGTCAATTAAATGAATGTCAAAGAGCCAGGCAAATGTGTGTGTCTCCCAGTTCGGGTGTACGAGTATCCCTCGGTTCCCTTCGACCTGCCTCAACAATTCCTTTGACACACGCTGGCATTTCCCCGAGAAGGAGGATCCCTGGCCACCGTGTCCTGCCACTGTCCTGTCGCCGAGGCTGCTGTTCTTGTTGTTGTTGTTGCCTTTATGGCAGTCGCCTCTCCTGTGACCGCGCCCCTGTTATTGTAGCCATGGAAATGAATATTAATGCCGCCAGGATCTCTCCTGCCAGTCGATGCTGCCGAGAACGAAGGACGTAGGAGAGGACACCAAAGTCCTTTGCCCACAAGGGCTCAGTGCGCACTTTGCACAGCATTAATATTTATCAGGCCGAATTCGGAGTTGCCGTTGATATGCCGCCCCTGTCCCTCCGTCGCTGGATTGAACAACATATTTTGCATACCCTTTGTCCTTTGTCCATAATATTTCAATAAGCGAATGAATTCGAATCAAGAATAGTATCTCTGGCATTCCGGGGAGTAGGAACAATTGAATTGCCAAAATATGCAGCCAAATTAAATAAAAGCAAATGCGTTTTCGGACATTTGCTTCACTTGCTAAGAATATCGTTAATTAACGGACGTTTGTTTTATGGTTCTCGCTGTTTTTATTGATTTTAAATACATTTATTGGTGGTGCAATCTTCAAAATGGTTTTTGAAACATCTAGCCTCACTAAAAAGTGATGGAACAAAATGACATCTCTCTTGAAAGTAACGCTCACAATGCTATAATGCACTTTTACGTTAAAATGGCATCACAGAAAAAATTCAAGAAATAATTTAATTAAGCACCAATAAAATCAATATTAAATCCTTATTAATCCTTATGAATTTGGTAATTAATAAAAACTTCGGTATTATTAAAGAGGAATTAATGACAACAAATTTTAAATGGCTGTCACTTTTGTCGGTGCAAACAAGAAACAAAAAATCGCTATAATCCTGGGGCTCTCGAAATCGGCGGCTATCATTAACCGACACTCACTGGAAAGACCCCTCCGGCAAACCCTACTGGAAACCCCCTTGTTGCCCGTCGCTTGAGGACACTCTCTTGATATGGGGCCATTATCAAGGGTAATGAAATTTACTTGTACACGAAATAAAATTATATCATTAACACCTGAAGCGTGCGGAGTCACACGCATGTGTGTGCTGTACATACATATATATGTATATATGTATATATATAAATGCATATATCTTGTTTGCATATTGTCGATAGCGCGGCATCGGTGGCCAAGCACTTATTCCACCCACAGTGCACATATTTACACTGTCGGCAGCGGCGACTTTCCGTTGAATTAAAAAAAAAAAAACGCACTCGGAAAAAACCGATTTTTTGTCTCTGGATGTTGGCAGTGGGCGGAATGCCTCAATTGTTCCTCGGATAATGCAATTTGTTAACATTGGCTATGCCGTGTTAATAAGCCGGTGACACTGCAACGGAGTTAAAGCAATTTTCCCATTTTCCCCCACCAGACAATTTCCCATTGCACTTTAAAATGTCAGTTTGCCGGAAGGTCTGCGGATGTATTTATTCCCGTGGCTCGTCTCGTGTCAAATTGTCCGCCCGGTTGGCCCAAGGTGCCAGCAGAGGGAACTTAATTAATTAGCTGCCTAAACTTCGTAGAGAAGTTTTGCTTTTCCCCTTTTTTTTGTGTCCACAATCAGATTTCTTTTGAGATTTCTGCAGTGAACGAAACCAACAGATGGTGGCGTGGGCCAGCAACTGGCAACTTTGACCAGGCCACAAGCAACTTGGCCTGCAGCAATACCATCAATGATTTTTAGGGTATTTCGGGGTTACTTAAGCTAATGTAGGGCATAAAACATTTTTATAGATGAAGTATTAGTGTCAGAAAATATTTATATATCAATATTGTAAAGATATTTGACCTAAAGTTCGATATATTATATATTATATATAAATATATTTCAACGTTGCAGTATATGAGGCCAATCGATATTCTTTTTTAAATATCGGACTGTGCCTTAACTTTGTTTAAACTGTAGGAAATAATTATAAAAAGGTTATCCAAATTGTAGTTTTAATTATGTTTTTAATATAAAAAAGTACATAGAGAGAAATATGTTGCGATTTATCGATAATATTTATAAAATAAAAAGTATAATGCGATATTTTTCGTTACTTCAACTTTCGATATATCAAACCGAAAGATATTTTGAACCTCATACATTTTTCGATATATTATATCAAACTCATCCTGTCAATATACAACGCATATTGAGTCAAACAATTTATAAACTAATATAATTCAGAATGAATATCACAAAGTTTACATGATTTTAGAAAATATTTAGGCCATATCAATAAATATTTCTAAATTTATAAAATCATATTATGATAGCCATATTTTATACTTTTCAAAGGGTACTTATCTATTCGATTCCATCCGTGCCTGATCCCTTGCACTTGTTACTGTTTTTCTTTGGGATTTTCGGCTCGGTTTTTGCCTGTTAAGTGCAGGTCCTGCGTCCTGAGCCGGACGAAGCTTTTGCGTTTTAGTTCCCAGCTGCACAGCAAGCCGGACTCGGATGCGGATGGCCAAAGAGGAAAGTCGCAAAAGGTGGAAGGCTCGCCGGGGCAAGAGCGGAAAACTACGGCTCAGTCCTGACCGCAATCGCATTGTGGCATTGTCCACATCGATGGCAGCGGCGGCGCCCTTTATTTTTGTTACCGGTCTCCGGCTTCAGTTCGGGCTTCGGGTTTTTCCAGGCTTAATGGCCTGCAAAAAGCGAGAAGGAGTGCGACCTCAAGCCGGTGAAGGCCCCTCAATTGATTTTTACTTTTGTTTTGCGATTTCCGACAGCTGAAACTGGTTTGAGGGGGGGCGTGACGGTAAATCGCAAAAACTTAACACAAATCCGCAGTAAATGAAAACCAAAGTTGACAAACTTTTCAGGGAACTTGCGTCGTTTCGCTCCCCTTTTCGGGGAAATTAAATTTTAGTTATTAAATCATCAATTCAATCAGACAATTAGGAAAGTTGTCAGCTGCAAAGTTTGCCAGCCACACAAACTTGCTGACATATGTGAAAAGTCGAGGCCCTTGCCGCCCTTCACTTGCTCCCTTTTCCTTTTTTCGAGTGACAGGAACTTTTGGGGAAGAACATTTAACGAAAATATTCCTTAGTTAAAAACTCAATTTGTTTTGCCGAGAAAATTCAATTTGTGGCTTTTGAAGTAAACTACAAAATTTCCAACGAACTGCGGGGGGGCATTAGAGTCAACTGCGGTCACTCCGGTTCCCTCTTTTCGGTGCGGTCCCTCGATTGATTTCAATTTCATTAACGCCTCGCCTTGCCCCATCAGTCAGTCAGCAATCTGTCGGTTTGTTTGTCCGACAGCTGTTGCCAATTTCTGCTTTTGTCTGACTTCTTCACTTTCGAGGAGCTGGCAGCTGGCGAATGTCAAATGCAGGAGCAAGGACGTGGTTTGCCTCCACCAATGATGAGTCGCAATCGGTAATAAGAAGTTTATTAAAAAAAAAAACGTTTATTGAATTTAATATTTAAATCAGAGGGTAGAGAAGTATTTCTTCTGTTCTTCCTTGACAAGAATTCTATCTCCTGTTCAAAAGAGTTTCTTAGGTAAAAGATTTTCTTCCAGACTTGAAGGGACACTCAGTGAATAGTTATTATTTAATATTTCAATCAGAGATCTGACTAAATATTCCACAATAAAGTAACATAAGTATTGCTATTGTTCTTCATTAAGAAAAAGAATTTATCTCCTGTTTAAAATGATTATTTTTAGGAGATTTCCTACCTTCCTTTCCCACCTACAAAACCTTTTATTTAAGTTAATTTTTCAATCAGAGATCTAAATAAATATTCCCCAATTAAGTTAAGAAACTATTCCTGCTTTTCTTGGCTAAAAAGAATTCTTTCACCCGTTTAAAGGATTATTTTATTTCGTTTAGCTATTGAGCACTTCCTCCCGATTCAACGCCGCAATTGAGCAGTTGATGGAAATTGCCTTTGAGCAACCAATGAAAATGACAGAAATTCCTAGTTCATTTATGTCTGGCTGCCTTGGCCAGATGGTGAAAAATACCAGACTGGACTCCGTCCGGGCATGATTTTCAATTTGTGATCTTAATCAGCAGGTGTCCTGTGTATGGCTTTCTCTTTGGCCTCCCGATCCTTTCGGGCATCCTCCTCGTCATCGTTCTCGTCATCAGCATCGTCATAGCTTTTTATTATTTTCATTCGAGCTTGACTGCCTACTAATAGTGGATGTTGCCGCTGCTGTTGCTTCTCCCTGCCTTTGTTGAAAGGTTGCTAAGGCATTAACTTTTGTCATTCGGTGCTGTGTCCTGAATACCGCCCCTTTGTGTCCAGCCAGCCAGTGAACAATGCAATGTGAATTGGCAGGACAGGACAGGCTGGCAGGCCAGCCGCCAGGAATTGGCCCTATGTCCAGGACCCCCAAAGCACAGAGAGTACCCGGGAGTCCTGAGGCTGGAGTCTCTCTAGTCTGCTGCCAGCTCCCGCTGCTTTTTGGCCTGCTGCTGTGTTCATTTAATTAAATTAAACCAAATTGTTTGGGCTGTCCTGTCCTGTCCCTTCGAGGCGGAGAGTTACCCCCTGAACGCTAAAAGAAATGTGTGGAAAATGATAAAAATATGTTAGATTGAAAAAAATATATATTTTCGAGGCGCCTTTAAGCCCCGGTAATTGCCGTCAATTTTTCCCTCTTTCACTCTGTCCCCCTTTGACGTCTCTCTGGCTGAGTAATTTTCAAACAATTTTAAATGGAGCATAAATAACATGGTAGAAGGCATTTTGGCCACACTTTATGGGCGGTTGTGTTTTACACAAACTTTGTATTCCAATAAAGGAAGGTTTTTTGGGAGCGAAACTGGATTTTATGAGGTTTTTTGTGAGAGTTTTCAGCTAACTATTTGTATTTACTTTGTTTGTCTTAAAAAAATCTAGAAAATATATAGGGCTTTACTTTTTCAGCAACTTTTTGTAAATAAATGTTTATATTGTTCAAATAATACATCAATACAGTTTTTGTTTAATTTTGGAGGCCTTATTTATTCCAGTTCCTATTTATTATTATTAAAAACTGCGTAAATAATTCTCCATAAATGCCAACCTCTCCTCCATAGTTTATATTTATGAAACAAAGCAAAAGCCAAATGTGAAACATCTGTGACAATTTTAAAGTTTTTGTTTGACAATTCAATGCGTGACTGATTTGCATGTGTGTATTCCTGAGTATCTGTGTGTGTGGGTCTTATTAAAATACAATTGACATTTGAGTTATGTAGCATGTGGTTCATGTTTTCTACACAAAATTGGGGATACTCCAAAAGACATTCCCAGCACAATTCCAACAAGTTGGCAAACAAAATAAAATACGCAAAAACATAAGCGAAAGGAAAATGAAAATTACACACAGAACGCGGCAGTGTGAGCATTTTTCCGGGTGATGGTGAAAACTTTTCCCCTTTTGTAAAATGGTGCGGCGCTGCCTACTTTTTGGGGCCTGCGCGCAAATCAAAGTCATAAAATATAAGTTTGCACTGCGTAAATTGTGGGCGTCTGCGTCGAGGCCACAGCTGCCTAAATGTATTTTAATTTGTTCATACAGCAAGCTAAATGGCGAATACATGAAGCTCAAGTTTTTCAAATTTTTTCCGGTGAAGGCAAAGTTTTCCCCGCAATGATTAATCGAAAGTGGAAATCCACGGAGGCAGCTGGTGGTATCGCCGCCAGTCTCCGGGAAATCGGACATCCGAGCAAGAGTTGACAATTCGCGTTGGGGTTTTAGGTAACTGTGGCGCTCATATTGATCAATCACTGTCAACCTGGCCAAAGGAGCAAAAATCCAGAAAAAAAAGTGGGAAAAGGAGATATAGAGTGGGAGAGGTGGGAAATCTATAAACAATATGATAACCATTTGGCAATAAACTCGAATGTGTCCTCTGGCGTTGTCTCTGCAGCACTTTGAGTGATTTGATATGGCGCACGTCTATATCGGTACTCGAATATATATATATATATAGATATAGCCACTCCTCGCAAACTCCTCTTTGATTGCAACAAATTTCCAATCGAAAAGGACTGAATCGCCGTGACGGATGCGACGAGTTTTGCCCACCCACCAGTTTTCCTCCTCCACCGCCGAAAAGTGTCACTTTTTATGAGCGATCATTTGTATTTTCCCCCTTTTGCTAGTTGTATTTGCTTGTTTGTCGTTTGTCAATATACTTTTTGCCATCCTTCTACATTTTTATTTTATTTTCTGCTTCCTTTGCTGGCGCGCTTTCCTTGTAGTCCTTCCATTGTAACTTTATGCTTTTGACAAATTCGAGTTTAAGTGGATTACTTGCCACTGTTGCATGGCGCTCAAGGAGCTGCTGCTTCGATTCTGATTTCTCGGTTTCGTTCTTCTGCCCTGATGATTCATTAATTGTCACTGGACAGGACACTTGCTACGCAATTAATTTTCATTTTCATTTGCATTTTACTTCGCGTGGCGAATGTTGGTCATAAATCCAAGCCAAGAGACTCGTTCGTAAGTTTGTACAAAAAAATAAGAAAAAATCCAAATCGTGCTCAGCATTTGTGCTAATGGGTCGCCGCTAGCTAATGGGTTAAATTTTGAATGATTGCAAGTTAATTAATTAGGGTTCAGCGGCAAAAGTCAGACGGTTAGGGAATTGAAATGACGTCGGGCTGGAAAATTAATTAAATGCTTTGGGAGCGGGTGGCCAAAGTTTTGCTGAAGGTTAAATTATGCAAAAGGCTTCCCCAAATGAGGATTTAATTGGTAGACAGTCGATATTTAAGTGATTTATTATTAAAAAATACTTACAAAAACTGTAGATGTGAAATATTTGCAACCTTTAATCGATTAATGTTCTCCACATCTCTCCGAATGCCTATAACCACATTCCAATTGTATGGGGAGCTCCCTTATATTCTTGGTTATCCTGGCACATCTGCAATCACTTGCCCATTCCGTTTGAGCTGGGAACCCTTT
Organism: Drosophila kanapiae; assembly: GCA_008042475.1. Lineage (NCBI taxonomy): Eukaryota > Metazoa > Arthropoda > Insecta > Diptera > Drosophilidae > Drosophila > Drosophila kanapiae. Next base: position 412,024 of record VNJM01002696.1, on the reverse strand, counting down.
TCGCATTCTTTAAGCTCTCCCATGTGAACAATTAGTGCCCAGAAGGGTTCCGCACCGGCCTGCGACACGTGCGTGAGTTTTCAATTTCGCTTTCGGTTTGGCTCTCTATTTTATTTGTGCGTCCTTTGAGTGTGTCCCGCTCTTTAACACACTTGAGCCCCGAATGGGAATGGGAATGGGTGGTGGGCAGGACGACGACTCATAAAAGATTTAAGCCTCGCTGCCATTACGAAATGCAATTTGCAAAAACTTTTGATTTCGCTGGCAAGCAGGTCGAGAGTCAAAGGCCCGCCCGCCCAAACCTTTTATTGGTCTCATTAAACGAGAATGTTTTGCGACTCGAGCCTTTGAGCTCCGTGTCCCGGGGTGTTCTCAGGGTCCTTTCGATTTCCAACCAACACCACTGATTCCCCAGTCAGTTCACGTTCGGCGAAAGGTGAGCGCCGGACGGCGTTGATTTTGAAAAGTTTCTGCGGCCAAAGTCGAGGGGCCCGAAAGTACTCGAAAGATTTGAATGCCCCTCCGAAGCTGACATTTTTCGTTGAAGTGGACGTGATTCGATTTGGATTCGTTTTGGTTACTTGGCCCGCCCACCTTGTCCCGCCTTTTGAATGAGGAAAAACCCCAGGGAAACTTTGCAATTAAGCTGGCAATGAAGCGCAAACAGGATACCCGGAAAACGCAATCGAAACTGAACTCAAACTGAGAATCAAATTAAATTTCGGCAAATTATTTGTAATTTATTTAGATCGGGGTAGGGGTCCAAGCTGACGACGACGACCGACCGGACCCCTCTTCAGATCTGCATATTCATATTCATCGGAAAATTGAATTTTCGCAAATTATTTGCTTGGTTAGTTTTGTGGCTTCCACAAAATTGTTTGTCAGCACACACATACACACAGACAAAGAGAGAGATATGAGATATGAGCTGGGTCTTCTTCTTCATTATCCTGCGAGCACAATGCCCGGCCCCCACCCGGTCCCGGACCCGGTCCGTCATATATTGGTAAAACTCTTTGAGTCGAGTCGTAATTGAAATGTGTGATGCCACACACAGGCCGGGCTCACAATTGTGCGGCTGCTTTTCCGAAATTAGAACACTCCGCAGAGCAGTCACAATTGGAAATGATTATTTTTGGAAATATGGTTGGGATAAAATCTAAGGAAATGCCATTGTCCGGGCACTATTTCAGGTAAAATCAATTTGTTGGGCTTCAATTTAAAAGTGGATGCAAATAAAAGGGAACGAGGAACGAGGCGAATAAAAACATAAGCTGTAGAGGTTTTACTCGCTATTTTAATTAGAATTACTCGATATATTATGAAGAACTTACAGATTTTACTCGTTATGTTGCCTGAGATTAGTTTTTTCTTAACTAGTGACGTAGCCTGAGTTTTTACTCGTTATATAGAATTTTGGGGACTAGGTTTCTACCCTTTTATTGTAATTAAAATATTTTAAACAATACATTAGATTCCTATTCTCTTGCTTTCACATAATATATAGATTCTACTCGTTTTGTAGCCTTACACTAGTACACTTACACTATAATAACATTGTGTACTTCCGTTGTTCCATTCGTGTTGTATTTATTACTTTATTTATTGATTTATTAAAGAGCTTACACCAAATTGAAACAGCCTAGTACATATTGATCCGATGGATATATCGCTGACATTTCTATGAGAGACCCCTGGCCTTATGTGCGGTGTTTACTCATCAAAGCCCAGTCAATTGCAATTCCAATTCCAAAGCAGAACTGACAAGTGCCAACAGCATTTCACAAAGCAAAAATCGATTGTCATTTTGTCATTTTTCTGTGGAAATTTTCAACGCTTTCTGGGCGATTAGGCGCCACATCGAGGATGTAGAGAATGAAGGTGGCTAGTCCTTCTCGTGCTGGCTGGCTGGCGGCAACTGTCTGCGCGTGTGGGTGTATTGATAAGAACACGATAATGATGTCTAAGTCGCAAAATCCAATAATGAAAATTAATTTACCACACACACACACGCACACTCCAACACAAGCCACAAGCCCTAAAGCAATTTATGCCAATTTGGCGGCAACATGTGAGAGGGGAATGGATAACGAGAGAGGAGAGTAGAGAGAGTCACTTTCATGCCAGAAATATTTTTGACACCTGCTGAATTCCTATTGACAGGTGGGCACAGGTAAGAGGCGCACCAGGGGCTGGGGGTCTTTGGAAAATTCGCGTTTGAATTTGGAGCGTTTCGAGGCTCCTAGTATGGTGCTTTCCGGGGGCTTTTCCGTGCCGCTTTGCTGTGTGTGTGTGGGCATACGTGAAATTTTTGACAGTTATTTTAATGAAATTATGCAAGCGCACTTTCACACATTCAACCACTCAAAAGGGGGGGGAAAGTGGGGAAAGTGGTAGTCAAGGGTTAAGGGGTTGGTTTCTGGCCTGCAGCCTGATTTGACGGGGGCTATTCACTCCGGTATGTGGGTTAATCATATGCATTTCGGAGGTTTTGCCAGGCGGCCACGCAGCATTTTGGTTATTTAATTAGCACCTCTCCAAACACACATACACACACACGCACACATACACACAATTAAGGCTCATGTGTCCGCAAACATTGTGTGAGTATATCTGGGACTAAATGTGTGGTAAAGTTTCCACTAAACGGGGTTATTAAACGTATAATTATCTTAGGAAAATAGCCTAATTTTGCAGGGAAATTTTAGGTAGCAATAAACTCTATAATCTCTAGAGCTTCCTAGTTCCTTCAAATCCCCAAAAAAATAAAGCTTCATGTAAAACAAATTTAGATTTTTCAAGTGCCTCCCCAGTTTGATTCAACTTCGATCTCCCTTTGATTCACTGTCACTTCGACAAGTCATCTCTAGTGGAAGCTCGCTCTCTATCTCTCTTTGTGTCATCGCCTCTGATGTTCCTTCTGATTTTCCAAGTGGCTGGCGGTATATCCACGATATATATATATATATATACGGAAATTGTCGCACTGCCTCGGAAATTATACCCCTGAGGGGAGTGGGGGCGAAGGTGAGCACGTGTTGAGTGGGGCAAAAAAAAGAAGGAAAATGAGGGGAAAAGTACAAACTTTTATTTGATACGTTTTTGATTTGCGTTGTCAGACAATGTCAATGTCTATCCCGGGATCTGTCGCCAGCTCCTCCTGTTCAAAAACAATGACAAGTCCAAAAAGGAGAAAGCTGCAAAGGAGATTTGAGATACAGAAGCCTGGGGACTCGCTCGGTAGCCGGGAAATCAGGAAAAAGGGAAAGGACAGACAGACAAATGCGCCAAAAGTCTCAAGTGCATCGTGACACGTGAGTTTTTTGCTGAACATTTTCGGTTGAGTTTTTGGTAATTTGATTTCCACACCGAGATTTTCCCGGGGCAGATAAGGGGAAAGCCAAAGTTAACGCTACATTTGATGCCAATGGCAAAACAAATGCGGCAACGTGTGAGGAATTCTCAACAGCATGAGCGGGAAGGTGGAGTTTTCCGAAGGGCGGGGTGTATAATTTTGCATATTCGATTTTTTTTCCAAGCTAATAGAAAGAAAATTGCTCGATTTTCATTTTCCGTTACCTGGATAATTGGTGGGAGGTTTTGTAATTTGTTTGCGTCGTTTCTGGTTGGAAAATAATTCTCTTTTTGAGGTTAATGAGTCTTTTTTGATGTGGTTTGTTGCTATAAGAAAATTGTAGTTTTGTAGTATTTGTAGTATTGTCTTAGGCTTTAAATACTACATTTTATTTTATGAATATTAGGAATGAATATATATAAATATATCAATACCTTAATAATATATAAATCCAACAATCGTTATGTATATTAAAAATATATTACTGTGTTGCTTTTATTTTGATTTTGATTATTTTGATTAATTTGTATTTAAAAATGTTTTCGGTATTATATTTTTTAAGTATTTTATTTAGTATTATATTTACTATTACATTAAAATAAAATATATAGTTTCCCATACTGATAAGTAACATTCTAATGTTTATTTCAGCTTCTGTATTTTCCCAAGTTCCAATATATTTTACAAACATTTTTCCATCTAAAAAAGGTAAAGTACATAATTTTAATCTGATATCTTTAATGAAAATCAAGGAAATAAACTGAAATATATTTTCTTAAAGTATTTTTATGAAAAAATAAAATTTTTTAAGATATTTCCTAGGTATTTTCCTTTAGAGTATTCACACCTTCGACTTTCCCTGCATGCCCTAAGCTTTTCACTTGATTTTTTTAAAAACAACGCACGTATTTGTCGTTTCCATTACAGTTGTGCTGATTTTGATTTGCTGCCCTTATGTTGTGCTGTCCACCGCCCCACTCCCCCTTGGAAAATCCCCGCTACCCCGGAAAACCCGCCAGTTCTGTCAGTCAATCTCACATTCACTCAATCAGTCAGGCCCGGCAGTTTCAGTTAGTCGTTGCGTCAACACTTTGTGAAAAGGGGGATTTGGAGAAGGAGAGGGATTGCCTACGAAACACCTGCCACGCCCACACATTTGGGTTATATGTTTTGTTCGAGTCACGTCTGTTCTTGTTGCGAATTCTAGCACACATTTTTTGCTGCTGACTTTTGTGCCCCCAGAACTCACAGGCAATTTCCATCCCCCTAGCTGGGCTTCAGTTCAGGTGGGCGTGGCACATTTGTCATACTCAAATTTAAAATTCAATTTACTTGCGTCATAAATTTAATAGCACAGCCAGAGGCAACGCCACAGGCATCACCGCTTGCCAGTTGATTTGTCCAAATGCGAGTGTGTGAAGGGTTGAGAGGCCCAGGGTTCCAGGGGGATGAGTTATATTGGCCAGGACATTTCGAGGAGCATATGGAAAATGCGAAGGGAGCTCATAGGAATATTTTTATTGGGAAATAAATGGAAGAACACGCGGATATAAAATGCTGAAAATCACTTTGAATGTAAGGCGGGGTAAATCAAACGTTGTTATCAAGTTTTTATAGGTTTAATCTATTTTTATGTCTATAATATAAAGATGTCTTTTATTGGGGTGACAAAAAATGAAAAATAAAAATTTCTTTTCTTATTATTTGACAAATTTTGTGAATAAAACCTTATCATTTGTAGAAGTTTTAAAAGAAAAGTAATTTATATAAATAAAATACAGAAAACTATTAAAAATAATTGTAAATACTCATTTAAAATAAATACTGTTAATTAAATTAAATATGTGCATAAACTTTAATGATTTTCTTTAATTGTAAGAAGTCCTTTTAAGCCTCCTTCAAGTGCCAAGGCCCAAAAGCACACACACACCCCCAATTCACATTTAGTGCAGCTGCCTCTCATTAGGCAAATACAACATGGTAATTGCCAAGCTTGTTAGATGTTTACAAGACTTTTAATCCACACAAACACACTCCGACTGGGAAAAAAAAGAACAAATTAAAACTAAAACGAGGGAAAGAAATCTCTGGACGGTCCCTCAAGGCGTATACGTAATATGCTAAACAAAAGTGCGCCAATTAGAAGGGAAATTCAGTTTTTAAGCCCATTGCCTTCTCCCCCGAAAACCGCAAAAGCCAGAAAGTTGATTTCTTAGCAGGGCCCCTAACCCCCGCGCCTAAAAAAAAAGGGGGAACCACAAACCGAACCGAATGTCGGACGAAGTCGGAGCAACTTTACCAACCCGACAAGTTCTAAGCCAAAAAATGTTGAAGCCAGCCGACCACAGCATTAAGCTGAAATGAGTCTGGATGCGAGTGTTTGGGTGTGTGTGTGTGTGCCTTGGGTGTGCGAGTGTTGTCAGTAACTTGTCTACTTGTTGTCTGAATCGTGTGGCAGCTCCTTTTTTTTTGTAGGGTCCTGAGAGCCCAAAATTCAAAACCCTCAACGAGAGAGACACACATATGCAGGAAAAAGATGAATGCATTTCAAATGAAGACAGCCAGAGGCAGGTCAGATTGCGAATACTCTTGGGAAAATGGATAACATTGACTAGGGGATAGGGTAGGTAAGTGCTAGATTTGTGTAGAGAAGATTTTGAAAGGGATTTTCAGTATTTGTATGTCTTAAAGAATATAAGTAAGCAGGAAACATTATATTTTAAATGAATAAAACAACATTTACAGTTTATTTTTGTGAATATTATAAAATAAGAAATTAGGCAGTAAAAATACAATTAAAAAATATAAATAAAATTTATTTAAAGCCTTAAATAAATGTCTTTTGAGAAACCTTCTTCGTTTGGTTATTTATTAGTTACACTTCTTGGTAACCTCTCAGGTGAGAGCACCTAATCTTCGCTTTTAATCCTTTTGGAGAATAGTTTTGTGCCATTTCTAGTTGTATTTATATTTGATGTACATTTTGTGGCTTGGCCAGAGTTTCGAACTGAGGCTGGCGGCAAAGACTGAGTGAAATATTCTGATTTGCGTCTTGTCACGCAGAAATAAAGCTAAAGTCCATTTTAATTGAGTTTTTCTCATGCTGTAGAGAATGCTTTTTGCAAAATTTATGACGGCAGACCGACGCATCCAATTGAAGAGGAATAACTGAACTGGACGGAATCCAGCCAGAGCGAACCGAACCGAACCGTAGCGAACCGTATGAATGTGTAATAAAATGCATTTTTAGCCATTTTGTCACATCAGTTTGATTTCATTTAGATTTGGACCCCCGTACCAGCCAGGAGGAGAGGAGGAGGTTCAAGGAAATGCTGAATGCGAGTGAAATGACATGGAAATTTAGTGTGCGGCTCAAAATTTATGGTCGAATGTGTGGCAGTTAAATTGAGCTGAGAAAATATGGAAAAGTTTTCCCTCTTTTTCTTCAAGAGAGGGAAACAAGCTTCTTATTTTCTGGCCGCTGTATGACAAAGTTTTTCCTCCACGCTTGTTATTTTCCACGTACAGCGCTTCGAAATCAAAGGAAACACAACCGGCAAGATTTCGGAGCTGCGGATTTCCCAACCATTTTCCACCACTTCAATTGAGCGGCGGCGGCTGCTTTTAATGTTTCTGTTTTTCCGTTTCGTTCTTTTTATTTTTATTTTGATTTTGCCCGCGGCCTCCACTCACCCCTTGCGGAAAATCTGCGTAATCAACGGGCAGGCGGCGACGGCGGGTGGCGGCGGAGCAAATAAGTTTTGCCGCAAAAATAAATAAATAAAAATGCAGGACGCCAGTTTGGAGGGGGGAAAAAACTCGGCAAAACAACAGGAAGCATAAATTTTGTTATTGCAGCCAAAAGGAGACCGGAAACTGCGAGGGAAGGTGGAAAAAGAAGGAAATATTGGGGGCGAACCGGTCGAACTTTGATGTGATTAGAGGCCACTCGCTTGGCCGGAAATTGTTTAGTTTGGCTTGAAAACTTGAATTGAAATGAAAGCGACTTGTTCCTGTGAGAAATTAAATCAATTATTTATATATTTTAATAAATATAGTAAAATATATGTTAATGTTTATATGTAGACAGACATTAAGTGTAATTTATTGCAGGCATTGAACCTAAAAAATTCCAAATACGAATTCAGAGACAACTGCTTTGTCTTAAGGTTTGTTTAGTTAGAAAAAATAGGTACTGGCTAAAAACAATCAAATGGGTCTTGTTTAAATTTTTATTAAATACATCAACCAACTCAGGCCTCAATTCAGCAAAAATCTCACACATTTCAGTGGAAACTCCATATATTTTAAACTCTAAACCAGATCCATTTATTTGGCTTGTGATTATGATATATTTAACACCCCAATGACTACAATTTAATCACAGAATACAGAGAAGCATGCGATCTCCCAGTTTTTGTCCGAACCTGTCGCTCAACCAACTCCCAACAGCAACTCCCCGACACATTTTCCAAATCAATATGCAATATATCCCCACAAGTAACGGATTTTGAATGCTCACACCTTACACTTCACCTGCACACCTACCTGCACACTCAGGGCAATCATATATCGGGAAAGTCGAACCTAACCGAAGCGAACCACCTGTCATAAAAGCCGCACTCGCAGTTGGCCGTATCCAAGAGGCAACTGTGGCATGAAAAGCACACAAAAACTAGGTTAGTTGCCGAGATTTTTTTTTCACCTTCGCTAACATGACCTCCCTCCTCACCCCCTGCCTTCCAGCAAAAATAACAATTGCACCTCCGACTTTCCGTATTCCCCACATCCCTGGCCCATCCGTTCTCATGTCTCTGCCAATGCATTTCAAAAACTGAACCAGAAGAAGCGATTCGGGCAAGGCGGTTGCCCATGCCGCCACCTCCTCCTCCTCGTCCTCCATATCTGTCAAGTGAACTGGAAGTGATACAGGGACGGATGTGATAGGGGAGGGGTGAGGAGAGGGGGACTGCATCCGGGGAGCGACGGAGCGGAGCGGAGCGTAGCAAGAACGCTGAGCGTGTTCACGTGCAAAATTGCAGCGATTCCCGGGCGAGTTTCGGTTTCTCCTCCAAAATCGAATTCGCTTTACCAAATGCACTAAAACAAAAAATATAGCCACTCTGATTTTTAAAGAAAATATAAAAGAAATGATGTAATAAAATGATTAACATAGTTGGCATAAGGTTCTAATCAAAACTGTACGACAGCTAGGAATGTTTTCTAAAAGGTAGCAATGGTATATCACATATAAAAGGTTTTAGGAAAAGATCTGTGCCTATAATTTTTACAATTATTTGTACACCTTATGCCTTGATATTTCTTATAGCAGTAAAAAGGTTTAGCTTTCTGTACTTGCCAGGCATTCGGCGAGGATTGAAAGTAAACCTTTCATGGTGTCTTATAGTTTTGTTACAAGCCTTTTTATAAATAAATAAATTAATTGATTAACATTTACTCGTTTTAAATTTGATTTATAATGTGCAATTATTTTAAAATTTGAGCCGTGACCTTTTAAGCTCACCAAAGTATTTTTGAAACTGAAAACAACAAAATACTGATTTTAAGAAATGTAATCCAATCTTTTTCTAACTATACATTTTTCTATTATATATTTATTATATTATTATAATTTCGGTATCTTTTATTTAAAATTATTTCTTAATACTTTCTCTTTCAAGAAATTTCTTTCCGTGTAGGCTGAAAGTGTGTGCCTTTGCGATAGTGTGCGTATGTTGGTGCAATTCGAGTTCCATTTGGAGTGCGATCGATGACGATGACGGGCAGGATGCAATGGGAACGGAAAGCGAACTGCCAAAGGATTTTAATCAGCTGTTGTCGCTCCCGATGAAGTTGGATTGAAACTGATCGGTTGGGAGTACGGACTTGCCACTAAAGGGGGATTATATTTAGCATCTTCTTCTGCAATTAATCTTTCATAGTTTAAAGGATATATCAGAAAGATACATTTCATACCTTTCAAACAAAATATATATTAATAAATTGAAAATATATCGATTCATTTCAGGCCATTTAAAAAACATTTCCTATATATTTTAAACTGTAAATAAATAAGAAATATATCTAGATTAATATACAGTAGCTAAACCTTCTCCTTCATACCTTTTTAATGTTGGAAAATAAATAAAAAATAGATTAAAAACCTGACTACTTAGAAGCCCAACATCTCCACTGTTCCCCTACCACTTCGACCTCTACGAAGGATAAAGGACCATCGCTAGCCATCGTCTTTTGCTGTTTTGCCTTTGGTTTTGGAACACAAACCCTTCTGGCCACAGATTGTTTGTCCACGTTGCAATGCCGCTAAATTGTTTGTGATCTGCGTGTGCATCCCACTCGCTTCCTCATTCATCCTCATCCTCATCTCCTCTCCAAGTCTCTTCCTTTTCCTCCCTTGATTTTGAGGGAAAGGCCGGGCCCCAAACCCCCCATCGATGTGCGTGCAATGCCATTAACAATACGCCCAATGCCAAAAACGGGCAAACGCGCCAAATCCATTGTTATTTCGATGGTCGATTGTTGTTCTTCCGGCTTGCGTGAGCTTACTGTGGCCCCAGCCACGCCCCAAAAGCCGCACACCCGCTGTGCAAATTGTGCAAACAAACAGCGGATGTTACTGCGGCCGAAAGGGGGGAGAGTGGGATTGCTCTGAAAGGATGCTCCTCCTCATCACACTTGAAAGAAATATCTGCAGACCGAATTTGTTCAAGGGGGATTCAGGGGAAGCGAATTATCTAAATTAATTTCGGAAGATCAGAAGAGAATGGAGGTTTGTGGATATAATGCTATAATAATCTTGCTGATTCTCTAAAGTTATTAATATTATTTTTGCATTTTTAGAAGCTTTTAAAATTATTTCAAAATAAGATGCTTTTAAGATAATTTATTGGTAACAATTTCAAACAAAAGTAACTCGTCTTTTAGATTCTTTTTGATTAAAATATTAAGCAAGATTTTCCTATTTTTAAAACCTCTTCCTCCTCTCTGTATTTTTTTGCCTGTGTACTAAACTTGTGCCACAAATCGCTTCCATTTTGGTATCTCTTCCCCCATCACCTCATCTCTGGGCCCCCCCTTTCCTGTTGCAGGGATAATTTAGCGGGCTGTGGGCGTCGGCCTGGGCTTTTGTTTTTTCAGCTCGGTTTGTTCTCAACTGCAATAATCTTATTAGCAGTTTGTTGTTCGAACCTAATCAATTACCAACGTAATTACAAACTTTGCTAATCTGCCTCGGTTTCCCCAAGCGACGACGCACAGGCTCTTGCCCCTGCTCCTGCCCTCCTCCGTTCCACCAAATATTGTCCATGCTCATGTCCGTGTTAGTGCTGTTCATGTTCATGTCTAGATTGGAATACACACATCCTGCACACATGTCCTTCTCCGCTTCCAATCCTCACAGGCAGGCGCTCGTGGATGGAAAACACGCTTCGCTGATGTGGCTCAAATTTAGTGGCCTAAATAGCGATTTGGCCAGTGGAGCATGACAAAAGAGATCTCTCATCAAACGCTCGCGAATTGTTAACCAGAAAATGGATTGGGGATGGCAGCAACGGAAGGGATTTTCGATTAAGCGTTAGTTGAGAGGTTGCCAGGGAAACTCCAGGATCTTACGACTAGGAGAAGGCTGAGGGATATAAATAGATTCAGTTTGTTTACCACCTTTACCTTTACCTTGAAGTTGCTTTACTTTAACCTTCAAAATATATTTATATTTCCTGAAATAAAATAGAAAATGGGCTAAGACAGATTCCATTCATCTTTGGCTTTCATTTTTCTTACCCGTTTCTTTCTCTAAACGTTTTTGCATGTTTTCCTTGCAGTTTTCCTTGCAGTTTTACTTGCAGTTTCCCTGCAGTTTTTTCTGCAGTTTTACTTGCAGTTTTTTCTGCAGTTTTCCCTGCAGTTTTCCCCCAAAATAGTCATCAGTTGCGGTGATCAATGGGCCGCTTATCCCCTGCCAACAATCAATTTCTTACCTCCTTCAAACATCGAGAAGATTCGGCCAGAGGAATGCCAAAAACTTTTTCAACTTAATCAAATGCCAAAAATATTTGAATATGCCAAGACGAAATTATTGCCGTGTAAGCCGTTGCCGTTTACGGTTGGCATTTGCCTCCGAGAAAACTTTGCCACGCATGATTTAAATGGGAATAAATCTTGCGTTAAGACTTCCGACTTGGATTTGGATTATGCAACGCCTGGCAAAGGGGGGAGTGTGGTACCGAAACGAACTTGCTGCGTCACGTAGTTGGTAAATTTGTTTACACGTCCTGTGTGCCAGGACTCCGTCGTCGTCGCTTTTAGAATCCGGGGATCTCACCAGGCTCCAGCACCCTCAAGCTGATGCTGATGCCGCCGCCTCTGCCCTACACAATTGGCATAAAGTTTCTCATATGCAAATCGCAAGTTTAGCAAAATATTTCGTTTATTGTTGAAGTTTTCCTTTAGTTACTACCACTCTCGCTCTCTCGCTCTGTCCCTCTCTCTGGCAGTCGTCAACATTTGGTTGGCTGAAAGTTTTTCATTGCAAAGTTTCTCTGACTCAAGACATTTTTTGATAAATTATCCAGCGCCAGTTTGTGTAACTTATTTCCAGTAAAAAACGTGCGTTTTCTTATTTTTTTTTTTGTAAAAATCATGACACCCTTTATTGATTTACTTATTCTGTTTGGTTGATGCTGCTGATGTGTGTGAGTGTGGGGCTCGTTCTACTTAAAGTATACATATATATATATAATCCATTCACTTAACTGCGTTTTTATCACTAGAATTACGTTTAGCATCAGCTTAATATATCTGCGCCTCTTTCCAAACTAATATTATTACTTATCAAATTGCATACCAATTTCCATTTATCGGGTAGTGAAGGATCATCGCTTAATATCTAATCAGAACACACAGCCTTGCTTTGTTTCTCTAAAAAATTACACTTAGTATCTATAGCTTTACTTAATTACACATTTAATTACACACACAGAAACATTAATTCAAGTATCGTTGAGCTTAGATCTAAGACGAGATTTGGTTTTGTTTTCTTCTGCGTTGCAATTTTTTTTATTAATTTAAAGCCACATCCAGATAGTTTATGTAAAATGCACACAGCTTTGACCCAAAAGTGAACTCATTAAAAATGAATAATAATAATTTAGCTAGCCCCTTTCATCTGATTTGTCAATGCTTTTGTTTAAACATAATGCGTTTTTAATTTCGACCACTAAACCTCTAAAATATATGAAAAAACAAACTTCATTTCGATTTATAATTTAAAAATTTTACTTGATTAAAAATAGCTTTACAAGCTTAAAAAATGGCTTTCTTGGCTATGATACAACAATTTTTGAATATCGATTTTGCTTTTTTTTACAGAGTCTCCGAATTAGTTTGTTGTTGATAAAATGTACAGTTCTTCATAATTTGTATGCGACAGCAAATGGATAGGTGTTTTTTTTTCGTTTTATTTCTTTAGATGCTCGAGACGCAAGCGCATGATATATTTACAAGATTAACCGGGACCTTAGCATACAACTGCAAGGATAGAATGATTTATTTATTAAGATATATCTTTATAAGGGGTAAAAATCGAACATACCTTTCAGCTGGCGGCCTGCAACAACTACCCCTTGCCTTCTGCCTCTCCAAAATATCAAAAATAAATGGTAAAACCATCGACATGGCATCTAATGAGTGAAAAGGAAAGCATTTTCAATTAATATATATTTAAATATTTAGTAGGAATAGGATGCTGTGTGTATGCGACTGCCTCTGAAATGAATATAATTTAAATAGTAAATAAAGTAAGCAAATAAATATATAAACAGCGTTGGGGAGTACAGAAATAATGTATATTTGTTGTGCATTTGAAAACAGAAAACAAAACTTTATTGAGATATGTTTTATGAGAGTTGTTTACATATGTGTGTGTGTATGTTTGGTTTTTGTTGTGAGTTGTTTTTTTACATAAACAAATTATGCTACATTTTAGGTGCAGGTGGTGCACTCATCAACTTCAAAGATGTGCCACGACAGAGAGCCAAAGAAACTAACTAAAACAATAAGTTTACAGGAAATTAACTGAATATATATTATATATGAATAATATTTTATAATACCAGATTTGTGTAAATTTGGAAAGAAAAGTAAAAAATAAAAATAAACTCCATAACAAATTGTTTCACTTTGTTTTTGATTTCATTTCGTTTTTTTGTATTGTGTATTGTCTTTTTATGCAAAGCTCTTTGTTTGTTTAATTATAATAATTAATAATAATAATAAGGATAGTGTGTTGTGTGTTTGTGGGTAACAGAAACATTTTTTTTTTCAGTACAAATAAAAATGTGAGTTAGTTGGGAAGATTTAACAAATCAGATAACTAAAAACTAATTATGCCTGCCAGGCATAGGTGATATATAGTATATATAGTGTGATAATCCATTGAACAAAACGAGTAACTTGTAACTAGATCTAGGATATATATATCATATATCTTTATAGTAAGAACTTCATTGTGACTTGCAACGTGAGAGATGAACAAATCAAACAGAGAAAGAGTGCGTATAAAATTATCAGATATCAAAAACTTAAAAACTAACACTCTCAACAGATCTTTGTTTTTCTTTATTTTTTTACTAGTTTTTCTCATTTTTTTATTGTTTAGTTTTGTGTGTGTGTGAGTCATGAATATGTGTACAAAATATGTAATAAAAAAGGGGGGCGATGGTTCAACCAAACTCGTACGATAGTTTATAAAAATAAGAAAACAAGTCGTAAAAGATTTGGATTGTGAAGGGAACTTCAACAGAAAGTTAACTAATCTACAGTCTAACATGTGTATTCTTCGTTACTTTTTTTTTGTGTATTTTCTTTACTTTTTCTTTTGTTATTTTTTTGTTCTTTTTTGTTGTTTGTTTTAATTCAACATTTAACGTGCTAAATCATAAGTTTTGATGTCTCATTTTGGCACAGTTTTTTTTTCATGTCTTTTGCTGCTACTTTTTTTGTTTTGTTTGTTTTGTTTTTTTTTTTTAAGATACGTACAACGTTGGCATTTGCAGCGGGTTACTCTTGCAACACGCGCGCTCTACACGGCAACTCTTCATTCATTGACTACTCCATATTTCACAAATCTCAGTATTCTCTACTCGGTACCGTCCGGATAACCCGTCCATCTTTTGGTGGGGAGCTCTCAAAGCTGCTCTAGTACGGCTTCGAGTCCTTGGGCTTCTTCAGTTGAACCTTCAGACGCTTGGTGCCCACCTGAAAGCCGTTCATCGCCTTAATGGCCACCTGGGCCGAGTCCGGATTGTCAAAGGACACGAAGCCGAAGCACTTGGACAGGCTTGTCTGCTTGTCGATGAACACCTTGGCGGAGATCACATTGCCAAAGGGCAAGAAGGTGGACGCGAGATCCGTGTCGGTGAACTCCTGCGGCAGATGGTAAATGAACAAGTTGCAGCCCTCGGGTCCTGGAAGAGTAGAGGAGAGTGAAAATATTACTTACTATATCTATTAATATTTTTTTAAAGCATTATTAACTTAAGTTTAAAAAGAAAACACTTGAATTTTAAGGTCAGACATATGGTTTATCAACTGAACATTATTTTGGGATATTTCCCTGTAATTTGTTGGACGTGGTTCTTGCATTTTCTCTTGTTACTTTTGCTTTTCCTGCTGCTGCTACCTGCTGCATTACAGTCTCATCTTGCAACGGGCAATTAATTAAGCAGTGCCACCCAGTTCCATTTACTCCTTGTTTCTACCAATGCCACCCATTTAACCGCAGAGCGGAGACACTGAAAGTTGAGCGGACAAAGCTTGAAATTATATGGCGAGAGCAGGGAGAAATCCTGGCCAGCAGCAGCAGCAACAGCAGCTGATTGCCAAAACGGAAACGGAAATGATGCGCCCCACTACCGCGGGTGTGACACTTTGTTTAGCTGAACGTGCCGACGACTCTGCTGGCATCGCGGCGCCATCATTATCTTTTGCAGCATTATCATCATCATCATCACCCTCATCGTCTCTGCCCCTTTGTATCCCTGTACCCGTCTCTGTCACACGCACATTAACGCGACTCACGCCTCGTGCTGCGGTTGCACTTTTCGTGCAAATTACTGTCAACGTCACTGGCAATGAGCAGTCAGCAGATGAGTAGTCAGCAGTCGGCAGTCGCCAGTCTACAGTCAGCATTCAGCAGTATTACAATCCAACAGATGCCTTAGTCACACAGAGAAAAAATGCTTCAAAAAATATATAAAGTATACAAATTCCTTCATAAGAAGGAAAGACTGCTACAGGAAATACTATGTGTTTAAAATAATGCTACATTTTACATAAAAAAAACAATGTACTCTAAATTGATTGCTTAATACTAGACACTTTTAAAGGGTATTATAAAGACTTAGTGATTTCTAAAGCATCCTAGTATATATTTTAAACTTTTTAGCAAATATAAATATATTTTAAAGATTAATAAGATTATTTTATACGTTTTTTTCCTGTGCAGTTCAAATAGAA
This sequence comes from Drosophila kanapiae, assembly GCA_008042475.1. Lineage (NCBI taxonomy): Eukaryota > Metazoa > Arthropoda > Insecta > Diptera > Drosophilidae > Drosophila > Drosophila kanapiae. The sequence continues at coordinate 396,132 of VNJM01002696.1, read as the reverse complement.
AACGGCAAGGGACAGACAAAGAGAGGTAGAGCGAGCGGGCGAAAAAGCTGCTTGCGTCAGCAGTCGCGTTTTCACTTTCGTGATGCGTTTTAATGACAGCAAAACGCTTCGAATGGCAGCTGGCATTTTGCGGTCTTCAATATTATTAAACCAAAAGGCACACACGCAGAGACAAAGAACAGAAACAAAAGTAAGCGACAGATATGGTATAGAAAAATTAACAAAAAAAACCTATATAAAAATTATTTAAAAACAAATGCACAGCAAAAGTGTAGCCACTATCATCTCCCAAAAATGTATGCTACATAAATCGAATATAACAAGAGTAACAGATTACCTAGGGGGCTACAGAAATTATTAGTGGTTTTACAACTTTTAAAAAGGTGTATGAAATATTGAAAACGAATCCAGTGTATATTTGTTTTTATTTTAAGGATAAAACATTTCTTAGTATAAGGTTTCTTTTAAAGGTTTCAAAATCGTTACTGATATCTCTAACACCCTTGGATATTTTACAACTGATTACAACCTACCTTCGATTATTATAAAAATAATAATAATAAAAATTCCCTTTGATAATAAAAATAATGATATTCGACACTCAATTTCCCAATAATTATCTGTTTCGTTCAGCTGAGTAAAAAAAACTTTAATTGAAAAGCATTGTATACTGTTTGTTTGCTGGGTTTCAATTAAGGCTCACTGACACAATAATTACAAAGCTTTCCCAGGACACACACACACTCATATTCACACCCATCGTAATAGGATAGGCTTGCAGTGTGGCTCGAGGACAACCAGAAAACCCCCCAAGTCCCAAAACTCCCACTGCCAACTCCATCATCGTTTGCCAGAAGCACTGCTATTGATCACCTTGATATATGACTGGGCCACCACCAACCATAGGCCTGCGAGCCCCGTAGGTTCCCGCAGGTAGGTAGGTTCCTCCTCCTTCACGTACCACTTACTCCCCAATCCACACAGGCCAGGTGAGACCCCCGAGGTAAACTGACTGCTGACAGATTGCCCGACGCTGATGCGATTACAAAATGAAGCCAAATTGAATGGCGAAGAAAGCTGCTCCTCTGGAGGCATACCTCCATCATCATCATCATCCTCTTCTCTCCTTCTCCGCCGGCAGTCACAAGCCGTTGATGCTGCCAGGATTTTCATATTAATTGACTCAAGGCTTGTCGTGTTACTGATACTATTCCTGACGCTCCTGCTGCTCCTGCAGCACTTGTTGCTTTGTAATTTTGCACACCTATCAATTAATTTAGGCTCGAGAGAGTGCCGAGTGAAAAAGTCCAATTAAAAACGCTCCAAGCTATTGAATTACGCGACTAACAAGCGGCACGTGTGGCACGACACGCCATATAATTAGATGAAAGAATAAATGTGAAAAAGCAAAAAATTACGGGTGGGCGTTATTCCCAAGGCAACAAATTAAGGCAACAATTTGTGTGGCACTCGAAAAGAGAACATTTTCTGGTAATAATTCAAGTGAACAGAAAAAAAGCCCCATCATTATTATTAAAAGAAAGAAAGAAACAAAAACCTTGGGCTTTAAAGAGCTAAACATTATTTAAGGTAAATATGGAATTGATAAATCTTGCTGCTTTCCTCAAAGAAATTCCTATAGATTCATGCTTAGCAATCTCTTTAGCAAAATTTATATTCAAAAATAAATCCGTCTAGTCTAATCTAACTATACTTTCTATAAATTCAGTTAGCTGTCAACCGCAGAATGTTTTCCACACATTTTGGTAGCCAGAAATGTGTAACTTCTTGGAATCCGCAAAGGATTGCCCTTCCGCCAGCGCACATACAAATAAACTTCCTGTTTTGTTTTTCACAACTCGCAACTTTCTTCTGTTTTTTTTATGGGACTCTGGTGGAATTTTTCAGTGTGCGAAAAACGATTTCCTATATTGCATTTTCCTCTTCCGTCGACCAAAAGATGCGCCATCCGCCGTCTTGGCATTGCCATGTCCTGTGTCCTGCCCCTTTTGCCATCGATGGCAAGAGAGATGAATGCAGTTCCCCGTTCCCGTTCAGGGGGGGCCAGCCAGCGTTTTTTGCCATTTTCTTGGCTGTCGCGCTCACCCAACCGAGCTGGGGAAAACTGGGGAAAGTCGTCCTCTATTTTCCTATTCCTCTCAAGGGCACACGACCAAGGCGGAAGGAAGCCAAAATGGAATCTATGGCACATAAGCTACAGTTCCAGTTCTGCCTGCATATATATCTGTTCCTCTTTATTGATTTTAATGCGACTTGTGTACGGAGTTGTAGTGGAAAAAATTAGTAATAAATATTATTTATTGAATAAATAGAAGTTATTTAAAAAAATTATAAAGAGAACAGTGTTGTATACATCGTTCTAGGAAAGCAAAAAATGTCATAGTTTGTTCTAAAACAGTGTTGTAAATATTCTAATGAGAACAATGTTTTAAACCCTCCTGGGAAAACAGTGTTGTAAAGTCTGTTTTGAACAATGTCTAAGCATTGCTATGAGAACTTTGAAACATTGTAAAGATTTAAAAACAATTTGTTTTTTTGAAAACTTTCTGAAAATTTGTTTCTTTTTTCTGAGTGTCATACGTTGCCCTTTTCATAATCGCTCGCACTTGCAAGCGGATTGCAACTCGCCGGCTCCGCATTTACAATTGCACCCACTTCCCGGAGCATAAGTCGCAAATCTTTCGACTTCCTACGCTGTCTCTGACTCCCGGCAGTATCTCCTCGCAGTAGTAGCAGTAGTAACCTCATTCTCTGCCTCTTCCTTTCTGCAGCCGCACACATTTGGTTATTTTATATTCCAACTTCCGGCTTATGCACATGACTTTAATCCGGCTGCACAGCCGGAAGGAGAAGCGACCGCTGCCGCCTTAGGGTCACCCAACCGATTCTGAAAGCGGGGGATTCCCCGGATCGTCTGTCACTGTCATATTTGCTCGGCTTCCTTCCGTCCCTTTCTCGGGTCGGTTGGGTGGCTCCAGCTCCTTTAAAGCGTTATATTTACTGCAGATAGTTCTGCGGCCTCCCATCATTTTCTTTTTTTTTTATTATTTTTTTGTCATATTATTATATTTATTTTTATTTTGCTCCTCCCTCTGCTTTTGCTTCTATTTCCTGCTTAATTTTGTGCCTGTCGTCTGGTCCTGTCTACATGCTTATAAGTTGTTTCCTCCTCTCACTCCATCTCCCTTTATGGTTTTACTCAGTATCCTACAACCATCGTTCCTTCTCTTTCTCCCTGTTGTTGTGCGGCTTGTCGTCATTTGATAAATTTCACATGTTGAGAATTTATCTGCCCCTACACTCTCACATAGTGTGCATTGTGTCTTGCTGCAGATTTTTGCAGCCTTTTCTTTCAACACAGATTGCATAAATCTGGAATTTTTGGGATTGTCTCAAGGATATTTTTTCCCTTTCAATGTGATTTTTGTATGAAAAAAGGCGGAGAAGGAAGAAAAGGCAACAGAGAAAGCAGCTACCAGCTTCTATAAACTGGATAATAGGCTTGACTTGTAATGAATTTAAAGAAACAATTAATATACTAAAAATATACATAATTATCATATCTACAAAATATAAATTAAATATACAAATAAAATTCGTTGCAGGTTTAAACGCTGCCCAATCACAGTCAATTATCCAATTGACAACTTGTTCCCCTCACCGTGTAATCTTTCCCCTTTATCTCATCCAATAATTACATAGAGCTTAGCTTTTCCTTTCCCCCAGCTTTTCCTCAGCTTTACGGGTCAACTTCCATTTGAGCAAGTCTAAGTCATCTATGATAGTTTTTCACAATCCAGCCAAGCGAGGCGAAACATGGCAGCTCACATTTCGCATTTCGGGCTAGCATGGAGCAATTTGTTGTTGCTCCCCCGCAATCCTTAGCAGCCCCGCCCCCTCGATAGTTGTTGCAGTTGGTCAGGAGGGAATTTTCGGCGACGTCATGAGTCAGCAGAGCAAACAAGGAGTCGCACAAAAGGATAACGAAGCCAGCAGATGTGAAGACGAGAAAGGAAAGGGAGAGAGCGAGAGCGAGTCACTCAACTGCAAAAATATATCTCACTATATGGTGTGCATAAAATGCAGAGAAAGAAATATTAAACAAATATTTAAACATAACTTGAAAGGCTTTTCTATATATTAAGGAAAAAATACCTTTTATATCTCTTGAATATTTTTTAAAAAACAGTTTCATTGAAATTTTAAATGAAAAGTTGAAATTCCTTGTTTTCTGCCTGTGCACATACTCACATCCACTCAAAGGATGTTTGCTTATGTAACCGGAAATATAGCAAAAAGTGCAATGCCAAAACATTTTCCGTTGCATTTTTCCCCCCTTTTTTTTCTTCTTCTCCCTCCCCCCCTTAAAAACATTTCGAATATCTCCTGCTGCAACTTTAATGTTATGTGTGCCAAAGTACACGTAGGGATGGGATGTTCTGTTGCCATATTTCCCCGATATCGACAGCGACGTCTGACTAATGGAATTGTGTGTCAAGTGTGTGTAATATTTACACTGTGTCGGGAGAGCTGATTAAAATTTAAGCCCCCCACCAAAATGCTTCTCATAAATTCTTCTTAGCAAGTGCGAGATGGCAGCCAGGCAGCCAGGCAGGAGTGAAATGTACAGGATGATTGATCTTATTGATTTTTGCTACTACATCTCCACCGGGAATTTGCTTCTTGGCTTGCGCTTATGGCATTGAAGGATTTGTGTCAGCAAAGGACATTCGATTGCGGATTAGAGGCACGGGGGGCGGTGGCACACATCATATCCGAGAGGCAAAAGGAGATTGAAATTCTTGAGGGATTTTGATTTGTTGAGGCTTTGTTGGAAGATCTGCTGCTTAAATCATATTTCTCGAGTTATGAAAATGTCCAACTGACGTTTCTCCTACTTTCTCCCAGATAGATGATTTTTCACATAAAAAATAAGGCAGTGGCAGCATCAGCAGGATAATAATAAAAAGCAACGAGAACAATGCCACAACTAAAACTAAGTAGATTAGACAGACATCCACACAAAATGTCCATGACAAGTGGGATTCGGAAAAGTTGCGCCAAAAGGGGGGATGGGAGTTGGGAAATGGAAGGACATAATGCGGGAGCAACGAACAGTAAAGCTGATGGGGGGAGGGGACACAAAAAAAAGGACGAAAAAATAACCGCATCACGAACGAACGAATGACGCTGACAGCAATGAGCGGGTTAATGCATGTGATGTTGCATCAGCAGCAGCTGAAACAAATACAATTGCAGATGTGGCAGTAACTAAGGGTATGATCAAAGGATCCATACACTAACTAAGGAATCAATATATATTACTTAAATTTGTAGTTACTAAAGTTTATCTTAAAGAATTTATAAAACTAAATCAAGTGGTAAAAGGTTTTAAAGCAAAGCAAACGCTTTAATGTCTTAAAGTAAACTTCTATTATAAATATTATGTTTACCTATTATCTTATTTAATTTCAAAGTAATTCCTCTTTAACTTTCAATAGTAAGTGTATTAAAAATTCTATCTTTAGGAGAATAGCGACAAGAATAAAGGCCAGAGCGAACGATTTGGTATTTTGGAGTGACACAACCGCAGCAGCATTCATTCGGGCATTTTGCTGCATTTATCAAAATGTCAGGCATTTAGACATTTCTATTCCTACCGTGTGCGTGTATGTAGTAGTAACACATTTCCCCCGCCCATTTCGCATTTCGAAACCTTTCTCTGATTACCCTCGGAACTATGCTCATGTAACGGAGAGAAATTATTTATACTTAGTTAATTGCAATATATTTTTAGTTAAAAACTTTAGTTTAGAGAGTTAACAAGCTAATAAAAGATGTGGAATTATTATTAAAAGGCTATTTTATCTTTTAGTTTTCATACTATTTTCAATTAACTGAAAATTGCGTATACGACTGGGAAATTGCCAATATAAATGTATCTTATAAATGTATTTTGATGAAAGTAAAAGCTTCAAGTATAATTTTCAGGCAAATGCTTTAAAGATTGATTAGTTATTTAAAAAATTTCTTAATGTGTAGCTTTATAATGATGACTCACCTTCTATCTGCTTGCCCGCAGCGGCTGCAGCTGCGGCACTGAGGGCAACGCTGGCCAGTGGCGAGGTTGACAATGCACTGGCATTGCCGAATTGCGGCAAACCAGCGGCCGTTGACATATACGCCGATGCCAATGGATTCGGATCCGACCCTATATTGATTGTAAGGAGAAAATAGCATATGGTTAGTTTAAATTTTAATTTTTTTGCTGTCTACGGAAAATTATATAAAAGTAAATTACTCGCTAAAAACGATTAAAAAATAAAATAATGGATAAATAAGGTAGAAAATAAATTGGAAAAATATATTTAAAGCAAATTATTATGTTTTAAAGATACACAAATATGAATTATTGTAATTTAAAAGTTGCCATATTAAATGTCAAGGTTGTTAAGAAACCCTCTAAAAGAAAACCCAAAATAAATCTGATATAAAATCCTAAATATTCCTATACCAAGAGATAATTCAAATAGCTCATTCTGCCATCATTATTTCCCCAAATTCTGTTAGAAAAGCCGCAATGGTTGTACCTTCGATTGCACTGTATAATTATTATTTAGTTGGTTTCGCTTTTCTATCGTCAGACGTAATTAATCATCGAAATTTTGTGCCAAGCGACGTGGGGCGACATTTGATTATTTTGCCAAGCTCACAAATACATACAACAGCAGCGAATCTAAAATTAATTTGTCTCTGTAGGAATATCTGTGTGTGTGTTGGTTGTGTTCTGGTTTTGGGTTTTGTGTAATTTGACGCCTGTTGTTTGTTATTTAGTTGTTTTGCGTGTTTCGCCATTGGCCGTCATGCAATGCAATTTTGTGGTTAGCAATCTGCCCCTGACCACCACTTTGGCATCACCCTGCCCCCTTGACACATCCCTCTTCACTTTCCGTTGTCCATGATTGCCGTTATTAATGAGTTTTGCAAACCTTTGTGTCTCTATCAGTGTGTGTGTTTGTGCTAAATTTGAGCAATGTGCCTGTATTAGTATGCGACACCGACTCCACTTTGGTTTCAAATAAGCAAAATTGGGCTAATAATTAAATTTAATGAAATTTATAACTATTTACTTTGCTTATAAGAACAAAAAGGAAGATAAAGATGCAATTTATTGAGATTGGTATTTAAACATGGTGCAACAGGGGATATTCATAAAGTTCTAAAATAAATTCAAGCTTTTCAATAAATTATGCAACTTTTGGTATAAAAGTTTGTTTCTGAATTCGTACTTGAGAATTTTAGGGGCAGGCACTCTCAAGTACGATAAATTCCCGAGTATTCAGCGACAAATGTATATTTTAGTCTACTTATATAATAGTTCTTTGACATTCATAATCGTTAACTTTTTGAATGTGAGCATTCTCATTCATGATTTTAAATAAATTATACAGCATTCAATATCTTAGTTTCTTGCTGAATTTGTACTTAGGAACTTTAGGCGTTATGTCAGCAAGCACTCTCCTCTACTACAGATTCCCAAGTACAAATTCGCAGCGACAAATATATATTTCTGTCCACTTTAAATATAATAATTCTGTGGCCTCCATGTTTTTTAACATTTCCAAAATAAGTTACAATTTAAAGCATTGTAAAAATGGCCCTCAAAGGCAATGAATTTAGTCACTAACTAATATTTCTGTTACACACATTGTTTAAAATTTATTACAAGACTTATAATTCAGTTCGTTAGACTGTAAAATGATCAAATTAACGAAAATTGGCCAGCTAAACTTTACTGATTTAACCGAATGAAAATGTTGAAATAAAATACATGGTAAAATATGACAAGAAGCGTGTAAGCGAAAACTTTAGCATATATTTGCATCAAAAATTTATTTTAATTGTTGTTGAAAGTTTTTACCAAGAAAGGCTGCAAGAAGTCAGCCCAGTAAAATGTGGATGGAGTAGGCCACACACTCATCAGGCAGCTTGAAACAAGAGCCGGGCTAACTAAGTTGGCCAATAATAATCCACATGAGTGCCCTGGCCAGTAAAAACAGCAAACAATGGCAAATTGAAGAAAGAAGAAAGTCGAAAACATTGCCTAAAACTATTTCTGGTCCGGATGCTGTCTGTTTTGTATCTGCTACAAGTTTTTAGTTTACAGTTGAAAATTTGTTCGTCGAGTTCAAGTACAAAATTGTACAATTTCCCTACTCCACCACTCCCTTCTTCGACTTATTTGCCATTTGCAGGCAAAAGACTTTTTCTTCCCACTGTGTGTGTTATTGTTGTTGTTGATTTTGAAGTGCAAAAAGCGAAAAAGTGTATAAACAAAAGTAATGGAGAGCTGAGGCTGAGGCAAGAAAAACAAAATGAGATGAAAGGAATGGCTAAACAAAAAAAATGAACGGAGTTGGAAAACGTGTTGAAACCCTAAATCAGTTTGAGGAGCTCCTTGTGAAGGCGATGCAGAAGAAGGGGGCGTGGCCCGAGGTTGGTAGTATAAACTACATAGTTTACTGCACTTGAACAAAACTTTGATTAAGATTTTCGTTTGTTGCTCTTGGCTGGCCGGAGAGGAGAGTCTTTTGGCTTTTTGTTTTCGGTTGCTACTCACAGCTCTGGAAAAATAAAAAATAAGAAACTGGCGAAACTTTTTGAATTGGATGCACTTGAGCTTCGGTGAAGAGTGTTTGCGGAATATCACAAGGAGCAAGCTAAGAAGGTTCAAAGGAAGTAGCTATTGTAACCGATTTCCCTATATTATTTATGTTCTGTAATTAAAAGATCAAGGATTAAGGGATTTCAAATTTATCCTACAAGAATTCTTCATAAAATATATCCTCATGAAATCTCTCGCCTGCAATCTCAGCCTGCTCCCTTTCTCTTCGATATGGTAATTGCTTTCTCCCCCACTTTTTCCATCTGCTTCGAGTCTAATCTAAAACGAATTCTCAACATTACTTCCATATCCTGCCATTGTTATCCCTCTCACCAATTTGTACATATCTCCCCCGTATTACAATTAGTTTTTTGTATTCCCCATTTCTGGGCTGCTGCCTTTTCTCATACTTTCGATACGTTGTTTTCCATAAACAATTTTTGGGGGAAGCGGCAACGAACAAACAAAGCGGGACCAAAGTCGAGAGCTCAATTTGTTTGTCCATTTTATTTGTGGCAGGCAAAAACCAAAAGCAACAGCAACAAGGCGGCAGGCAGTGCAAAAAGTTGCTGTTACTCGTGGCAACTTGAAAAGCGATTTTGTAGTTTAGTTTATGTATCCGAGAGCCCAGCAAAGGGAAAAGAAAATGCCAAACGGGAAGTTGTTTTCCTCTCTATGGAAACTGGGAAGGAAATTGGTGGAAAAAAATAAGGAAGAGAGCTTGAGAGTTTTGAAACTCGACTGTCATTGTACTCAATATTCAAAGGAAGAAAATTATATTTATAATATTTATAGAAGAAATATACTTGCTAATAGAATTTGTATATATTTTTCCTATAAGCCTTATTTAAATAATATAATATATAAATAAAAGCTCAAGTACAAAACCAGATTTTCATAAATCCCATCAAATCCCATATACCCTTCCATTGCTGGATACAAAAATAAAGGGAGAAAGGGGACTCGGAGATAGGCGCATCCTTGCTGTCCTCGCTGTCAGCTGCACTTTGAACTGAATTTCTTTTTCAATTCAGAGCAAAAAGGAAACAGCAAACGGAGGACACATCTCCTTGGAGTCCGAATCGTCGGACTCCATCTGCTCCTTGGCTCCCTGACTCCATGGGCAAAGAATTTTTAATATTTCATTAAATGAAGTGCCCGGAAATCGTTCAAGTGGCACACGATGAGCACGCACAAGTGCACAAGGGCCAAAACTCACGAAAATCCCCACAAGATAAGCTCGAACCGAAAGAGAAAGCCATGTAGTAGAGGCAGGATGTGCAGGAGGCGCTGCGAATCCGCTTAATTTTTGGCATTTTTCTGGTTAAGTCAGCCGCAGATTTTTCGAGTTGCTTGGCCAGGGTTCCTTCTCGTAAGATTCTCTTGAAATGAACTTGCTAAGAAAATATTTAAGTAGAAAAGTGTGGAGAAGAAGAGTGGCAGAGTGCGGTCACAGATAGGCAATGACATTTCTTTTGGCCATGTTTTCTTTTTTTTCACAAGTATTTCATTGTGTTTTCTGTCTTAGCCAAGTTTAAGTGGAAGTTCTTAGTGGTTTTGGGTTCCCAGAAAACGAATTACAAGCGAAAGACGTTGACTTTTTTAGCAACTTGCGTTTTTTTCCAAAATTAACAAGATTGGGAAGTTAATTTAAAGATTATATTGCCTTAAAATTATCTTTACATTAACAATAAATTATTATCAACTACCATATTATTTTTCAAGCAACCCCCCTTGGAATAATATTTATTTCTATTAATCATAATTGTCATTACTTTATGAACCCTTCTTAACCACGACTTCTACCTGAAATAAAAACCGTGAAATGAACAGAAAACATTGCCATTTCCTTGCTACCAACTGAAAAGTCAATGGGCTCCCATCAAAAAGGGAGGAAGAAGAACACGTCCTTGTCCTCGTCCTATATCCCCCTATTTGCAGTCCTTAACCCCTGCTGGAAAACCCCTTGCATCTCCAGAGGCAGCCCTTGTGCTGCAATAAGTTCCATGTTGTTAATTTCGTAAGAGATTGTAACTTGTAATTTTGTATGTTGTACGGTATCCTACTTCTCCGGAGAATGACGACTCCCTCTGCTTTTCTCAGGCCCCGCCGTTTCTCCATCGCCAGCTTTACGGTCATCAACTCTCTACGGACTGGTGACGTAAAGCGGGCGACGTAAAACAAGCGCGTTACGGTGCACGTGAACGTTACGTCGAATGCTTCGTTGACTTTAACTATCAAACTTAATAACACACACACACAAGCACACACATTTCTTTATGACGAAATGGAAATAAAAGCAGAGCGTAACGCACAGCAGGTGAAAGAAAATTTAACTTCCGACACACACAGCGAAGATTGTAAATAGTTATGGATTAATTTAAGATTTATAATAAAGCTTTAAGACTTTACAGTAAAACTGTTGGAAATTATATTTTATAAAGGAAAATATAAAAATTATAACAACGATATTAATAAGAAATCTCTTAGTTATGATAATATTCCTTTGAAAAATATATTTTCACTTTATTTCTCACCTTTTTTCTTGGCCGCAGGCTTCTTTCTCAAAAGGCCTGCTTTAAATCCAAAGTTATTTACATTTAAGATATGGTAAGCATTGTTTAAATAGAGAACACAATATATGCTGGTTAGTTTAGAGGCTAAATTGTTCAGTTAATTGGAATAGACCGGCGATGACGTCAATCCATTTATCCCACCACCCCCAAGGGTAGAAAAGGAAATTCTTCTTTGGCTATTTTAAGTCGATTTCCTTCGAATTTCCTCCCCAATGAAGATTGACAAGGCCATGATTGTAATTTGCTTCCGTTGGCCAAGTTCGAAAAACAGTGGGGCAGTAAGGGGGTGTTATTTTTGGTAGGATAATCAGGAGGAGAAGAAAATTAAGCTAATTGGGCACTTTGAATGTCAGATGATGACACATTTGTTGGCCAAGAGAGTAGAAGAGCAATTTTGGTAAAGGTTATTGGAGTGTCAAGTTTTCATCAATTATAGATGAGAAGGAAATTTACGAGAGCGAAATAATATTAATGAGTATATTGAATTGGTTATTTTCGAGGCGAGCTTATTATATTTTAATACAAAATTTAACTTTAACTATTGAAGCAATAAACAAATCAAAGATTGTTTAAGATAAAAGAATAAGTTGTTAGACTCTCAATACTAAAAGAAAACAATATTAACAATTTAACATTTACTAACAATAATCAATTAATTAAAGTTATTAGGTATTAAATATTAGCCTCTTGAAAATATTATCTCGCTATAAAAAACACTCTTACAGCTCCAATAACCATTTGCCACTCATTAAAGGCCATAACCAGGACAATAACCGACATGTTTCGAGTGCCCGCCAGATAATTACAAATCGATAAAAGGAAAAACTAAGAAAACCAGTAACAAAAACAGAGAAAACGGTGGGAGAGGGAAAACCGAACAGCAACAGGCTGACAAGAGTGGGAAATCCTCTCTCGTGTGACGCACAAGGCAGAAACTTCAACAAGGATATGGGGAAAAATTAGATAATTAGCTCAGGATGAGACGAAAACTTGTGGGTTGCCCTGTTGAATTATTAACTACGCTGCCAAAAACTAAATAATCTCATTAAAAGGAGGAAAAACTTACAGAGCAAGGCGGCGGTGTTTGTCAGCTGGGCACTGCCCGGCGATGTGGCCGCGGCTGCTGCGGCGGCGGCGGCATTTGAGAGACTCGGCTGCGTCATGGCGGCAATGGCGGCCAGATTTTGAACAGTCATCGGTGTCAGCAGACCGGCGGCAGCGGCGGCACTTGTATCCGCCGCCGAACTAGTCTGCTGTGCGGCTCCTAATCCAGTGAGGGCTTTAAATGGATAAAGATAATAATCATCATAATAATCATAATAAAAGCAGCAATCTGCTTACCTTGCAACAACTGTTGCTGCAGTCCCACCGCCTGCAATTGCTGCAGAAGTTGAATCGAAGCCGGCGTAATGGCATCGGCACCCAACACTGGCGATGCCTGCTGCGGTGGATTGGGCAGAATGGGCGTGGACACCGTGGTGGCCGTTTGTCCCAAGGGTATATTAATGTTGCTGGCCAGATTCCAGAGATTGGCCTGAATCTGCTGAATCTTCTTCTGCTCCTTCTCTTTTTGGGTATCGGCGAACTTGACGACCAGCGGCGATGTGCAGCCCTCCATGATTTTGTTTTGGCTAAGGGTCTGCAGGGACGAGGAAATCTTTGAATACATTTTTTTGTTTCTCTCAATTTTGTGAATAAAATATTAGCCACCGGATACTCACCACTTTAATGGCAGAAATGGCGGCGTGTTTCGTGGAGAATGTGACGAAGGCACAGCCCTTGCTTTGGCCGTTTTGATCCCGGAGAACGGTGCACTCCTCGATGGCTCCGTGGACTTCAAAAAGCTTACGAACGTCGTTCTCGTTCAGCTTCTTATTTAGCATTCCCACAAAGAGTTTGCGTTCTGCAAAGGAGAGAAAAAATAAATGATTAGCTGCTATTTTGTATAAATATACTTCAAATTAATCATAAATAATTGTAAATCTGTATCTTAGAGATGCATCTCTGAGCAGTGACAAGACCTTGGCCTTGGTAAGTTAATCGCTGCGTGAAAAAGTTGGCGGAAGCCTCGACCGACCACATCGTCGAGTGTAATCCAATAGCCGCCGTCGGCATTGAAAAGTGCAAAGCCACAGCCAAGTGGGTTAGGGCCAGGTGGAAACTGGTCTGAGCTCTGTGCTCAGCCAGGCTTAGTTAATTTCAGCATTTGCCAATGCTCAATTAATTTTACATAAATTAAAACTCTCTCTCTGGCTGCCTCCTCTCGATAACTAATTGGCAGGCATTTAACATTTCGCCAAATATTTGCACTTGCCATAGAAAAGGGCGGGCCAAGGGATGGAAAATGGCCAACTAATTTATTTGCACAAACACGCAAAATGCGCACTGCACAAATTAATTGTTATCGAATGTGCAATTGGCTGAGGATGCAAATGTGGTTGTTGTTTTGTGCGGGTGCATCGGTCTATCGGGGATCTGGGTATCTGGGGGTCTGAGTCTGGTCCGGTCGACTGCGTTTTCTATCTTTTAACTACTAACCAAATTGCGAATCAATTGGCTTAAATGCATTGTTAAAGGGCTGCCGATTATTTAAAGCCGATTACTTTTTATGCAACTCGACAAAAGTAATAAATAAAAAAAGGAATTTAATTTAATTTCAGTTTAAATCCTTAGAACAGAGAGGTTTTATATAAAGTGAGAGTGGATTCAGCACTAATTCCGAGGGAATATCTTTAAAAGAAAGTTTAATTTTAAAAATATACAAACTAATAACTAGCTACAAGTTCAGGAACTACGATTTTCCTTTAATTTAAATAAACTGTTTGTCAAGTTTATTGAACCTTATTAACCTCCCAGAATTATTAACAAAATCAATATTGGCTTATTACTTCTTTCCCCATTTTTAAACTCAACCCACACACAGAGAGCCCACAGGATCCCAATTAGTTTTTGAAAATTCCAACTACGTTGGCGCCCGAAATTGCTTTTGTTATAAATTATTATTTTATCGCTTCAATAAACGGAAAATTTTTTGGTGAATGCAAATTATATTTTATAGCCGGCAATTTGCCGGTGCAAAATTTATGAAACTGCCCAACGCCAGCCACCCGGTTTGGAAATCTGTTTTTGGAAATCAATTAAAATTATAATTAAGCTGCTTATGGGGTTGAAATTGATTTTTAGTAGCCATTCTGGTCATTGACTTTGCAAATTTCAGCTCTGGCAGCTCGCTCATGGCGGGTATTTAAAATTATTATTATTATTTAGGGGAGTCGTCGTCAGTTGTAACCACAAGAAGTGGTTCCGCTTAATGGTAGTGAATTCTAATGCTTGGCGTTTTTTACTCCCCCCTCCCATTTCGGTCTTTGCCACTTGCCACATTTCGAGGCATCAACGCGTGCTGCAATGCGGCTGTATTCCCCCCGCTCTGTCTCCGCTCTTTGCAATTCAATTGCCATTCCGGGTGCTGATGCTGCATCATCATTATCATCATCATCATCATCATCCCAGAAACCTTATCAAATGCAAAACCCACACAATAATGATGGAGCAGAAGGAGAAGCAGCAGCAGGGAGCAGGAGCTGGAGGAGAAGCTAGAGCTGGAGCAGCACTTGCACCATTATTATTATTATGATTATCGCAAACGGCAAGTGCAACTGCAGCAGCGACAGCGACTAACTGCACTTGAGCTATATTATCATAATCCCAGCAGAAATTGCGCTCAGTCAGCAGCATCATCGTTGCGCCAGCGGAAGAGGAATTTTAAAATTCATTGAATTCGATCTCGATCCTGGGTGCGATGGCGGAATGCCAATACACTTGAAATAACCCAACCCAAAAAATACACCCAGCTCCTCCCTCCCTTAGCAATTCCATAATTTAAATAGCTCTTGCCCCGAAAAAAAAGAATAGTAAATAATCCTTGGTGGTGACCTCATTAGTTCCTATCAAAGCGGCAAATTCAAGAGGTTTTCTCTATAATCGCATGGCAAATATATTATAAATATAACTTGTCTAAGAAATAAGCTTAGAAAGAAGTATTTAAATATTAAAGAAGCTAGTTTTCTGCTTTACAAATGTAGTAAAATTAAATACAAGTAGAATAACTCCCCAACATTCCTTCATTCCTGAAGAACAAAATATTCCTAAATTAAATTCTTGTTCCTAGAGATCCTCAGCAGTCCTCGCAAATCTTAAGCGGCATTCAATTTAAAGTTTAATTTCGCCACGAAGAAGGCAGCGGGCAAACTTTACCTTTAAGTCTTTGCCCGAAGAGAAAGAGCTTTAGTTTTAAATTATTTATACGAAGAGGACCAGGCTTAGTCGGTACTTCTCCTTCCTACAGTTTGCTACTGGCCAGGCCAGGATGGAAAATGGACGAGTCGAGTCGGCTTCGGGGGTAATGCAACTAATCTGCTTCTAGTGGCGCACATTAAGTGTTGCCACGCTTTCGACTTTAATTTGAAAACATAAAGCAGAAAGGCGTGGGGCGGGTGCCGGGTTGGTGTGCGGCCAAAGTGCGGGCCACTTCTGCAACCTATATATATACACCACACACACACACACACTCGCACAGCCAGGAAGGACTTTATTTTTTTTCCATTCCTTTGCCCTGGAGCGCTGGCCATTTTTGCATGCAACTCAACTTAACCGAGCGACCACTCGAACCCTCCCACGCGAGCCTCCATTTCTCAAACCAGGGTAGATGATCCTGGGAACCCCAAACCGAAACCAAATGCAGAGCGAACGAGCCATGACATCGACGTTCTCAACTCTTCTTCTCCACTCTCCAGCAGGCTCTCACTCGTCCCCACATTTCCTTTGGAGTCTGGATTCGGTTAATGAGTGGGTTATGGATAATGTGTACTAAGGCACGACCCAAGCTATACCTTTTGAATTGAGATTTATTAATAAATCAATTATGAAAATATTATTGTTAAGAGTTATAACTTTCTGCTGGTTTTTTGTTCAATAAATCCAATAGGTTTTATTAATTTATTAATATAAATTTAAACAGTTTCCATTAGAAATTGAATTTTAAAAGGAAGTCTATATAGAAAGATTACCAATTTACCGCCTGGCTTATCATACCCCCTTAGCATATTATTAAGTAGTATAGCTTGCCGCGCTCAGTGTGCATAAAAACGGGTCATATTTGCCGCCATTTCAGCCGAATGTGTGTGTGTGCATCCTTCAGTCCTGCCCACTCCCCCTTCCTCCCACCCACTCAATCCATTCCATCCCCCTTGGCATCCCGCACTTGGCTTAGCTTATTTATGTCACAAATATGAGCCAAAGCGTACGCAATGCCACGTCTGGATGGGCTCGCCTCGCATATAGCACCTGTGCCACCCACTTGCCCCAAACTAGAAACTCACCTCACCACTTCTCTTCCCACCCTTGGCGCGCTGCTTTTGCCACTTTGCATGCATCGCTGCGTGTTTGGCATATTTAACAAATTTTCGCAAAAATAATGTAACTCGCCTCGCTGCTGCTGGCTTTGCTGTTGTTGTGGCTGCGGTTATTTTCACCGATCCATGCGGAGAAAAAAGGGGGAATGGGAAGTGGTTGAAAGTGAGTGGCAAAATCTAATCAAGCGCTGCGGCAATGGCCACACACACACACACACCACCACCAAAGTGCACAGGACGACACACACACAAACTAGATACGCACGCAGACTGAGACAAGCAATAAGCCGCACGATGAAAAGTCGACCAACAAAAGCAATTTTAACCTTATTGAAAGTGGCGACGAAAGCGGGACAAGTCCTTGTTATTCTAAATATTATTTTTAATATTTCTAAATTTTAAATGTCAGAAAGGGTTAATTTTAAACTACTACTTAAAGCTTTTTCATGTCGTTGCATTATTAACTGCATATCAATAGTGATTCTTTAGCTAAAAATATTTTCAGGCTCAGGAATGCGGTTTTTTTTTAAAGGAAATCCTTTCTTTTTTATATCAAGAAGTTCATAGTATTCTTAACCAGAATTGTAATTATTTTTCTTTCTGTACAAAAACCTAAATATAAATTATTTAAAAATAAAACGTATCCTTATCACAGCCACTCCCTCCCTACATAACTTTCACTTTCCCAGTCTAACAAAAGGGCTTCACATATATAAGTATGTATATATCACTTTTTCACTTGCCTAATGAAATTTTCGTTTCGCCAAGCACCGCCAGATTCAATTCAGTCCAGACTCGAATGCATTATTAAATTTAATTTCGAGCAGCCGCCAGAAGAGGCGATGCTGCCGACAAAATTATGGCAAATACTTTGGCGCTTGTATAAAATTTAAATTTTAATCGCCGGCAGTCGGCAGTTAAACGAAACGAAGGGCAAGAAGTGTGCTCCCCAAAAAAGTTCGTATTTCAATTGCAGGATTTGCAGTTTCGTTGGCCCTTTTTTATATTCTTCTTCTGGCATTTTATGTTTCAGTTTGAATAGTCTTTTTTAAGGAGGTCGGGTAATTGAATTAGTTTGTAAATAATATTCATACATGATTAAGTATATATGTAAAATTTTATACACCGTTTTAAATATAAGAATAACTTTCTCTTTTGAAGCATTTCTTCTTGTGTCTCTATTATCTCCTTTTCTTATACATTTTGTATATTCCCGTATATTTTTGTGGGTATTGCATAAACCAAATTTACATTTTAATTGCATTGAAATTGTGTTGCTTTGCTGCGTTTAATCTATTTTCCTTTCATTTCTTTTCTTTGCCTCACACACAAGAAAATATTGAATATCAAATGGAGTTGCGAGAAGAAAGTTGAAGAACAGTAGCAGCGGGAGTAGCAAGCGGCAGCTAGGAGAAAGGACTGACTGCTAACAAGGATTATGCATATATATCACAAATAATTGCAGTAACAAGGGGAACTTTGGCGTATAAATTTCCATTAAGAGGCGGCGCCCGAAAGAAATAAATTCAAACACCCTTCTCGATAATAAAAACGAGGCGACGAGCACGGACGGACGAGAAACCAATTTCAACAAACTTGCCTCATTTATCAATTCGGTCCAAACGATGGACAATAGTTCGTACAGGTTAATAAATCGATATGACATGAAAGCCACAGAAATGTCCTTGCAACAACAACAAGCCAATAAAATGAGCCACAAAAAAAAAAATAAAAGAGAACACCGAAGAAACTACAAGGGAAACATAAATTTTCATGTCGAGGCAATAAAAAGGACATGTTTTTGCTGCATACACGGAACAGATATCCTTTACACATACATATCCCCAACAACAATAACAACAACATAATCAAGAGCATAACAATCAGGCAAGAAAGTGAGAGGAAAAGAGATGCAGGATTGCTTTGGAAATTATTTGCATTTTTACACATTTTGAGGGTCAAGCTAAGGACACGAAGGACACACACAAAAAGAGTGTTATGTATAAGGAAAGACAGAGAGAGAGGGAGAGGGCAAATATGAATGGATGTCCATTATAGTCCTGTATGTGAGGTTAAAACTTTTGATTTGAACAATGCGTATGTGTGTGTGCGTTGTTACTGTGATAATGGGTTTCTGTGTCGAAGAACTTTCAACTTCCTTTATTGTATTTTATGGTTCCCCCCCGTTATTTTATTTTTTTGGGTTACACTTCCTTACACTTCCCTTTTATTATGCCCTTTCAGACGGGTTTTTGGTGTGTGTGTGTGGGAAGTGAAAGTAAGTAGTTCCAGTTTGATTATGATAATAACATATATCTGCATAAAGAACGAGAAAGAAGGGTTCGCTTTTATGGCTGAAACCATTTTTATCAATATTATATGGAAAATATGCAAATCCTTGATAGGCCTTAAAAATAAATAAGGACATTGCCGGGGCTAACACTAAGGGAAAGGAAAGATAATCGCAAAGCAATCGAATTTGCAAGGGAATGTATTTTTATATATTTCTGGGATGAATTTTACGGCAAGTCGTTTAATATTTTATTCTCTGGTAAATTAAATTTATAAAATGAAGAACAAAAAACCAAGGAACTCTGAATGAAAGAGTTTAAACTTTAGCTTAGTTTCTTTTTCAAAATCGCCCTAAATCACTCTCCAAGTTGGTTAAAGAATTACACAAAATTTAGACCAACTTGTAGTACATTTCTCATTACCAACAGCTGGCTGAAGCGAAGCATGCAGAGTGTCACTCAGTTGGACAGTCAGTCAGTCAGTCAGATAGGTCGGGTCAGACCCTCAGTTGGTTGCCGCAATCATTCAGTCAGTCCGTCAGTCTGCCACTCCAAGCAACAGCTGCCAGAAAGGCAGCTAAACAAGCTCTGGGAATGCATTTGCATCTCAAGCTCCTAAGATATACCCTAGCTATCCAAGCTCCTTCGGAGAGAGAGCTAGAATCTTCACTGCAGCAGTTCCAGGACTTTTCTCGTCTTTGCCATTTTTGGCCCAAAACAAAGTGTAAAGTATTTCACTAAAAACCAATTCATTTGCATAAAACGGCAACTAGTCTGGGTCTGGTTGGGCCCAAGTAAAAATGGAGCAAAGCCTAGTGCATGTGCAACTATGGAATGGAAACTGAACTGAAAACTCTGGCTGGCTTTCAGATTAGAGAATGCCATGGTTATGCCATCGGTCTCTAAATGGGTGCCCAGCCAGGCCAAATCATCCCAGTTACTTTACGCTGCAAGAAAATATTTGAATTTCAGTTAATTTAAATAGATAAAAGGAATTTCTGATGAAAACAAGAAAGATAACTTTAATTTCTTCCTGTTTAATATAATTTCCCAATATTTTCTGTAATAGAAAACTCTCTAAGTCTTTAAAATATATTTCTACCTTATTATCCTTCAAAATAAGTTGAGTATTCTTTTTCCTAAGTGCACTATCCTACTGGGGGTCGAGAGCTGCATCTATGTGGGTAAATGGCACACGCTGCGCTTTGGCCCTTCTCTCCCCCCGGAATGTGAAAATGCATTAGGCTGCAACAACAACAGCAGCGTACAGTGCCACTAAATGAACAGACGAGGAGATGTGGCGGAAAGTAAGAGGGGGCTTACACACACAAAAAAATAATTTTATGCGGGTCCAGTCTAGGCCAGAGAGAGACCGGCCCATAGGCAATGTGGCTTCTGTGGCCAGGATCAGAGAGGACGAGGACCAGAGTCCAGCCACCGCTGCTGCACATTTTTTGGGTCAAAGCAATTAAAGGTTATAAATTTCTACCGGACTGCCCCGCGTCTACCCCTCACTCGCGTTCAGTGTGCGAAAAATTACGTTTTTTGTGTAGCTTCTTTTGTTAAATTTTCTATATATGGGCCGCTGCCGCCGCTCCTTGCTGTTCGGGTGGCCCAGTCACGTTTACGTGGCGGCGCCTGGCCACGTGGCTGGGCCGGGCAGTTCATTTAACGTTTAATTTAGCAGAAAATTAAAGTCCAGTTAAAATTTGCATGGCAATTTGGCCAGCCGAGATTTATGGAGTAACAAGTGATGGTGAGTCAAGGGTTAAAGGTTTCTTAGATAGGGAACGAAAGCCACTTTGATGGATAGTTGGAACGTGATTTAAAAAGACAGGTAGGTTTAAAGATAAATTCAGAGTACCGAAATATTAGTACTTAATATTTATTTAAATATTCTCCCTTGCTAGCTTTCTTCACACTGCTCTGTAATTTAATTCCCAACTTTTACAGGCCATAAAAATTAAGTGAAAAATACAAATTTTCACTTTTCTTGTCAAAAAGGCGAGTGAGAGAGGGAAAGAGCAACAATGCAATGACAACAACAATGTCCTTTTTTCTGTGGGCCGTCGTCCTGGCATCGACTGCTTGCTGGAGTGTATTAAACAGGAAAAGTGTCAGGCCAGCAACACGTGTATGTCAATGATTTAACCCACACAAACGCGGGCTGACTGCTGGCACAATTTAACATTTCTCGCAGCCAGAAATTATTGTTAAATATATACACGAGGCATTTCTGGCTGGGCGTTAATAATGTCGAAGTCAAGTGTAAACTTGTGGCCGACTGATGAGTGGAAAGTGGAATGCGTCGCCTGTGGAGGACACATCCAGGTGATAAAGACCCAGAAAATAAAAAAGGTTTTAAATATGTTTACCAGATGTTGTGCTCTTTTTCGTCTCGCTTGCGGTTTGGCATCAACAGATAATGAAATGAAGGGTGGGGGCGGAAATTGTGTGCGAAAAGGTCGGAAAATCAGCAGCAGTCGATGCGTGGAGACTGGTTAATGGAAACAGATTCCAGGCAATTGACGTTAAAGTTTTCAGAATGAAAATATGCTGGAATTCTGACGTATAAGATATGATAGAGAAGGTTGCAAGAACATCGTTATTAAAAGATATTACAAGAATGGTCTAGAAAGTAGAGCAATCATTCTTTAACCTTTCTTATTTTCATTTTCCTCTAGTTTCTATCTCGTATTTATTTTGGCAACAATTAAGCAACGACCTTTCGGTTCATGGGCAATTTGCTTAATGACAACATCTTGACAATTTTATGCTGTATCCTCTTCCCAATCACAATCCACCGTCGAAAGACAATAAATTGCCTTAATTACCCAATTTTAAAAGGCAGACGAAGGAGACCCGTACAAGGATATACATCGTAATGTGAATGTAAGGCAATTTGGTCAGCTGACGACTCCTGGCAACTCTTGCGACAAGGTAGATAACACTCAACATCAACAGACCATCAATAAGAGAGTGGTGCACGTTGCGATGGAGGAGGAGGGAGGAGCAACTGGTAACGAGGTCGCAGGACAGAGGAGCACTGGGTGAATGTGCAACAACTGACCTGAACAATCAGTGATGGCAATGGGATAAGCAGAAGTGCATATCCCTCATGAGTTTTTAAGGGAATATAGAATAGATAATATTAAAAATAAAATATAAGGCTTAGTATTATCTTCCTTGTTCACAAATTTATTGGTTAAGTTTATAAGATACTAAAATAAATCAGTAAGCATTTTTCAATATATTTCCACTTAGTAAACCCCATGCTAATCCCTGATATTTTTCCACACTATAAATAATATAAAATCACATATTTTCCACCCAGTAAAACCGTTCTCATCTCTAGCTAGAGTTCGAATTACCGCGGGCGAAGAAAACTCATTGGCTGGGTTTGGGTTCGTGTGGGAATCAGAGAGGACAGGAAACTGAGATGTGAATCGACGAGTCCTACCTGGCACCGCGTACGGTGATGGATGCAACGATGGCAGCCAATATGCTGAATTTATTGGCGGATAGGATTTATGCGTGGCGCGGTTCGTTGGGGAAGTGGATGATGATGCTTCTGCTCCTGTTAAAGTTCCTGCATCAACGGCGGCGCCTGCTGCTGCTGCTGCAGCTGCTTCTGGTGATAATAATGAAGGTGATGTTTCTGATGATGACGATGATGGCGGTGCAAAGGACAATGCGGCTGCAATGTCGCTGTTATTGGATAAATTCGCAATTACCGAAGATAATTGACTGTTGCTGCTGGTGATGGCAACATTCTCCACTGGCTCAGATGCCTCAAATATTTTTCTCGTACTTGTTCCCTTACAGCATCCACATCCGCATCCCTTGGATCCGCATCCGCATCCGTTGGCTTCTTTTTGGCTATTTACGAAACCGATTGCAGCTGAATTATTTATCATGTCAGTTGATGATGATGAAGGCAACGGCGACGGCGAGCGGAGAAGAGAGAATTCTTGAAAATATTTCACACTTACTCTTACACAATTACACACACTCACACAGATACTCAATACACACACACAAAACACACACAGAGAGAGAGAGAGAGAGAGAGCAGAGAGCGTTAAAAACAGAACAAGTATCCAATGTTGTCTCGAATGTGTCAGTCAAGTGGAAAATTCAATAAGCATATATAATAAATATTAAACACGAATATATTCAACTCAATTATCAGCCAGTTAACACTTCTCCATCCCATATACGCCGTTTTATTAATTTCTGATATTTGGTGGAACACGTAACGATTTTTGATGATTTTGCTGTTGATGATGCTCCTCTTTTTTATTTTTGGTTTTTAGCCACGCACAATTATAACATTATTTAATTTTTACTCTGATATTTATCCTCTTCCTTCAACGTTTAACGTACAACAATCAGATATATATATATATAGGATATGAACACACAAAATGGTTTTAGTTTCCTCCGAGTTTCGATATTTGCCATAAAACAATAAACAACAATTAATTTGTGAGTTTCTCTTGGAGTTTTCGCACTTTTAGCGTGTGATTTTCAGTCTTTTCTTTCAGACACAATTGCTGGCATCGAGAGTTCTTCCCTGTGATTGCAATTAATGCGTTTTCCGACTCGGCATCTGCTTTTATAGATCCCGTCTTTTAAGCACTACTAAATATAGTTCCTTCTGCTGAATAATACGAAGAACGGCAAAGAATTCGATGACTGCTGGCGCTTGACCGATTTTAATTCGTATTGTTTCGGTTCGAAGCTATTCAATGCGATCGGATTTATCTCAGGCATGCGGCATTTAGTTGAGCGAAATTGGAAAGGGGAGGTGATAAATTCCTTTGTATACATATATAGGGTGCCACAAAACAAAGTAGCCCGTTTTAAAACAAATTAATTAAAGTATATTATGACTTTTTCTGAAGTTTTAACAAAGGCCAAATATGACTGCTTGCTTATGGAAATTCAAATGTTTGGGTGATATGCATCTTGTTATTATAAGGTCTTTCTTTTGGTAGCTCAAATATATTTTTTCGGCTTGATATTCTATTTATATCCATTATATATATGGTATATATGGGTTATGTTACTTATTATAAATTTTAAAAATTTAGTATAATCGCATAATAAACATAGAAGTTATTAGAAACGAAAGTTCGCACATACTTCTCGTTCGCACATACTATAGCTAGTTAGTCGATTCTTAAACCATAGTTTATAACATTAATGTACATACATATTTTTTATTTAAGTTCTTTAGCCGTATTTTTCTTACTTGTATATTTTAGCATAAAGTTAATGCAACATTTTTTTAAAGAATAAACTTATAAAGACTCACATTCATCAATCTATTTTTTTTCGCTGAAAATCCAACTGAAATGTAAACTCCTGACTAGACACCCTTTGTGCGCACTTATTTTGTATATATAAAGTATATATATTTTAGCTATTCTTTGTCACTTCACTTTCACAGCCTGCCCATCACCGTTAAGTTTCGATGTGATTTAAATAAATTCTTTTATGCAAAGGCTCGCTTTTTTATTTACTTTTTTTTCAACAACAACGAGGACGACGTCAACGACGAAAACGACAACAAATGCGTATTGGCGAACGCGATTCACTAAAAATAAATTGACATCAATCAGGGGGCAAAGGAAAAAAGGAAAAGTCATCAGAACCAGACGATGCCGATGGCAACTAATTAAGCAACGTCACACATGCAACGTCCATTAATGAAAGCGACGGCAGGGATACGATTCGTATTTAAATACCAAACAATAGGCTCGATTACAAAAAAACGAGAAAAACAAACAAAATGGAATTTTAGCACGTACGCGGAATTGGGGGAAAATAAATCAAGTTGATTGTTCGCAGAGTCGCAGAGTCGAGTCTCAGGTCCGCACGATTCGAACTGATTGACGTTGGAAATGAAACTAACACGAGTTTCAAGATCTAGACCCTAAGCCTCATATTAGATCTCATTTCATCGCTGGCGGAGATGATTCTCAGCTGGAAAAACTTGATTAGCAACTTGGGATGCGTTGTGAAATTGTTGGCGTTGAGCTGAGCTCTTTTAAATGACTTTTAATGTTGGTTTAGCTTAGTTTACTTTTTATTCTCATCCACATTTGATGAATGTGTGTTGTTTATTCTTTGCTCATTCGCATCTACCTGGCGCCCACTGTACGCCGCCGCTACACCTGATGCTAATGAGTTAATTAACACGTTTTGCCGTGGCATTTTGTTGTTCACAAGAAAAAAAGTTGGCACACACGCACCAAGTGCGAATAAGAGGGTTTGGAGGGTAAAAACTGTTTAGAAACAAATAAAAAGAGCAAATAAAGTATTTTTGTATAGGAGAGAAATATAGAAGCTATAGGAGACTTTAATTATTCGAAATATGACAATAAACTGTGCATTTAATATTTATAATTACTTATGTAAACTGAACTAATAATAATATACTTCGCTTTCCCAATTATTATTTCTAAATAAACCTATAGAAACAATAATTGTAAATGAAAATATTAATATACTTCGCCTTTCCAATTATTACTTCGAAGTAAACCTTTTAGAACAATAATTATTTACATCTCTAACCAATTCAACAAGTGCAACACGATCTCAAGTCTTTCATTTCCTATTGATATCATCTATATAAAATGTTGTTCACATTTCATTTTCACCTTCTCGTTGACTCATTGATTTCCTCACCAAGAAATGCAAATACAATATGTAATTTGTTCAAGGTTTCCTACATGTTGTTACCCCCTGGCAAAAGTTTTTGCCGTAATTTCTTGGCACATTTTGCATTTCAGCGCCACAAAATGAAGACTCATATATGGGAGGGTTGTGCCCGCCTAGCGACTTTCCTTGACTTGCCATATATAATGGCTAATTTGAATTTTTATCATGTTTACAAGCAAACAATACGTGCATCATCATCATCATCATCGTGGCAGAAGGAAGGAGTCGCCATCGTTGTGTAGCTGCTGCTTCTGCTGTTGTTGACGCCGGGAAAACCTCGCACAACATTTGCATATCGATTTCATATGCAGTGAGGAAAAATTCATATGTTCCCGCGACTTTTCCACAACCTCCATCTTCTCCCCTTTCATTTCCACTCAGCTCTCTATAGCAAATGCAATCGTGCCTTTTTCTGCTTCTCCGAAATTATATGGAATAAACATGAAGATGTTTACTCCTCCGTGGCGTTGATCTGTCACTTTTTCTTTCTTTGGGGGATGTCTGACTTTAAGTATAAGGTTAAGGTCCTGAATTCTGAAAACGTTCAAGTTTTTTATAAAAGAAGGAGTTGCAATGGATTACCTCCCCATAATTAATTAATGTATATGCTGCTAAACACAAATAAAATGAGAAATCTTTAATCCATGAGCTGGGGTTGCTATATAATAAGTCCACCTTGAGATCAGATTTCCCAAGACCTAATACCTTTAATAAATTCCCAAATGGAAATATCAACTTCGTTGCACTTAAAATAAAGTTTCCAAATTTTCATCAACAGTCACTATCTGCTGAAACCCCAAAAAGAAAGATAAGAAAGGAAAAATTGGGGAGTATTTGCAAAATTTAATAATACGCCGGTGGCAACCCCTGTCGAACTCCCTTTCTCCACAATCCCATTCCTCATCCCTATTTTCGTCGTTGTCTGTTTGAAGTTCGCTTGCATGTAAATTGCTCTGATTACCACGCTGCAGTTTTTCTCACCTTGCTCTGCATTTTCCACCTTTTCCTCACTTTTGCTTACTCATTTGATTTGCTTGCACATTTTGCCGTTGTCTCGTTTGCCAAGCATTCTCCCTTTTTTTTTACTAAACCTAATGCAAATCGCTGTTATTATGCACTTCTCTCACCCCTTAGACAATAAATTCCCTTTGTTTCCCTTTTTTCCTTGAGGTATTTATGTCCTTCTGGGTTCGCTTGATTTTCCGTTGTGAGGTTTCTTTCCTTCCAGGGTCAGAGGAAAGGAAAAGCTATAGGGAGTCGCCGCCAAGTGTCATAAAATTTAAATGCAATTCTTCTTTTTCTGTTTTTCCCCATTTGCCTTCATTTGGGAGGAAATGAGAAGTCATTTGTTCGGTATTTATGGTAGCGAGGGTTTTCCAGAAAGCACATTTTGTGGCTTTGCGGTTTTAGGTGTGTGTGTGAGGTGCGCAATCGTTGATTGAATTTGTGATGAAAGATCAAAGGTAAACAACAAATCCTTGTGGATAATTTTATTTGATTGTTTGATTAAGCTTATCGCAAAAATTTGGCTTGAGGAGGCAGCTTTGTGTGAGAATTTCCTAAGAAATTGAATGCAAATTTTTGTCAGGCAGTAAGGGGATTGGTTTTTATGAGAAAGTGGAGATTACACGGGAAGGAAATTCAGCAAAATTAAATAAATTAAAGAAATAATAAGTGAGACTTGATAAATACGTACTAGCTTTAAATTCTAGTTAGTAATTGCCGTTTTAGACTCTCTATAAAGAAGCTCTTTAATTCCTTGTAAACTACTTATGCAATCCATATAAACTCAGCATTATTTCTCCAAAGTCTGTTTCGATTCCCACGCTAACTCAAGCCTTTAACTTAAGCCCTCAAAAGGAGCTATTTTAAAATGTGTGCATACATATATAGACCCCAGTCGTAGGAATCAGGAATAACAATGTCGAAGGAGGCCAAAGAAAACCAATCAGAGGTTTGTCCTTCTTAGCCAAAAAGTATGCAACACTCTGGTGGTGGGGGGTAAAACGGGTGGAAAAGCTGAGAAAAATTGTGAGTCAGTTGGAAGACAGAGAGACAGGGAAAGGCGAGAGCCAAGCAGGAAACAAAACTCGGCGACTCACTCAAGCATTTTATTAAATTGCCACCTTCCGTTTGTTGTTACATTGAAACGACGCCATGCGACGACTCTCTCGTGTCTTCTTTTCTTTATATATATAGATATATATATTTCGATTTCTAGGCTGCGACTAACCCCCCCTTAACCCTGGCGGTAAACCAGAATAAAAAAGGAAGAAAAAACAAAACTTTTGAAAAAATATTCCTGCCATCTTTTTCTATTATATCGTTTCCGCTGCTGTTGGAGGTTCCACCAAGCAAAACTTTTTTGTCAGTTGTTTTTTGTTTCGGTTTTTTATTTTGCATTTTTGTTGTGTTTCTATTTTTTGTGTTTGTGTTTGTTGCTCGGCCGAGGTTAAAGTGCCAAATCACGAAACAAACAGCATTTCTCTCTGTCTAGTTTGGAATATTGAATTGAATTGCAATTTCGCTGGGTGTGTGTCGTAGTCTGTCTATAATGCGGCAAATGTTGGATCGCGTCCAACTTAAATTTGCATTGAATTTGTTTTAGGCGCAATGCGGGCGGTCTCTGGCAAAGGGCTTATCTAAAATTGAAAAGACCACCCACACGGAATATATTTTGGTAAAGAAACTGCTAAATAAATATAGCATTAAATATAAATTGGGGAAAGTTTGGTAAATACTGAGTTGCCACAGAACTTAATGATTCAAATATAAAGCGTTCTTCACAATTTTTTTTAACAGAGTTGCCACAGAATTTTATGACAATCATAAAAGATTCTTCACTAATTCTTATATTAAACATATTATGAATGTCTAAGAACATCCCAATACATCTTCATCTCTACTAGAGAAATAATCTAGATCATATTTACATATTTACTACCCCAGGTTTCATACTTTAATTAACATAATTTCGCCATTTCCTCTGCTCTCCACTTACGGTTCTATGGAGCACCATCATATTCCTCATTACCATGATAGTGTGCTTATCCATCAACGTGTAAAAAATACAAGAAAAAATTAGTTAAGCACACACACACACACAGAGAGAGGAAAAAAGTGCCGAAAATTATTAAGCATACGACATGTTGTACAAGCGTAATTACATGCAGCTGAGAGGAGGGAAGTGCAAAAGTGGGTAGCGACTGAAATGAGATTGGCTGCTGCCAGGAAGCCTCGTAATGCCAGGGAAACTTTTTTCCACCAGTTTTCTGTTTTTTTTTCCTCTTTTTTTTTTTTTTTTTATTACAACTTGTTAACAATAAACGCCGCCGCCAGAGGTCGCCCAATTAAAAAGTGGCATTCGCCACAGTCTTCCCTGCTAGACCCCACCCACTCTCCCCATTTTCCCTCATATTCTCCCCTTTAAAAGTCAACATTTTTGTGGTCACTTAAGCAGATTAATATCATGGGTGTAATTAAAAGAAGAGCGACAGCAGCAGCCCCTAAAGTGAGGGCGGCAGGGTTAAAGCTTCCTGCCTGAAAATTAACATAAATTAAAATATGTTCACCAACTTTTTCGAATTATTTTTTGTCGTCAGCCTTTTACACCACACACTTTTTTGTTTCTGCCTTTTTTGGTGCTCTTTTTTTTTTGCTGGCTCACATAATTGATGGTTTTTAATTAACTGCCAAGTGACCGACAGCTGACAGCGAAGTTTAAAACAAAAGGAGCAGCACACGCAAATGAAAGTTCGATGAAAAATCCGTGAAATGTTGGAAGCAATTTCGTCTGCCAATGTTTCCTTTTTTTTCCGGCATTTTCCCCTTGTACCTTTGTGACCCCCCCATTCCTTCTCGCCCGCTTCACGCGTTCATCCTTCAACGTTGACCATTGCCAATAAAAACTGTCAAATACTATTGCCCGCTTTTAGGCTGGCCGCGTTTTTCGCACGCAATTTCCACGGCCACGGAATTGTGATCGCTTTCAGTTTGTCCCTCGCTCGCTCAGTCACTCTTTCCGCTGTCCGTCTGTCCGTTTGTCCGTCTGTCCGCCCGTCAGTCTCTTTCGCTTCATTTGTCCTTGTTGCTGCCTTTGTGAATTTTCAAAAACTGAACTACATTTGATACAGTGGGATTTCGTCCTGGCAAAGTTCCGAATTCTTAAAAATGTTTTAACAAATTCGATAATTTCTTTAAAGTTTTAAATTACTTTTACAAATATTCCCCAGAATTTAACAAAATGTAGAAAATTTAGATATCAAATTATCGGAAAACTTTTTTTAAAAATTAAAATTTTTTAAGTTAAGATAAGGTAGTATTTACTAATTAGAATATTTTCTATATATTTCCCCTACATTTTCTATCCCTTCAATCAATGTTTTCACATCCGAGGGCCTCAATTTGTGTTGCGTTTCGTTACCCGTTTTTGATAGAACATCGCACACATATTTCACACGCCTCGCTGGTCACTTTGTTCAACGTTTTGTTGATTTGTTGGCAGTGGAAATATTTTGGCTTGGCGTACTTTTAGTCTTCCACACACACACCGCATCAATTCACCGCAGTGTGTGTGGAGCGTGTGTGGGCTTTCGTATTTTCTTTTCTATTTTTCTCCTTAGCTTAATTTGTTTTTGAAAATGAGTTGAAAACTTACCATTGCGATTCTCGCTATCGGCGGGCTTCATTTGAATGGGATGATACATCTGAAATTAAATGGAAATAAAACAAAAATTTAAATTAGAATTTGTGGAAATAATATTTGACTTGTTATTGAGACGAGCACTTCAAATAGTCGTGATAGTTGTTTAAATTAATGCGTTTGGATTTCTGTGGAAAATTGTTTGTATTTAAGTCATTTATTTCTCTTTCAGTTTGATGATAAAAATAAATTTAATACTGCCAAAAAGGATGCTAGTTCCACTATCCCCAAAAAAGCTTCTAGGCCAAACATATTGCTGCCATTGCAACCCGAATCCTTCTTGCAAATCCCTTCATTTTCCCTTGTTAAAATCAAATCCGTTTCCTGCCCGTGTTAATCACATTTGAAATATTAGAGCGCAATATGCTCTCCGTGGTTCCACTCGCCAAAAACCGAGAAGGTCGCGATTAATTTACAGAGCTTAGGGGCCCAAAATGCAGTCGCCAAAAAACGCCGACAAGGGACTGCTGCAGTTACAGAAAAGCGAAGAAAGAGGAGTGGAAAGTGCTAGGACGGGTTGGAAACTGCCCCAGAGCGTCACCATCTAGGCTTCCACTTAAGCTGCATAATGAATGGAATGCAGGCAAAGGCAAAAGGGAGTCTCGCAGGACACGGAACAAAGCCTCCGCCTAAATCCTTGACAAAAGCCAAACACATTTATTCAGCGGTCGCTAAAAAAGACACGAGAGAAGGCAGCGGAAAAAAAGAAAGGGAGGAACGAAGGGGTTTCGGTGCTATGTGCAAAAATCCTAAAATATGCGTTGGACTTTGCAGCGTGTTTTAAATGTAATTTTTCGCGCACACATACAGCGTCGTCTTCTAATTAAAACAAGCTTAAAGCTCCGGTCCGTGTCCCTAGCCACGCCTCCTTACGCCTCAAAAAGAGGCCGCGAAATGGGCACGAGGTCAGGCTGCATTCTCTAGTTAGAGATGGGAGCGTGAGTTAAGGACACGATAATTTCTTTACTTTAGGGACATTTTTATTCAATTTAATAGCTGTTCGATTTGCTTTTTAATTTTCTTTTCTCTTTTCTTTCTTTTTTAAGTCCTTAATTAAACTTGTTGGAAAATGTTTCGTGTCACGCCAGCACCTTTTAAGGCAAAACTACTGCGTGGCTAATGGCGCGTGATTTATTGGTAAACGAGCAGCCCGAGTACGACGACAGTCTACGCTAGAAGGCAATGTCCTTGTGCTTCCCAGCACCTTTTCCACGTCTTTTCCCGCCGCTTTCAACCAGGCAAGTAGAGCCACCACCAACCTCTTTTGGCCGTAAATAATACACGCAACGCGACTGGTTACAAATTGCAGTCCAAAGTCAACCTCTGCTTCTACTCTCTGCTACCCCCTCTCGTTTTGCCAATTTATTTATATGCAGGAAGTAGCAATTACCAGTCAAACACAGGCGGCATTCACGCCCCCACCTGGCCGAAGCTAAAGGAGCTTCAAGGGGGACAAAGAAAAGGAGAGTGGGTTGTGGCGGTTAGCAGCAGTGGAAATCCTGCGCCTTTCCTCACTTTGTCAACCGCTCTTGTGGTTGACTTTCTCCGGGTTTTCGCCTAACTGGTTGAAATATTGCCGGCAACTGCTTTCTATTGGGGCAATTATCGGCTGGCCTGCACTTAATCAGCGAGAGGTTGCTTGCGAAATGTCAAGCTTGCCAAGCGATATGTTATCGATTAGAGGGAAAAGAAATTAAATTAATCGATTGGAAATCAAGTGAATATCGGGAAGGAACTTTAATGATTTCAATTTATTAGATACGTAGGGAATAGGAATAATAGAAGTGGGAGTTAAGATAAAAGTTAAAGAGTTAGATAAAAATATTGAATATCAACTGGAACCAATCTTATCTGAAGTTTATAATATAATTTAATCGAATCGATTTGTCTATGCTTTTATGCAAAACTCTTTCTCGTCGTCAATGCTAATAGACAATACAAAAAGGAGAAAAAAATCATGGAAATTTCCTTTCGACATTCTACCAATCAACATGAATTTCCAAAAGCATTTTCCCCCCTCACCCTTTCGATAACAATCGCAAATTGTGCAAGAAAATTACAAGCTAACGTCAAAGCCTGTCAGTTGAACTGCCAAAAGCAGGAAAAGCAACAGCAATAACAACAACGACAACGATGAGACTCAAAATGCAGCACGCACATGTCCCTTAACCCCTTATCACCCCATGACGCCGCGTTGCATGGCAATTTTCTAAAATAAATATCGCAGCTGCAGCCACGAAGCAGCATGCAAATTATGTCAGTTCCTCTTTTTGAAGCCGATAACGTGATGACATAAGCATTGTCCCTTGAAAAAGTCCCTGCTCCTGCTCCTGCTCCTCAAACCCTGCCATTATTTTTTTCCCTCTCACCCAGCGCGCTAACACATGGCTTTCAAATAATAATAATATTCAATGCTTATTTGATGGCGCTATAGAAAAAAGGGCAGAACAACACAGCAGGGCCAACACAAAAAGTGGTAACCGAAAAATAAAAAGCAACATTGCCAAATGTCGCTCGCTTCTGCTGACGCGGCTGCTGCTGCTGCTGCTGGCGATGCTCCCTATCTTCTGACCTCTTCCCAGTAGACCCTACTTTTTACCATATCTTTCTCCCTTTGCACTTCTTGTGCTGACAACTTTTCCAGGACTCTGCTTGCTTTTCCGCTTTTCTGCTGTTGCTCCAAAGTGCAAATTGACATTTTTGTTCCTGCGGTTTGCTCTCTTCCCGTCAGAACAAAAAATCTCTAGTGATCGACCAAGGGAATATCCTCAATACTTGTATATATACTATATATTATTTTATCATATTTAATTCCATATATTTACTGGTTACCGTAAAGTATGTTGGAAAGTATTCTTTTAAACAAATATTAAATAATATAAATATTTTTCTTAGATTTGTCTATAACACAAAACCTAGTCCCTCTTGATCAACCTATTCCATCACATCCAATCTTCAACAAAAAAGAAAGAAAAAAACCAAACTTTTGGCGCGTGTCTTGTGCTAACAATTTTCGCTATTTTTGTATTCATTCTTTATTTTATTTTTAAGCTGCCACAGGACACAGGGCTAAACTTTTGAAATTACTTGCATTTTATAGGGAAATGTTCGAGGCGAAAAAAAATGGAGAAACTATATTGGAAAATAGAGGGGAGGAGCGGAGAATTTCACGTTTTACGGTTTCCTCTTTTTGTCGGCGCTTTACGAAAATATTTTCTCTTGCGCTGCATTTTATTTTATTTCGGCATTTTTTTTTTGTGCGGTGTCATGGCTCTGTCAGTCCAAACGCCAGTCAATCTGTCAGTCAGCGAGTCAGTTAGCCATAATGAAGGATGCGAGAGGAATCAGGACGATGATGCTGCTGCTGGTGGTGGTGCCGCTTTCCCAGTTCCTCCTTTCGCACCTCCCTCTTCGGCTCGTGTTGTCCTGTCAGGCGGATGATAGCGTTTCATGATAAGTTTATAGAGTTTTCCCTTGATTGTGTCAGATCAGCGAAAAATTCCAATTAAAGGTTAAGAAGGCCGTGACTCTTGCATTTCCTTCAAAGCAATTTACACTTTTAGGCTTGAAGGATTCTCCTTTTTTGAGAGCTTCATAAAATATTAGCTTGCTGGAAGAATCCCCAACTATTTAACTCTTTTTAGTATTCAAACTCTTACTAATTTACATTGGAGGATGGTAATCCTAAGATCTACTGATTAACGCTATAAATCCCACAAATTATTATCAACATTCAAAGACCAAGTTTCCATTTAAATGCAAAAAGACTACACAACTTGTGAAAATGGCTTAAAACTAGGGCAGCAGGTGGGCCGTGATAGCGTCATTATACAAATCAAAATTCCTTACCCCATTCAGCGTCTTAACATTATGCAAAGCATCCTGGGCTTTCAGGGCGGCGCGTCTCGTATAGAACGTCACAAAACAGCAACCTGGAAAATAAGGGAAAAGGCATAGGATTAGCATGAGGGTTAAATTGGACTTTATTTTCGAGCAAGCGAGAGCGAGCGTCGCCTGAAAAAGGTGGCACAAAGAAATTATGAAAATTATTATTATTAGCAGGGCTGGGGCAGGGGCAGGCAGCGGGAAAGTGTCCCGAAAGTGTGAAGAGGAAGCGGAAGCCGTGGGCGTGTCTAAAGGGGGGGACCCAAGAAATGTGGCAACAACATGACAGCCTGGCACTAAATTAAACATTATGGCCCTAACAAATGTGTCGCGTTTAAGATTGGAGTGCAAGTTTTCAGTGAGGAAAATGGGGTTGCTTGGGAGCCAAAAGGGTAGCGCGAAGGTGTTGAAATTTATGAGGGTTCGAGTCGAAGGCAAGTGTGGCGAGCATATTAAGTGATACTTAAAGTCGAACAAATGCTTATTCCGTTCTCGTATATTTCGTGTGTAAATTTCACATTAAAAACATGATATAAATTTTGTTAATTGCAGTTTATTTTCTTGTTTATGCTTTAGTGGTTTTATTTTTTAAGCAAATAAATTTACACGATAAAACTCGATGTATTTTATTCGGTTTATAAATACAAAAAAGATTCTTATTCATAAATAATTTCCCCCGGTAAGCAACACCTTTAAATTCCAGTCGAAACACATATTTGTTGTGCCTTTCTTTCAGTTTCGTGTAGAATTCCATTTCCATTTCACCAAAAATATTTTTTTTTTGGTTCCATTTTAAATGTGGCTGGAATTCCCTTTCTTTTATATGCCAAATCTGTGGCCAAGTTGGACACACACGCTGGCATACAGAGGGGTTTTGGTTAAATCCATTTCCGGCTCCTGCACACAGTTCCCTGCATCCCATTTCCCTTTACTTTCCCACCATTTCCCGCAAACCCCAACACCCTCAATCCCAATCCCAATCTCATGGGCGGGCAACCGTGTGTGATGGAGGCAGCGGCAGCGATGGTTACAACAAAACTTAGTACGGCAATAGTTGCATAATGCAATTACCCACCAGCGTATCGGCGGCATTTAGTGGTGGCCATTTCGGTTCGTCCTACTCAGTCAGGTGAAAGGAGCACCCCACAATTGCCACCCACTATTTGCCACACAGGTAATTCAATCTGTCGCAGTTTTTTGCCATGTCACCAAAGCCACACACAGATATGCAGGCGCGGGCCAACATTTTTCAGCATTTTTCACATATTTGCAAATATTTTCATTTCTCGTTTCGTTTCATTTCTTTTTTATTCCCTTTTACAGTTAAATATCCGGCAGAGAAGAGGTTAGAGATGGAGAAACAGACCACATCCGTTGTGTATGAGTGAATTATGGGACTTTTACCTTTTTTTTCTCACTTTTTTATATCAAAAAACATTATAAAAGATTAGTCCTAAAAAATCACATCTTACTTTAACTGTAGACAAAGTAATTTAATTGCCTGTAGAAAGCTGTTCTAATTAATAATAAAATAAAAAAAAAAGTGGGGCTTTGTGATTATTCTCGGATTTCACCAGGAATAAAATCGCTTTCTACACCGTATTATTTTTCCCTCATTAAATATCGTGTTCCACTTAAAAGCAAAGAAAGCACAAAATGATCAAATTAAACTCGACTTCAATTTCAATTCGCTGGCGCAGATTAAATATCACTTAGAATTAAACTAGCGTTAAATGTAACAAATGAAGGAAAATCGAAACCATTTGGAATGCAATAAAACATAGTCGTCGAGGACGAAGAAGGACAGATAGATAAGGAAAGCAATCGAAGGATAACGAAGGAGGAGGCAAACTGCATCAAAACAACGCAGAAAAAAAAGCAAGAAAAATCTCACACAATTCCCATTATGTGCATGTCAACTGCAGTTAGAATCAAACCCAAGACACACACATACACCACCGAAAGAGAACAATGCGATAAAAAGTGAAGAAAAAAGCAGGAAAACCTAAAGGAAAAATGCTGAGGAAAAGCCAAGAAATAGCAGCGGTAGGAATAAAGCTGAAAACGACACCCAGTCACGTTTTTGGCCAAAAAGAACTTAATCCCGGCAAGTGGGAGGAAGATGAAATCGAGAGCCGCCAGACAAGACGTGCCAAAGTCCAGCAAAAAGGATACACACACATATATATATGTCCTATAGCCAGTCACACACACACACCCATAAAGTACACACACGCTTGTGGACGAAACGAATTAATCGAAGTTAAATAAATCAATGTCCTTAAACTTTCCCACCCACAGATTTACTGACTTCGTTTGGCCAAAGCAACAAGAAAACGAGAACGGACAAAGGACGAGCACAGGATCGGGGATGCAACTAAAACAAACCAAATGCAATTGGACTTTGGTTTATTTCTGATTCGATAAAGCAGCCACAGAACACTGCAAAAGGGCTATATCAAACTGTTTAATTACATAAAAACAGGATTTATTGAGAGTAAAAGTGAGAGTATTTAATCGGGAATAATAACTGCCAAGAACTCTCACCTGAAGCGTTACAAATGCTTAGCAATGCTTCAGTGGCAACTAAAAGTCGTGAATTGAAATTCGCTTTTCCCTTTTGCAAAGAGCAAGGGCGGCGGGGTGCGGAATAAAATTAAGTGAAATTTTATGCATTTTTCACGCTCAGTGCAGCAGCTAAATAAAAATGTCAAGAGCACAAAGTTCCCGGCAAAAAAAAAAGGAAAGGCGGCCGATGAAGGCGTTAGATAAGTGCGTTACTTTTCCTTTTTTTCGGCAAGACATTGGACAGCTGGTCTTAGAGTTGGGAAAAGCTTTTCAAAATGAAGTTCTCAAGGAAAACCGAAAGATAACGAAAACGGGAACGGGAAGGCAATGCCCACCAAGCGCCACCCATAGAAATCTGCCAACTGACCAAACTTCCCCCATTTTCACACTCCAAAGAAGAAAACCCCACTTAACCCCGATTTCTAACTCAGTCTCTCTGTGTGAATTATATTATTTCTTTTGCTTTGCTTTTCGGGTGGATTCTCATCTGCTTTTCTCCTTTTCTGGTTTGGTCAGCGAGTTAGTTTTTTATAAGGCAGTGGCAGCGGCGGCGGTGGCAGTCATAAATCACAGACTTCACAGGCCGGACTAAAAAAGTGGGCGGCATTGGGGTTCGGATGGGCGTGCCGCTCTTAATGTGAAACTGTGACATATGGTCTTGTTTTGGGGTTGGGGATAAATTCTCACAATTGAATCTGGCTGAGGGTGGCTGGATTATCTGCAGTAGCTTAGGGCTATGAAAATACCAAGGATTAAGATAAAGGATAAGGTCTTTAAACTTCATTACTGTAATTAGGATATGTTGAGCAGAACCTTTGACCTAAATTAATTTAAAAGGAAATAAGCCCCTTGGTCAACTTTTAATCTATTTTGATTATTTATTTAAACTAAAACACAGGAAAAGTTATTTGCAAATGACTCCTCAAAACACAGATTTATTAAATTGATAAATAGTAAATTAGTATTTGCATATGCAAAGTTAAATCAAACAATTAAGTTGTTGGCCGGAATGCAATTTATTTTAATTTTACATCTATCTTTCTCTCTAGATGAAATCTTAATTACAACCTAGTTGGCTTTCTTCCGTTGGCCACAAAAGCCGCAAAGAACTTGACACTGACTTGACAACGCCAGAAACATTTTACAACCACCGACTCCTGCTGGCCCACGGAAACTCACTTAATATCGAATTAAAAGCTACCTGTTTCCACAAACTCACCTGAAACAATCTGAAACGGGGAACCGCAGAAAATCCTTGTCGCTATGCTTTGCTTATTCGACCCCCAAACCCTCTCCTCACTCTTTTTCATCCAACGACGTAACGCCCATTTATCCCGTATTCCGAAAATAGTCCCAGTACTATCGCTGAACCGCAAGCGCTAATAAATTATGACCCCGGGCGCTTAACCTTGTGCCGCTCTAGTTTCGGCCCCTCTCACCTTTGCACCCCCTTTTTCTCCCGTTTTACCTTCACACCTCTCACCTTTATCTGCTAGCCGCAGTGCAACAAATACAACAACAATACTGGCAACAGCCATAAAACCACAACACCCGCAACAACATGGAAAGTTAACAACAGACTAGAGATTCTAGTCGACCATAGAATACCCGGTAAGCAGAGGAGTTTACTATTTAAAAGGGTAATTTTAAATATATGTAATTATGTTTTTGATAGGACCAACTCGCCAAAGAAACATTGCAAATATAAATCAAAATTAATTAATATTTATGGTTGCTATTTTTATAATTAAGATAACTACTACATAAGTAGGTAGCGTTTTCCTTGAATTTAAAGATAAAGATCATTCATTATGCAGCATGGAGTTTATTAATTCATTTAGTAACAAAAAAAAAACAATATACCCTTCTAATACCGGAAAAAAGTACAAAAAACGAGGAAAACTGGGAGGAAAAACTGCCCGCTAACGAAATTTAGTGCCCCGAAAAGGAAAACAATTTTTGGGAGCAAGAAAAAGTACAAGTAGAGGAAGCATTAGCCCAGAAATACTTGGCCAAAAACGAAAAGGAAATTTTGTAGTTCTTTTTATTTTATTTTTTTTTTTTTTTTTTTTTGCGTTATTTACGACGTTCTGGTTCAGAGGTCAACCATCGCACTTAAAAGTGTCATTTTGCATTTTGTTTGGTTTAAAGGGCCAAACAACAAAAAAAAAACTCTCTCTGGGAAAAATGCAACAGACAAAAGGCAGCAGTAGAAAAAGGGCTACCGAAAAAAGTGGCACAAGTCTAAGGATATGGATGAGGTCCTTTAGCCAACTGGTAACCAAAAACTGGGTTACATTTTGCCATCTACATGGAAATGTTGTTAGCAGGAAGTTTGGCTGGCTTAAACAAGAAAAAAACAAGAGCTGCCAACAAAAATGCATCATGCAGGATGACAAAATTGGTACCAAAAAGAAAATACTGTGTTCAAAGTTGTACAAACAGAAAATCTTGTGTAGATATTACTCCCAAAAATGCTCAGTTAGGTTATACTTTTAAAATGCATTAATATTATTGTAAAAAAGGATTTAAAATGAAAATATTTTATATATTTTAAGCAAAGGTATTTTTTTAAAGGATATTTGTAAGAACCTTTCATCTTAAAGGCCAAGCTCAGTAAGCATGTCACCCAAGAAAGAGGAAAGTTCAGTTCTACTTTATTTTTTTCCCCATTTCATTTTGCCCACAGAAAAAAAGGGACCGCCTACTTTTCGCTTGCCGCTGACATAAATAATAACTTTGAAATGCAATTTGTGTCGATTTTGTGTTTGTGACTTGCACAAATCTCTTCTAGCTTTTCGCCAACAACCAAAAAAATAATAGTAATAGCAATAAAGGCAAACATTTTCACATGAGCACTTGGAGAGCGGAAAAAGGAAAAGCTGTGACTACTTTTCGCTGCCTGTCATAAATCATCAACACAACGCTCCACTTAAGTGCTTCTAAAACAGTTTTGACCCTCCCCTATAATGCCACGCCCTATCTTTCGGACACCACTGACCAGAGAGGAAATGTTACGCCCATTTTTACCAAAAAAAAAAAAAAAAAAAAAAAAAAAAAAAAAAAAAATAAAGCTTGAACCTGTCAACGACAGGCGGAATACTAGATATACTAGCCAACAAAAAGGGAAAAATATAATGCAGATGGAAAAGCTAAATAGACAGTTGGTTATAGAATAACAATGACACAAAATAAACAAAACGTCGTAAATGTTTTTGAAATACAAAATATACAATGGGACGACGAGACCAGAATGAAAGCTCTCTCTCTCCCCATCTCTTCTCAGAGAAATATGAATAGAAATCTGAGGCAAATGGCAATTGGAAATGAAAAAGATTAGAAGTGGAAATGCCGTCATGAATGAATGGGAAGGGAAAAAGAGCACATCAATAAAAATAGAAGCTTGACTGCTGCAGTTGAGAGGCCTCAGAAAAAGAGAACAATGAATATATTCGAATAATGAAAAGGGGAGTTATAAGAGCAAGATAAGCAACGAAAGCATTCAATGAAGCCACACATTTGACAGACTGACAAAAAGGAACAAAATAATGTCCTTTGTCTGCAGTTTAGAATTTTATTATATATTTAATATTAAACTTACAAAAATGTATTATTTAAATAACATATTTTGGTGTGCATTTAGCTAGTCAATCACTTATAATTCGTTTTTAATAAATCAATCAAGCACAAATTTATTTAATGTTGTCAAAATGAAATTAAATTTAATTTAGAGCTAAGCACCACTTTGAAAATTAACAAATATTTAAATATATGTAAAATATATCCCTTAAACGCACATTTTATACTACGAATTGTATTATTTAAATTTGAAGGGTAAGTGTGGATGATCTCTCTCCCCCTCCATCAATTTGTACCCCAATCTCCATTAGGCAAAAGCTCAAGGCTATTGAAATTTCTGCTCAAACACAAATAGCGAACAAAAAGCAATTTGCTGATGAAATGAAATGGCAAATGCAAGTGAATGCAATTAAAAGGGAAGAGAAGGAGACATGGAAAGACACATAGAGACATGTGTGTGTGTCTATACATATATAAGCGTATATTTGTGTTCTGGCTAGACCAATATCTCATATTATTTTGTCTGCGCTTCTCTCTCATTTACATGCAGGGGGAGGAGGGATGGAGATGAGTTTTGGCGCAGCAGCTTTTGGCTATTTACCGCAACAAATTCCAGTCTAATTTATCAGCCAGAGTAAAGTCAGGAATAAAGAGCAAGAACAATGGTACAGTGGTGATTCGAAAGGAAGAATATTCTGAATGTTTGGGAAATAATATTGGTTTAATAATGGTTTTGTTTTTCATTTGAAAATTACAATATATTTTAATAAATAAAAACAGACGAACAGACGGACGTGGCTAGATTGACACTGCTGTTGATGCTGATTAAGTAGAAAAACGTATATTTTTTTTATAATATATACATATAACATATATTTTATGGAGTCAGAATAAAGTGTTAGAAAATGTATACAAATAAAAACAAGCCTTTTTTTCAATATGGGAAAGGAAAAAATCTGAAGCCTACAATATTTAATTATATATATTTTTTATAAAAATAAGACTCACCTTTGCTTATTCCTGTGGCCTTATCCCTTAGCACATTGATCGAATGCACCGGGCCGTATTCCTCGAACATTTCGCGCAGCTGCGACTCATCCATCGACTTGGGCACCTGGCCGACAAACATTTTGATATTATCCGGATCCGGCTCCTTTTCGCCGTACGTGACCACCGTGGTGTCAGAGTCCAGGCGGAAGCACGAATCATCGTCCATGCTCACGACATTTCGATTGGCGCTGCACGGATTGTTGTTGTTGTTCACCAGTCCGGCGGCGGACATTATACCGTTACTTCCAACGGCCACCAGTGAGCTGGTGCTGCCCAAGCTGGGATTGTTATTGTTGCTGCCGTTGATGCTGTTATTGCTGCTACTGGTATTGTTGTTGTTCAGCAGCGATGGGTTATTGTTGTTGCTATGTATGGGACTATTTGGCAGGCTATTCGTTGCACTGCTGCTCTTATCGCTCATACCAAATGCACTGAAAAAGAGAAAAAGAGGCGAAAGGAGAATAACAGTAAGTACAGTGATCACTCGAGATAATGGTTTTTCAATACGAATAATAATTATAATTACAATAATACATACATAATACATACATACAATATAATTATTTTATTAATAATAATTGGATTTTGTTCAG
This sequence comes from Drosophila kanapiae, assembly GCA_008042475.1. Taxonomy (NCBI): domain Eukaryota; kingdom Metazoa; phylum Arthropoda; class Insecta; order Diptera; family Drosophilidae; genus Drosophila; species Drosophila kanapiae. The sequence continues at coordinate 354,062 of VNJM01002696.1, read as the reverse complement.
CTTAGATTTAAATTATTTTATTTATTTAAATGGTAAATTTCCATCTCTTGTGAATCCTCACTGTAACTTTAAAATGTACAGCTAGGATGCACCCACACACTAAAACCCAAAAGCTTACACACACACACAAATAGAAAAACTTACTCCAAGTACAAATCGGTTTCATTTTTCTCAGAGAAATCGAAAATCATACGGCGATTAGCCAAAAACGAAGAGCGACTGTTGAACATAGTGCGATTTCAAAATACAATTGGTACACGGTCGACGCGAATAAACAACTAATTTAGCGGCTGCACGATATTTAGGCTAATGTCACTATCAAAATACCAATACCAATACGTTTACTGTTAACGCGCACGGACACTCGAGGTCGGGTTGAAAAACTTTAAATTAAGGGCCTAAATAAATACTTCCACTTAACACGGCGACACTCTCGGCACTCTGAACTTAACGTGACTATTTAAAAAAAAAACTATATATTCAATATATAAATGCAGCGCCTTCGTCGTCCTCTCCTTGTACTTCCTTCACGAGCAATCGTCGCTGGACAAATGAACGAGAAACCGAAGGTGATGAAATGTCACGAGTCAAGTGGAAGGAGTTCTTCCAGTGGCTTCCAATTAGAGCGTGGGAGGAGGAATCAAAGAGAGATTTCAGATCAATCCTAAGTAGGTCTGAATGAGACAGGTGATTTGCTGATAGCTGATAGAGCGAGGAGGATAGAGCAACCTGGAGAGAGATCATGCGGTACTAACTCAGCATTGACGTGTTTAACCCTCTGTAAATCAGGCTTTTATAAATTAACCCTCTGCTAATTCAATTATATAAAATTAATTTATTTATTGTTATTTTTAAGTTTATTTTCTTCATAAGTAAGGGAAAATTTAAAATTGTCAACGCATTAAAGAACATACCTATCAGGGTGTGGGTATTGTATGTGTGCAAAGCTTAATTATGTGTAATATGATATAACGTGATTTGACGTTTATCCTCAAGTGAACATTAAAGGAAATGCAGAGACTTAAAACAACTTCGATTTCAGCTTGAGTGAACTGTTCTTGTTTGCCTTGGCGATTTTCTGGGCGAGTAAGCCTCAAATAGCATTAACCTAATGGCCATTTGCTTGTGTAAATAAACGATTTTAGCTTTCAGATGGAATTGGGTCAGCTAAAACGCGATGAGCAAACACTTGGACAAGGACCTCTACCACACCTGATGATTAAACGTTTGCTGTCTGCTTACACGTACAGTTGCGGGCAGGATATTGGAAACGGTACCATATATCGAGGTGTAACCATAGTAATTAATTTTACACTTTTTTGTTTTTCAGCATTTTATATTATAAAAGTAATTTATTTTAATTTATTTGTAAACCATGTTGATTTATTTTTTTTTAAAGACATCCCTATTATGGTGACCCCTGTTGTATGTTTGACTCAAATGAATTAGCCAAGAACGAAAGTTAGGATGGGATCGGATAACAGGGCGTGGCAGTCAAGGAGGCGGTTTTTCAGGCAGACAAATGGATAATGGCAACGTTTGCTTTTTTGGTCGTAATTAGAAATTTGGGTTGACGTTGAGAAATCGAAAGGTGGGATCTGCTCATTTGCATTCTTGAAGCTTTTACATACAACATTTGGGTATAAAAAATTTATTTATAACAAAATTTAAATTCTCAAATTAAAAGAAGAGGGTTTCCAGGTAATACTGTAATTGCCGTTACTCTGCCAACCTCTGTCTTTTCTATTTATTATCTTCCCACTCCTCCCCACAAATTTGTTTCTTTGAGGGCGTTCCTTCTTATTTTATTTTGTCTTAATTTCTTACAAGTTTCACTTTTATTTAGCAAATTCTTGTCATCCCGTCCCACTAGTTCGCTGTCATTTCCCCCGTCCCTTTGCGACTTTTCTTTGTTGCATTTTGTAATTTTAACTTCTTCTTTGCTCTTTGTTTTCCAGACGCAAAACTTTTCATCTCTTCGCCCTCTCTTTCCAAGCTTAACCCTTCCTTGACTTTTTTGGCTTGACTTTAATTTAGTTAAAGTTGGAAAGCACTAGCAAACAAAGTGGAGGGGCCTCAGAAGAATATATGTATGTAATTACACAAACCCTTTGACACAATTATTGTATTTCTCTTTGTCGTGCACAGCGAAAACAATTAATACATTTATTTAAAACATTATTAAGAACCCAATTTCGCAGAAATTTAAATAAATAAAAAATGCTACATGGTCACATTGCACACTAAAGAATTAGGTGGCATGGTAACACTACACTTTATTTATAGCTGTGTAATGCCATTTAAAACTATATTTATCGGCAGTAAAATATTAATTTATTTTGATATGATATGTTTTTTATAACTTTAAAAAGATTTTTTCGATTTTCCCTTGTGTACGCAGTAGAAGATCTAAGCTTAGAACCTAATAAAACATGCAATTGCGACAATTTTATCTAAATCTTTTTAACTTTTCTTCCAAGCAACAACTAAGCAACAAAATAACCATACAAAGAACGAACGAGTAAAACGAACTGAACTTTGTTGCTATCAAAGTTTAAACTGCAATTCATCTTCATCAACAAAATGTATACTACAAAATAAGGAAAGCGAGGGACCATTTGATCAATTTTTACCAAAGAAATACCCTTTAATATCTATACAGTGCAAAAAGATCGATACATCACTTAAAAACTGATTTAAAATATGATAAATGCCAAGGTTACTCTATATCGTTTTCTAGAATAATGAAATTTAAATAAAAAATAATATTTTGTATTCTGCCTGATGTGTATACCCAGTTTTAAGTCGTATGCAGGGTACCTTCCGAAAGTTTCAGTTTCTTCGTCTTCTGTTTGTCAATAATGCACCCCAAAAAGGCAGAGAAATTCAGTTACAAATTGAAGATTTCACTCTTTAAATTTTTTAAGTAAACTTTGCTCCCATTTCTCGCTCATTCCTTCTTGGCATTTATCTTCATTTGTCGGAGGAGAAGAAAAAGGAAAGGCAGCAAAAGGACCTGCAGAGTTGGAGCAGCTGTCAACAATTTGCCGACCGCAAAATTGTCGAGGGAGCCAAGTGGGAGTGTTTGAAATTCGGCATAGGGATTGCGCCTGGACCACGCCTCCGATTCTCTCGAGAAACTCACTAATTTGCTTGATTACTCCAGAGAATTTGCAGCGGGCGGAGGAAATTTGAAATCTATTATAAAAGTTTTTTAGCCTCAAAATGAAGGCTCACTTGGGATCGCCGGAAGAGATGTTGGCCGTCGGGTCGAAAGAGTGGGGCGGGAAAATCATCTTCGGCGACGACGTCGTCGACATGGGTCAACACTTTGACACAGACAAGGACAAAGCCAAAACTTCTCGAACAAAGGTGAAGAAAATAAAGAAAGAATAGTAACAGCTGGGGAACAGTTGGAAAAATGGGAAATCTTTGGTTAAAATATTATTTTAGACGTAATACAGAAGAAGATTCTATCCTAATAATATTTTCAGAGCTAAAATATGTATACTAATGGTTAATGATATACACTGAAATACACTTCATTAATATTAAATTCTATATAAAATGGTTCCATCAACCCTTTAAGAATATATTTAATTATTCTGTATTCCTTTCCTTTTGTTACTTTATACACCTTTCTCTGCTAAAAGTTTCTTTATTTAAAGGTAGCATATATGTATTTTTTCGAGTGCCTCTCATAGCCGCTGAGAATTTTCCTTGAACAACTTTTTCTTGTCTTCATTCTGCTATTTTTTGCTGTTTTTTTCTTTTATCTTTTATTTTGCAGGTGAGCTGGATATTTTTTTATGTCTAGCGTCTGTTTCACAACAAATCAAGTGCAAAGTGGATTCCTCCACTTCATATTATTGTTGTTGTTGTTGAAGAGAGTGAACTTTTGATTCTTGTTATTTTGTTTTGTGTGCCCCCTTGTCTCCTCTACGTTTTTGGTCTTTGTTCTCCTTGATTGGTTTTTGTTGCTAGTGCGATGTACTAGAGACGGGAAATCAATGGGAAGAAAACTCCATGGATTTTTTTTATAGTCTTTCTTTTCTTGAGGGCTCGAACAGTGTAATTTCTGAAGTGGGGCAACAGAAATTGAAGGACTAATGAGGACGAAAGGTTAACAAGATGTTGGTTTTGAAGGTTAAATGGAGCCTGGGCCAAAGTATACCATTACTTGTTTAATTTATGATATGAAAAGTTTTAAGAATGCCATCTATTGAACTCATTTTTAATATATTTTGTTTACATAACTATATTTGTGCGAATTCTCAATATTAATACGAAATAATCTTATGTATACTTTCATATTTCAGCAAATCGCGGAATTAAATTGGGGTCTAAACTAATTAAAAATCAAGCTTACATTTAACTAATTCTTTTTTTTAATAATCTTAACGCTGGTCTAGAAATCCCTTTGATACCATTATGAATACGGACTTATCAATGCAAATTTACCATTATTCCTTTCTCAAAACAAAACTATAAAATCAAATGCCTTATTCCATATTCCTTTGTAGTTTAATCCCTGCCATAATATTCCCAACCTCGCGGTTTTTAAGCGGCTTAAAATCGTCCTCAACCCGAAGTCTGGGCTTTTCTTTGATCTGGGCAAGAATAACCTTTTAATGCGACTCAAGTTCAGGAGACTATAAATTACTCAGCTTTACAAAAATGAAAAGAGAAAAGAAAAGAAACCAGGTCGGTAAAGAGCAAAGAATGAAAAAGGGAGTATAAAAAATATGAGAACATTTCGGCACGCTTATCAAAGATAATTTTAAGCCGCATTTAAAAATGATTTCTTTGCTTTATTTTCGCACAGGCTCTCTGGCACGTTGTACTCGCCCTCCTCCCTTCACTTGCTTTTCCGCTGCCCGATTTTCCCTCTTTTTGTTGAGCTACGCGACTTTTTTCGCTGACTGTGCGATGTCTGGCAACCCTGGATGGGCGACTCTGCTGGCCCCAAGGAGGAGAGAGAAGGTACGGGCACATTGGACTGTCACTGTTGACAGTCAGTGAACCCCGAAAAAGGAATGCCAACAATAAAAACAAAGAGGGATATTATGTTACACAGCTCAGGACCTTTTAATACCCTTTAGAAATTAAACAACAATTGTATATTCTAGTACAAAGAAAGAGTCATTTTTTTTGTAAATCTTGTTGGTTTTGATCTATAATGATCTAAATTTCGAAACAAAAAAATTAGGTATTACTATTAATGTGACCATACTTTTTTTAAACTTAATTTATAATCTAATTTGTCCAATATAAACCTTTAAAATTAAATTTAAATAGAAATAAGTACCAGCCTGTTTATTTCATGCCGGCGATGCTCTTTTTTTCTTTTTTTTTTGGTAAAGGACCCCAGGTTCGCATCCTTCCACAGACCTCGAAACCTGTGCAAGGACTTGGCCTCCTTTTCGTCCTTCCACTGCGACAATTGGATGAGCAAATGCTGACGAAAGGAGTGGCAGGCGGCAGTAAAAGCCCTGGCTGGCTGCCTGGGTGTCGAGAAAGGGAGGACTGAGCTTGGACTTTGTGCAAATATTTGACATGGCCAAAAGCAGACAGCGGCAAAGGGAATGAAAATGGGCACTGGGAGCAGCAGAGGACCAGGCCGGGACAGCAGATTGGTGGGATGCAGCTCATTTTTTGAGCCGACTCTGGGGATTTCCAGGGGATTTTTACGGAGCGGGGGGATTTTTAGGTTTAGGACTCGTGTGTAATTAAGCAAAAATTCCAAATCGTTTGTACTTGCTGCTGTCTCTCTTCCACTCTCCCTTTTTGTTGTTAATAATCACTTGTAAATAGATCAAAGTTGGCATTTTATTTGAATTCCTCATCACAGTGAGGAATTTTCGGTCATTGAAGTTGGCACCAGACTGAAAGTCTGGACAGGATTATGTTGACTAATTAGAGGTTGATGAGGGCGAGTTCATTGGGGACTTGGTTCCGAAACTAGAGGAAAATGTAAGTTGGGGGTGGTGGAAGTCCCTGCGGAATATGGGAAGTTTGCTTTGGGACATCGACTTTTTGGCTTTAATTAATTGGTTAAGACTTTTCAAATTGTAAAGGTTAAACTCTCTAGGGAGAGGTTAAAGAACTAAAAATACTTAAGGGTTATATCAAAGGATTGTTTTATTAGCTTAAATACAAACCAGTGAGAAAGCAATGTTTATATTACTACCCAGTTAATTAAATACATTTATTTGCACTTGTTACCCATACATTTTCGTCCTTGCAACTGAAAATGACGGCCAAAATTAAATGGCCAAGAAGTACAACAAATAAAAGACAACCATCGGCATTGTCACCGAAGAAAAAAGTGTGCAATAAATATCCGCCACACAGGAAACCAAATTAAATAAGTAAATCTTGCGGCCATGTAAAAAAAAATAAACCTGAAGCCGAAAAAGCAAAAATAAAGAACCGAAAGCCGAAGCCAGGATAAAATATATATGTGAGTGTGTGCAAGTACTATATGTGTGTCGAAAGATAAAGCACAAAGGGATGCCAGGACTCGGCGGCTACACCAATGTCACTGGAAAAACCCGAATGAAAAAAAAGGGAAAATTAAATTGTGAAACGTAATGTTAACGCAGCCAAAATGCCCAAAAGTCCAACAGAGGCCATACCCGAGCCTGGCTTTAACCACAATGAATTGAATGGAATACATGCGAGAAGACTAACCAGAAAAAATATATATATATTTATTTCCCTTCTCATTCACGGTTATATCCATTTTTTTCTGTATTTTTTTTGGGGTATGTAAAACTTTTCGTACTCTTTAAGAGATTCAGCAATGGCCGGAAAAGGATCAAGGGGGCGGCAGAGGCGGCTACTGGTGTTAAAACAAAAGTAACAAAAGTAAGCGTTTCTGGCGCAAAAAAATTTCAACAATGCCAACGGCTTCTGGGAGCGAGTTCAATGACAACAAAAAAGTAGGAAATTGTGGAGAAATTCGATTTAAAGACACTCTTTCATAAAAAAAACTAAAAATAGAACAAACTAAGTGCCAAGACGGCGCTTAAATTGCTGAAAGTTTTTAATAATCAATCAATTTTATAGTGTCAAAATAGAGAAAACAGTTAAAAGAGAAACAAATCAAATAATATATACATATTAGGAAATAAAATCCCAGCGTTATTCCACCGAATTTACATTCTTCACTCTGTGGAAGTTTTGAAATTCTCCAAAATTGAATTTTCCAAAAACGCAGTCGTCCCCCAAAAGTTCTCGCCCGGGTAAAAGGAATTTATTGATTCTTTTTTTGGAAAAAACAAAAAATGCTGAGCCCGAAAAAACGAATGGCAAACTGTGGGGCCTTGGAAAAAGAAGAAAATCATTTGCATGGCTACCGGTGGTGCCGGGGAAAAAATTCGCCACTCCACCCTCGAAACGAAGCAAGATATGTGGAAAATTGAATCAAATGATTTTTATTTTTTACCCGCAGCAGAGAGAAAGAGGGAGAACAAAGGAGTGTTAACACTTTTCCATCATAAGTCTTGAAGGAAAAATAAAAAACGAGTGAAAAATTATAAATGAAAATTCCAAAGTGCTGAGAGGGCAAACAAAAAAAGAAAGGAGAAGAAAATGGAAACCGAATGAAACTTCACAACTTGAGGCAGGCAAAAATTGTCGCCGCTTTTTGCAAATTGTTATTTGCCAACGAAATTGAAACAATTCCGTGCTCTTTACTCTCGATTTTCCCCCAGCACTTTCGCCATTTTCCGCAGCTATCTTTCTGTTTTTAACCATTCGATGCAGTGGCGCATAAATTTTGTTGGTTTGACGCGCATTTTACAAATGGATCGGAGGCAGGGAGAAATTCCAGAAAATGCGCCCAAGGCTGTAGAGGAGGTCTCTCTCTCTCTGTCTGCTGAATATGGATGCATTTTAATATTTGAGCATTTCAAGGCTAATGAAAAGGATATTTTGGTAAAGTGCTGTTACTTGAAAGGTGAGTGAGAAAAAAATTGCCCTAGAAAATTAATTTTAAGCCGCTTTTATATGGACTTAAACAAGAAATCCTATTTTAAATTATGAAAATGTCTTGACATTTAAAATTAAACATTAAATTTTATTTTGAATCCTTAAAGGCTTAACATTATCTTCCCTTTAGCTTGTTTTTTTGGGCCATTCAAAATTTACAACACATCGTTATCCTAGCCCCAGCCACACACGCCTGTCCCTGTTTCCTGGACATCTTGGTCTCAATGGGACCATTACCTCAAAATTGTGACAACAAAAGAGTCGGGCTGGGTCAAAACAAAAAAAAAACAGGAAAAGGATGGAGGAATAAAAAATTAAGTCCCTGCTTTCGTTCATTCTCATGCGGGAGACATTTGTATAATTTGTTTGGGTTTTGTGTGCATTTTTATGATTTTGTCAACGCGGCACAAAGCGAAACGAGCTGCGAAAGCGAAAGGATATCAGCAGCGGCAGCAAGGAGTGACTGAGTGCGATGGAAAATAGCCCACAAAACGACCAAACGATAATCATAATAACGGGACATGGCCAACGAGGCCCCTGGGAAAATCCTTGGAAAAGGATGGAGGCATAAAGAAAAGCGCCACGAAAGGAAAGTCGTTTAGCAGTGTCTCTAATTGCCTAGGAAAACGGCCATTAAAGAGACAAGGCCAAGGACCATCGTCCTCTCATCTTTTCTCAGACAGGTAAAAACCCTCAAGGAGCCAAGACAACAAAAAAGAAGGAAAATATATTGAAAGCGAGAGGAGCATCTATATTTATTGAAAAACAATCTTGGGACATAAATTGGCCAACAGCCGAAGGGCATCGAGGAAAAACATATCTTTAAAGATCCTTGGGGGTCAAGTTCTTTTTTTTATTTGTTGATTGTGGGTTTAAATATTGAAAGGTATAACAAAAATACACAATTTGATTTCTTTCGGGTACGAATATAACATTTTAGAATTTTAACATTTTAACATTTAATTTATTTATTTAATAAATTATTCATTTATTTCCTTTAAGTTATATTAAAATGTAGCATTTATTTTTAGAACAGGCAATAAACAAAAACTTTCGCCCATATCCTGGAGAGCAACAAGAACAAATACTTTGCGCCGCAAGAAATCACGCACGCACACTTGTCCAAACAAGGACAAAAAAAAGTCGCGACATCCGCTTGCTTTATCCTTGTCTCCCTCTATCTCTGTTCGTACATCCTTTGTCTCTTTCATGCACACACACATGAGACGAGCAGGATTTGTCTTCCGTTTCTTCTTCTAGCTAGGCTCTATTTGACGCATGTCACGTGTTTAATTATTTACGTGACTTGGCGGCATTTTTTGTTATTCCTCTACTTTTCCTTGGACTTTTCTTCGAGATACATTTTTTGTTCTGCCTGCTTGTGTAAATATTTATTGCCATTTTGGGTCCTAAAAATTTATATATATATATAATAGGAATGAAAAAAAAAAAACCAAACTAAGGCTGACAACATGTCGCCTCAGAGAGGAATTTGTTTTGGTTTGACAATATTATTTATTAGATAAATAAACCAAAAGTTTAAGCTATTGATTTTCGTCTTTTATAGAGAATTAATTTTTTTTGGGAAAATTGTTTTACAAACTGGAAGCATTCTTACAGCAAGCCAATCATATCTTTGCAAACTTTTCCTATACTTTCTCCTATCGCGCCTACTAACACCTAACCCTAACAAGCACGTGCTTGACCACTTGAGTGTACTGACCGTAGTGCAACAAAGTTAATTAATACTTTAATGTTAGTAAAATCATTTTAAACAAAGATTTAATTACCACAAACTTTATAAACAGCTTTTAGTACCTTAAAGGATTAACCATTGAGAAAAATAAACAAAAAATAGCTACAAATAGCTGACTCTGCCATGCAGTCGGTAAACCAAAACTTTTGCCCAATTGAAATTTTATGCTTGGCAATTCATGGAAATTGTTGCTGCTCAAACGCAAGCACACACGCACACACACCCATACGCAATTAAAAAGACAAGCAGTCATTAAAAATTTAAGCAGCTTTTAGGCTTACACGCGAGAGAAAAATAAACACAGACGCAGGCACACAACACACACACGCAAGAATAATAGACTTTGTCGCGCTTTGTTGTTTTTGTTTATTAACGCAGCAAAAACAACAACAATTATATTGTTTCCTCTTTTTTTTTCCATCTGATTAAGAAGAAAGGGTTGCGCGGCGGAGTATGAGCCGGCAGGGATTAACTGCTTGGGGGCCCCACAAAGAACCCTTTGCCGACTTGATCAAATTTTTATTAATTGAGTGGAGCAGACAAAGCAAATATTTGCACGAAATTTGCCCCATTCCCTTCTAATTACTTGGGTGGTTTTTTTTTTGTATGTTTAGGGGGCATCATTTTTTGAAATTAATTAAATTTTTCTGGTTAATATTTAAGACACACAGGGATTGAATGCCTGCAGGGTATATTTTTCTGAACGTGAGGTTAGGGATTTTTTTTAATTTCCTTTGCAATTTCTCATACACTTTTTGGCAGAGCTAAAAATTTAAGCTTATCTAGAAAGTATTATTTTATGAAAGAATTAATAAAGAATAAACTAAAAGCAAATATAAGAGAAAACGAAATTCCTGGAGTGCCAAACTACAAGTACTTTCTGAAAGCAATAAGTCACACTAAAATATGCAAGAGAAAGCAATTTCATGAACATTTTATTTACATACTCGATTGCCCAATTCCAGTTTCAATTCATTTCAACATCAATTTTTCACACTTTTCCCATTGAGTGTTTGATTTTTGCCATTTTGTTTGCCCTTTTCATATTTTATAATGCAAACATCTTGGCACTGTGCTGCTTCTTCGATTTTGCCCAGAAGCAGCAGCATTTCCCATCATCGAATGTGACACACTTTTCCTTCCACACACACACACAGACTCACATACACCTTGGAGTCGTCTGTGGGAAAAACCTTTCGAATCACTTCAGTTGAAGACAATTCCTTGGGCCAGGCCACTTACGATTTCTGCTCCATGTGTGGCCCATAAAAAAAACAGGGAGGGAACACAAAAGTAAGCGAAAGAAAGTGCCATGTTGTCTACCCAATACAATAAATATTTAATGCACATGTTATTACATCAATAAGTGTGTCACTCACACACACACAGACACACAGCAAGTCCTGCGATGGCACACACTCAGCTTTTATCTGCTGTCAGTTGAATTTTGCTAAAGGCAAAATATCAGGCTCACAAAAAGAAAAACAGAAAAGCGAAAGGGAGCTACTTGAACATGGGAAATAAGATCGGTAAAGTTTGCAGGTGATACTGCAGGATATTTAATATTGTTTGCACTTTTAATAAAATATTTTTTTTAATTGTTTGTTGATATTTAAGGAAATTCTCATTTTAAAAGTATGAATTGGTAAAGAACATACATATTTCTAGGGAAATATTAAACTATAACCTGATGCACGACAATCAAATGATGATTAACTCTATTTGTATTTTATCATTGAGAAATACTAATGCATTTATTACCTATTCTTTATTATGTTCATGTATAAATATATTTATTTTATTTTATTTAAAATTGTATAAAAATCCCCTGACAAAACTTTCCTTTATTTCCCTGGAATTAAGGCATCTTCTCTTCACGATTATTAAATTGTCAGCTAGAATTGCTCTTCATCCGTTCTATTGATCAATCGATTCAATTTTATTTTTATGCACGAATCAACTTTCGTATACACTCTTTTATTATTCATGCAAAGAGGTTTTCCTGTCGGTGCTTCTATATATATATTTTTTTTGTGTTCGTTGCTTTAACAAATGTAAATATGAATATGTATATTTAATCGAAATGTGGGTCAATTTTTTATGCATTAGCAATTGTTGCGGGGGGAAAGGCGTTAAGAGAGGCAAACAGGATGCCATCGGACGAAAAAAGAAAACAAGGTAAACAAACTTCTCTTTCCCTGTTGGTATTATTTTTTCCTGGCTCTATTTTGTTGTGTGTGTGTGGTGTGGTGTGTGTTTGCTGTCAATCGCATTTCGAGCGGCCTTAATGCCACATGACAGGAGCAAAGCGTTGCATATTTTAAGGCGCCACAAAAATATGCCAAAAAATAAAACGTAGCAAACCAAAAATATATATTTCGTTCAGGTTTTGAGTATTTATTTTTAATGCCCGACACAAAATTCATGAAAAATGTCACACACTATATTTTGGAATATTAAAAAAATAAACCAAATTGATTCATGACATGTTCAAGTGGCAAATACATTTTTTAAAGCCAAGGGGGACACAGAGAATGTACAAACATTTGACGATTAAATGGATTAGAATGAATGGGTAAATTCGAGAGATTAACCTGGTTCAAATATTATTGTTTGTAGTGGCCATAAGCAAGTTATTATATGCTTAAAGAAACAAAATAAATATAGTTTAATTTGTAGTTTTAAATGGAGATGTATCAACTATAAATATATTATTATTTAGAGTTTTTACTCACCTAATTTGGTAAAGCGACAAGGATATGAAAAGAGAAGAACAGGAATAAATTGGTTAGATATTTGTGGTATTATTTTTAAGAAGAATAAAGGGAAGTTTGATGTATATTTGTGCTTATTAAATACAAAACATTTACCTAAATAAAACAGTTCCTTTACTAAACCAAAACCAAAAAGTTTAATTACAAACAATAAGCCAAAGGCGAAGAGCTGTGGTATGGCAGTGCAAGCTCTCTTCTAAAAATGCATAATTCGAACAATTTCCAGTGTAATTAGAGCTGCACTTAAATGGTCAACAAGGAGCAGGACCCCAAAACAAATTACACTAAATACAAATGTGAATGCAACTCGAGGCATACAACAACAATAACAATGGGAAAAACAAAAGAGCAAACCATGGAGAAAAGTCGAGAGGGAGGAGGATGTAGCGAGCCCATAAATGTACGACAACCGCAAATAAAACGGCTGGCAAATTGCTTGAGGATAGAGCTACAGAACGGAGTGAAAAAGGACATGGCAGGGGGTGGAGAAAGGACTCAAATTATGTGCTTGTGTTTAGTGGGAGGAAAACAAGGAACAGAGCTCTCGCTTGGGGCTCCTTCAGCCGCTATTAACTTTGTCTATTCGCAGGAATTACCAATGCGTTAGACTGGATTAAAAGTTGTCCTCCCTAAGTATTTACATTTCGAGAGGAATTTTGATTAAAGCTAAAAAATATAATAGATTTAAATCTAAATAGATTTAGATCTAAATTTATATAACTATATAACTTTAAAATCAGGGAACTTCAATTCTGATTCGCATTAGAAACTTGTATTTTTCTAATTCATTTCTATATAAATTTTGTTTTAAATTAGAAGTCATATTTAAAATATAAATTAACGCAATATTTTATAAATTAATATTCTAAAAAATATATAAGAGTCTTTCATATTCAAATCGCCAATTTAATATTTTTACCCGAATCATAATTATTTTCCAGACGCAGTCATCCAGCAACAGCTCGTTCTGACTTTATGGAAGGAACAACTTTTTTTGGTTTTGTTATTACGACTTGTTGTTCTTGTTAATATATTTATCTTTTGCCAGCTCTCTCGGTTGTGTTGTCTGTCGAATTATATTTTATAAGCCCCTCGGAAAGCAGCAGACAATTTGGACCCGAAAACAAAACAATTTTATGCCGCGACGCCGAAAAATTTTCCCGGCGCATAGACAACAGCTTGGTAATGGGTGTGTTTTTGGTCACAGGTGCCACTTATGCGGCACAAAAACAACAAAGAGTAGGGGGTGGGGGGTTGGAAAATGAAGGAGCAAAGTTGACTGCGCTTTTTTGTGGCTGCTTTTCGCCATCGCCGCTTATTATAACGGTTTTTATAACCATTCAGAAGGAGAAGACAGTTAAAAAGAAGAAGAAACCAAATGAAACTTTTTTGAAATTAAAGGGTATCACAAAAACTGTAGACCTCGGCAAATGCTTTAAGTTGAAGATTTAAGTTAACGATAACTTTAAAAACAAAACGATTATTTTACAAATAAAACGACATTGCTTATCGATTGGATTGTATCGAAGCGTGATAGCAGCTACAGAGGGCTGATAAAATAAGCATGACAGTTTTAAATCGATTGTAGTATATATCGATTCATTTATTATTCAGATGACATTGTTTATCGACTGTAGAAGAATTTTTTCGATAACACTTTCCATTAGGATTATCTATTTGTTTGTCTATCGAATCCTTACGATTTTTCTATTTGTGCTTTTGTATATAAAAAATGTAAATCATCATATTTAGCATGATATTATGCAAATATTGTTGATAATAACATTATATATGGTATGTTGACGGTCGACTTTTCCCTAAAATAGCTTTCCTTTCATTTTTCCGCTGCTGGCCAGACTTTTGCGAGTCATTTTGGCCCACCCTTTCCCTCATTTCCCTGCCATATCCTTCTTTTCCAGACGGCGGCGCATTTTAAGCATCTTAAAAAAAGTTTTCCCCTTGGTTTGCAAAACACACACAACACACACACTCACACTGTTGCTGGTTAAAGTTTCGGCTTTTGGGACGCTTCTGTTTTTCACAGTTTTTACTTTAATAATTCATTCGGTCGCTATTTATGTGACAGGTGATAGCCGTGGAAAGGATCTTCCTGCCGGTACTCTTTGCCCACTCCTTTGGTCAAATGAAGAGGTCCTGGTCTAGACTTCGGGCACCCGCAGATGGAATAATTGCTGCAAACTGTCTGCATAAATGTGTGTGTGTGTTCTGTTCCCAGAGGTCCTTTTTGGGACTTTGAAAGGGGTGAATAATATGAGAGCGAAGAATTTAATTTGAAGACCTTAGAATGACCGTATGGGTGACTAATTGAAGCGAACCCGTGGGGAGAAAACTAACAAGCTGAACTTAGAGAAGGGATTTAAGGAATTTAGAAATGTATTTTCAAAGTTATAATAATATTTAATGTGATTTGTTTATAATATTATTGCGAACTAGTTTGGAAAGTATTTGCTATTTATTTAAAAACTTATTATAGATTCAAAAATAATAAGTAAGTCCCAATGATTTGAAAATATAGTTATAATATAACTTGGTTTGTTATTCCTAACTCCCAAAGCAAGTTATACATATATTTAAGTAAAGAAAAACCTCTTGGCTACTAAAACTATTTCTTTCTGTAAATAGAAATTGTTCCAGATAAGAGACAGAAGCAGTTAACGAGAGTAAAATGCGGCTAGGAAAAGTAAGTGAGTTTGGGTAAATGCTACTACATGTTGGATCATTAACTAAACGACAGTTTAAGCTTCCTTCGCCTGCCAGCCGCCCCCCCCTGAACAACAAAAGGCGGCGAGTGGATAAAGAATGTAAACGGAAGCCCACGAAATTTGTTGGCCAGGCCAAAAAGAGAGAACAAATTTTCTTGGCAGCAGCATGGAGAAGGAAATGTGCCACATAACATTAACCAACAACTCATATCCTTGAAAATTTAGCCAGACGACTGAGCGAGCGAGCGAGAAGCTCGCCGCCTGTTGATGGGCAGCACATTTTCCTTTTTCTTCATTTTTTTTTTTCTTCACTTGCGGCAAAGCTCTAATGAAGCGGCAATGAGGCGAACCACCAGCAGCAAAACGAAGAAAAAGTTTACTCGTCGAAGAAAAACAAACATCGTCATCATCGTCATTATCGTTGTGGAGGCAGCGTCAGTGGCGGCAAGGACACGTCATGACCCTGATGAAAATTTACATATAACCCAAGGAAACTTTTGCGGTTTTATCAGCGGGAAATAATCAAAGATACTCGCAAGAGCGGAATGGCTAATGAGGGAAGAAGAAAAGGCGGCAAGGGGAAATGGCCAAATTAATGTGGAAACTGAATATGATAAAGTCTGCCTTTGATGTTGAAAATCAAGTAACTTTAAGAAATCACATATAGTAAGAGGAATAATATTATTCACTAAGCTGTATTGTACAAAAAACCTTGCCTACTTCCTGAGATACTATTTTTTCTAACAATTTATAAAGAGATACTTAGTATTCTAATACTTCAACAATCATGAGAAGAAAAACTGCACTCCTTATATTAAAGACTCATATTTCAAGCGATATCCTTGCAAATAAGCAAAACGTTTAAAAACATGATTCCCCGAGCATTAACCAAAGAATGAAGCAATCAACGGCAGGACTCAAGCAGCCAACAATTGAGCAACAAGAACAACAAAAGGCACAAAGAGTACAATTACAACTACAAGTGGAGGTCCTCCTCTCCATTCCCCATTCTTGAGACTGTGGCCCAACAATTAAAACCAACTGAGTTGCCATATTTGAAGTGAGCGAGTGAAAGGACAATAATAATGAGGGAAAGAAAAAGCTGTGGGATGGAGCAGTGTACTCATAATCATAATTATGGACTTCCCACCGCCCTCATCAGGAGTGAACAACAACTACTCTGTAGAAACGGCAAGGCCCTTAATTGTTCTCATGTGTTTTTTTTTGTATAGGGGGCGTGGCCTCTTTTATTTTGCCATTTCATTGTACCAACCAGAAAAGAAAAGCACATGCATTTGGCTTGGTCAAAAGGAAAGTTCCAACATTGTGGCCTGTTGTTTTTGTCGGTTCTTTTACAGCTAACATAATTATATTCTAGTTGCTGCTCTCATCATCATTATCATCTTCAAGCCTGACCGAATTCCATTTTAATTGTTGTTCCTCCTCTGTCATAACTTGTAATGCTGGCTGGAAATGTAGCGGTGAGCAAGACATAGCTCGCTATCAATGGAACTAATTTGGGAAAGGACTTCCTTGGGTTTGAGACAAATATTTTATCGCCCAGCCTGCACTCCAAACACAAAACGAGAACAATTAAAATGACCATTAAAGTGAGCTGAGGCAGGCGAACAACAAAGAAAAGACAAGAGAGATTCAAGGCAAGAAATGTAGAAGGACAGTGGTAAATGTGATAGTTGAAAGCAGCAAATAATTCAGAAAGGTATAAATAGAAATTGAGGGAATCTACTATTTATAGGTTTGGTAGCAAATTATAAAAGCTGGAATATTAAATATGTTAATATTATCAACAACTAATTAGCAAAGCAAAATTATAAAAATAACCAACAATGAAATAATAAACATTTATAAATTATCAGGATCTTAGATTAATTATCAAATCAAAATTATAGAAATATATATACAAAACAAACAAATAATAGACCTGCTAACGAAAGTCCCCAGTAAACGTAAGACTTTTTATTACAAAACATCGCAAGACCCCAAAACCTTTTTCCATTCCCTTTTTTTGGTTGTAGGGTCTCATGTGTGTCAGCGAGCCGGAAATGTGACAATTAAAATGTCTCTGGTTTTGTTTTTATTTGCATCCTTTGCTGTTTGTGGTTCTACTTTTATTGTCAAGTGGTTTGGCCTATTTAAATTAAGTAGCTGTCTGTAAAAAAAGCCAAATAAATTGTACTAATATAAAATTTAAAATATGTCAGCTTGACTCTCCTCTTTTTATAAATAAGTTACTTTACAAGCTCTACGATTTTCATTTCTAAATAATTTTGTCTTCTTTAAAAGACTATTTGATTCTGCTTAAAAATTTTTAAGTTTTGTATACTATATCCCATCTCATATCTTCATCCCTAGCTGGTGCCACCCTCATTTTCATGCTTATAAGCGAGTCAAGTGGGAAGCAAGTTTCCTAATTACGCCAGCGTCGACGCATCCTCATCTACTCTTGACATATTTTCCCTGATATTTGTTGCTGCTCTAAGGGAAAAACCCCCCTTCCCATTGAAAAGCAAATTCTCACACTGAACGGTGGAAATTTTGAGGGAGTGAGAGTGAATATACATGACGTTTTCCTTTAGAAATGAAAAATGTACGTGACATTTTTTTGGGTTTTTATTTTCTCGCTTTTTTTGATGATTCAGCTTTATATGCCGCGTGTATGTGTAGTAACGTGTACAAACACAAGTATGCATATATTTACATTAAACGTAGCTCGGTGGGTGTTCTCCATAACTCCATAAAAAGGAAATATTTTTAAAACTACTTTTTTTTAGAATCAAAATGAAAACGAAACCTTTTCATATATGTATTCAAAGGCCTGCATGTGTGACCAGCTGCTAACCTAAATAGGGCTCATAAAGTGATAATTAAATAAGTTTTTGCATAAAGCCCAGGATCAAATTATAATTATAAGGGAGAGAGATATGTGTGCGTGTGCTTTGGAAAGGCATTAGCTGGGAAATGTGGATAAAAAGCTTTTCATTTTGGTGGATTTTCCAAAATAATTTGGAATATCATGAGAACATATTTATAGCATATTTCTATGGGTTTTCCCTCATTAACTCTTCAGCTTTTGAAATTAATAATCGCCGATTGTTTTTAGTAAATTAGATTGCTTAAATGAACACAAAATTCATGAAGTGTGAAATACAATGCTTTCGTATTAACATTTACTTGATTTTGGCATTAAATTCATGTGTATTTTGCCTGAAATTAAAGCATATATCCCACAGGCTTTCAAAAACAGCTAAATTTCAGCAGGCAGACACAACACACACGCACCTGACAGTTGCACAAAGGCAAAAACATGGCCAGGAGAGTCTACCTTCTCTGCTCATTGACCACTTAAAGACAAAGCCAGACTCCCTTGTCCTTTGTCCAATGTCCATTGTCCGTTCGGTGTCCGCCAGTTGCCAATCGCCGGTGCAACGAAGCGGCAAATGCAACACCACGACACGACAGCAAGCCCTGGCAGAAGGAGCAATACCAGTAGCACTAGCAGCAGCAGCAGCAGCAAGTTGCAGTTGCAACATGAGCACACTTTAACCCAGGAGTCGATATCATTTCCGGCCAAATGCGTTTACAATGTGACACACGGGCTAAATGGCAAAAAGATGGAACGGGCATCGAGGGGCGAAACGTCAAGTGCAGACACAAACAAGCTGCAAAGTTTTGCTTTCTCCACCTCATTTCGCAGACCTTTACTCTTGGCCCCGCATTAAAGCCATGGCGAACACACACCACACCGAAATTGGCGCTCCAAACAACATTTCGCAGTCAAAAAACGCTGGCTGACTGCATAGTCTGGGAACTAAATTCGCTGACAGGCCGCCGCCGTCTAGCCAAGGCAAAAATTTAGTTTTCACTGCATTCGTTACACTAACGAAAAATAAACTATTAGATCAAAAGGAAGGTACCTTGGACAAGCTGTATTTTATATACTCTTGAAAATTCATAATACAAATAATTGGTAATCTTGCAAAGCGAATATTCTTTCGTTAAATATATATACAAACAAACGGATAAACAAATGAACATACAGGCACAGCTAGATCGACTCGGCTGCTTATACTGATCAGTAATATATCTATTCTATGGTGTCGGAGATGTTTCCTTCACTGCAATGCAAATATGACAAAATTATAAAACCTCCTAGAGTAAGATAGCCACAAGGTTGCAAATAAATTGACTAATAACAAGCAAGCATGTCATACAGTTATACTTAAAATTCAGAAAAACCTACCCTATAATTTTCTTAAAATATTTATAATTTCACCCTATTAAAACCCCTCATTTTTCCCTGTGCATTGCCTGTCCACAAACTGAAGACCACAGCAATAGCAACAGTCAGTAGTCAGCCTAGAGCAGTCGTCATTGCAGTCACTCACTCAGTCAGTCAATCAACGAGTCATTCCGTTTGCCAAACACTTGGGCCACCGCCTCCCCGTCCACCTTTCAGAGGAGCTTCCCCCATTTTGGCCGCCACAAATACAGGCGCCTGTCAAGTTGTCGTCTGGGGCCTGTGAAATTAGCGGCTGCCTGCAATTATGGCCTAAATGCGATGAGAACACCGTTAGACAGATGGGGGCAAGTCTTTCGCAACTTCATTTCTCCACCTTTCCCCCTTCCTCCTTCCCACTCACCCTCTATTGGCGGAAAACTTTTGTTGGCAGCTCTTGAATGCAGCAGCAGCAGCAGAGGCAGCAGCAGCAGCAGAGGCAGCGGCAAGAACAACAAGTTTCGGGCAATTCTTTACTTTCGGGCTAAGTGTTGTTGTTAGCCATATCCGTTGGCAGCAAACTGGGCTAATTGGCCTCTGCCAGAGTTTGTATGGATTTTTAATTGAAAATCAATAGGAGCGAAGACCCGAAAATAGCAGCAGGTCGACTCTGTGGGGAGTGAAAGCGGCTCAGATAGCACAGCTGCTGCCCCGAAAATTCCACCAGACATAATCTATTGCCCAATTTTGGCAAAGTGGTTTAAAAAGCTTTAAAGATTTCCCAAAATGTCCAAAAGTTGGAAATACAGTGGAGGCTGGCCGATTAAAGAACATTTTAATTTTATAGGAATTTATTTATCATTGAGGATGAATGCACTATGGCGCACAAACAAGGTTTATTTGACAAGAACTCCAAGAAGCTTTAATTGGTAATAATTATGTTACAGAATATAATGCTAAAAACTTTTAAATATACTAAAAATAAAAGGATATTCTAAAATATATCAACTTCTTTTTAGTGAGTCAGAAAATCCTGATTTCCAAACAAACCCTGTAAACTGTTTAGAGAGAAGCAAGGGGGAAAAAGCCAGCGTGGAAGATAGAAACATTGCTTACAGCAATTTTGCAACACTTTGGCAACTCAAAGAATGTTTTTAATTAAATCAAAAAAGCAAACCTGCTCCCTGCCTTCCAAAAAACTCCTGCCCTCTCTACCTTCTGCACGTATGGGAAAACTTTTCGGTCTGAGGGGAAAATTCATTAAAAATTTAATTTTCGCTCAACAAGTTGAAAAATGGAGGGCAACACAAAAAAAAAACAAACAAAAAATAAAGAATGCCAGGGAAAGGAGATACAGTGAAAGGAACTGAAACCTGACCCGAAAAGGTAAAAGAGAGAGATAGTAAAGAATGCACTTTGCTAATAAGTTTCGGCGCTTTTCGAATATCAGATGATGACGCGAGTGGTGGAAAGCGGAAAAGTGCAGAAAAAGCTGAAAGCGAGCTCAAACTTTGCACCACGTGACAGGCGAAAATATTTTTCAACTGTTGGTGGCTACAAAAAGAAAAAATTAAAGAGTTAAGCGGCGTGGGGTCCCTTTTTTAAGAGGGAGAGAGCTAAAACCACCTTCTTGTTCGCCCCAAAACCCTTTCCACACTTTGCCGCAACTTTTCGCCGTTTCTGTGTCAATGTATGCCAAGAGGTGTAGCCCTCCCCTTTTACACACAGTCCCCTCCCCTTCCATTTTCACTAAAGTGAAGCCTCGATGCACAGCAAAGTGTTTGATGTTGCTGCTGTTGCTGTCGCAGCTCCTTCGCTAGTTGTTGTTGTTGTTGCTGCTGTTGGGTGCGCAACGAGGCATGCATATGGTTTACATTAGGCTAAGTAGCACACACTCACACACCCAGCTACCTACCACCCACACACACAATAACCATCCCCCCCAGGCACACACCAAATACACACCAACCATGGAACGCACACACAAGCTCCCAACAACAGAGCCAACTCACTTGGCGCCTACCTGCAAAACCAAAAGTCCAGGTACAGTGGAATTTAGAAAATGTCATAAAATATTTATGATTTTTCTTAGTTACTTTTTTGGCAAATCCGCAAGTCTGTTTTAACAGTTCTAGCTCTTTGTTGCAACTAGAATAGCTGCTATCATAAAAATAACGATGATATTTAAATTGGAAAACACTTCAATATTAAATTACAAGTGGAGAAATAAATATAGTGGAATATTTACAAAAAAAAATTTATAATATGGTTAACAAATGTATAAATACTATAAAAATCTTGTGCGAAGACAAGCAAGTGGCTTTTCAAGTCTTGTTTTAGTTTCCAGTCAAGAAACCTTAGTACATCTTATCCCTGAATTCGTACTTGGGAATTTTAGGTGCAATATTTTAAGCTTATGGCTAATAGGCGGAAGATTAAATTGCATTATTTTTTGTAGTATTTATTTACTTACTATACTTTGAGATAGCGGACTCTAGAAAGTTGATAACCCACCTTTCGCAAAAAAAAATCTATATAAACTTTGAATTAATTATTTTACAGTCAATTCATAGTTTTCTCTTTTCTTATTTTCCATTTATATTAAACTTTCATATTGAAATCATTTTATTTTTTACACCCACTGTACTTTTTACCGGCACAGTATCATCAAAATGCTTTCGCCCAGCGCCGAGTGTTTGTGTTTTGGCATAAACGCGCTCTGATAAGCTAAAAGGCTAAGGGCTGCCAACGCGCCACATGTGGCTCAAGGGTTAAACCAAAGGGCAATGCAGCAGCCTCAACGCCGGCTGTAATATTTTCCCCTCAGATAACTAAAAAGTCTAGGAGAAAATTTAGCAAAAATAAAAACCAAGAAGAAAAAAAAGAAATGTGGAAAAACCAAATGTAGAAAGGAGGGAAAAAAAACAAAGTTGATAAGCGACCAGTTCCCCGGCTCACTTAACATATTTCAAGGGGATGCCGCGGTAGAGAGGGGGCCGGTCGCTGTGCATTGTCTATAAAAATTTATGTCTAACAGGGGCAAAATGCCGCAGCTCTCGGTTTAATGGTGTGAATTATATTAAGCGAGCCACACACGCACACCCGGCATGTGCGGCAAAAACAGCTGCTTATGTGTGTTATGCGTGTGTGTGTGTGTGTGTGTGGTGGGTGTGGCACAACCCTATAGGGTTGCCGCTGATTTGTTTTTATCACAGCTCCCCGGAGGCATCAATTATGCGCCGATGTCGAGAACGGGAACTTTTCGCTCGGTGGTGGAAGCATTTAATGGAAGGGAAGAATACAATTGGGGAGTGTGTGGTGGAGCAGTACTTTTACCGAAGGGTAGTTTAAAAACCTGGCTTGGAGAAAAAAAAGGTGCGTCCTGTTATATTTTTAAAACCTAAAAGCTAAAGTGCAGGCGCAAGAAAAAAATAGAGGTTTACATCGTAGTGATAAGATAAGGTTTTTTTAGGGTCAGAAGATAAGCGCTAAAGCAGCTTAGTTCATTGAAGGCCTTAACATTAGACAAGTGACTTGATCTTCTTAAATTTATATAAGAAAATAGGTTTAAATGTAAGGAATAATTAAAAAGAAACAAAGAAAAGGCTATCAGCTTGCAGCGTTACGAAGAAAGTTTACAAAATAAATTAAAAATGGAAAATAAATAAATGGAACATATAAAGAATTCTTAAATAAAGTCATGTGAGCTTCGAAAATCGATTTCTTTCGATTGTACGATGATTGTACGATTATTGATGATTGTTTTTAGAACGAATGATATTTAAATGTATGATTAGTTTTGTTTTATTCAATATTTATAAAACCTTTACCTGTAAGAAAATGTTAACCAACCTTGAGTCGTAATTTATCTTTCCTTAAGTTAATATTCTACACATCCCTATTAATAATTACTTTATTCTTAATGTTCAAATTAATGTGTATAGTGTCCTTAAGCTAAAAAAGAATGTAAGATAGTAAGTAAATTCTTTTCTCTCTAAAATCCTATTCTTAGCATCTTTTTTCATTATTTTCCTCAAAATAATGCCTCTTGTTTTCCCAAAAGAAATAAATAACATTCATTGCGAATGCAACCGCGCACATATTGCTCTTTATACGCCACATAAAACTCCGAATTATAACCAGAAAATGTAAATGTCAACAATTGCCAAGTAATGCCACCTCCCTTTCAAGTTTTCTTCCCCCTAATGCCAGCCACCGCAGACGCACATAAAAACGATTTCGCGCATTCAAAAAAAGGCACAAAAACGAAGAAGAAAAAAATGCACATAAAAAATAAAATACAACCGAAAACCTCTTTTAATTCTTTTTTAAGCAAACAAATAAAATTATGCTAAGAGGATGGAAGCGGGGAATCCGGGCAAAGCATAAACACGGCGAATAAATATGCCGAAGGGTGGAACGGAGGCAGGAAGACCTTCTCCCAGGGGTGCCTTCAACGCGGCCATTATGACGAGCAGAAAATTCGCTCTTAAAAAAAAAAAAACAAAAAAAAAAGAAAACACATTTCACATTTCGTTTGCGAAAAGTCTCAGAAACAGAAAGAGAATTTTACGGAGAGTTATTTTTGAGACAGACAGCATGGGCGGGGGTTCTTTCGGGGGCCTTCGCTTTTTTTCTGTGTGTTTAATGAGCTAAGCGGAAGGAAGTCAGTCAGCGACGTCGAAGTTGACGTTTGTAATATAAAATAAATATATATAAAAAAGTCACAGCGAACGTTTTAAGGACAGGCCCCTTTTTTTTCCAGCCACCCCCCGAAAAAATTGGGGTGGGTGGAAGAAAAGCGCGGGAGCCACAAAAGAAAAGTTGAAAATTAAGGCGCGACTGTCACTTTTACTTTTCACTGCTTACTGAAGAATTTCCTCAGGATTTGCTCGTAATTTGCCTGACGAATTAAGGGGATGAAGAGTTTGTTTGGATTTAGCCAAATTTAATTTCTTTAAGACAACTTTTTGAGGGAGACTGACAATAAAATGTCACAAAGTTGTTGGCTTCGTTTGTTAGGGTTTATGGCGGGTTGCTGTTTGGCATAGGAAATGTGATAAATTATGGAGTTTATGAGAGTAAATAAATGATGAAGGGTGGATAGCAAATAATACTTTAAAAAGTGCAGATCATTCTTAAACTCAAAATAAAAATAAAATTAAATCCTTTGACAGCAAGAACACCAATAATAACAAATACTAAATAGTTCTAATTTGTTTAAAATTTAAAACCCCCTGATATTCATTCTAAAACCAAAACCCCAAAGTATCCACTTACAAAACCCGTAGATATTTTTCCCTCCCGAGGCGATGTTTCGTTTGTGCAAATATCCAAAGATTTAAAACCAGTTAAAACCCACCTCAGAAACCCGAGCCAGAAATGGTAGCCACAAGAAGCCACTTCATCCCACTAAGCTCTCTCCAACACTTGGGACACCAGTCATCTGACTTAGTTTCCCCCCGAATGTAAAACATTCGCTAAACATGGCTAAGAGCAAGAGCGAGATGAAAACAGGTAATAAAACACCGCCGTTTAGATATTTGACTTAGATTTTCAATAAAATACTGTGCCAATCTCCTACGCAGCCAGTGTCAGGCAGCAACAGCCAGCCAAATCTTTTGCATAAGCCAGGACAATCTAATTTTATGGCCAGCAAGGTTGCCAACCCAAGCCAAGTCGAGTTGAATCGAGGAAATGCGGGCCAAATAAATTGCCTCAGTTGAAATGTAAGCCCGGACTTGGTTCTGCTCCTCCCGTTCGAATCGCGTGTAATGCGCTCAATCAAAAGTCAAATGTCTAAAAATATTATGAAAAGCCCTTTTTGCCTGTTGGCCGGGACCGAAAAACAGACCCGAGACCAGGTCCAGGACTCGTCGTCCAAGCCGTGGCAGGACGTTGCCAGGACGCAGCTCTCGGACGGAACAGGAATACCCCAAGGGGTTGTAGCCAGCACCGATGGATGAGAAAGGGACAGTGGCTTGCGGTTTGGGTATTATTTTACAGAAATAAAGTAAAAAATAATTTAATTTATAATAATAATATATTATATTTAATATATATAATAATATTATATATTATATATTATATAATATTTAGCAGAAGCAGGAAAGATAAATTATATTATATTTTCAAGAAGCTGAGCTGATGTTTTAATGATAAGCTAAGCTATATTCAACAATATATTATAATTAAGTTAAAATATATTTTACAATTTATTGAAATGTGTATATTTATTTAGAAAAATCTCATTTGAGCCCACTGTGCTGTGCACTTGCCTGCTTAGGATTCATTTATGCTGGCGGGTTTTCTGGGTTCGATTTGTGTTGCTCCTCGATGAATAGTGTGTGAGTGTGTTTGTGTATGTTAGCTGTGTTTGATGCCTTCTGGTGTTCCTGCTGCTTATCGTTTTTGCTCCTTTCTCCGCCCAAAAACTCGATTCGAATCGGTTTCGATTTCTTTTCATTTATACACTTTCCTGAATTCAGTTTCCTCTCCCCAAACTTGGAATCTATTCCTGCTTCTATGTTCGGGAAATCGCCTTTACTTGTTATGCTATATATATAAATATATATACGTATGTATGTATAGTATTTTGTTTTCCTTTTTTATTTTCCTGATACTTTTTCTATTATTGGCTCCATTTGCTTTTGGCCCCGTGTTTGTTTATGCTTCATTTTGATTTTCTCAGCTCAAATTGTATTTGTTGTTTCTATTTCCGATTTGGGGTGGTATCTCTTATACCCCTTAGTTTACATAGTGCCACCACACACCATCATTTTTCTTCCATCCGCTTAGTTTTTCGTTTTAGCCCTTTTTTTTGTGTGCATGTTTTGTTGCTGGTGGTCTATACTCCGTTGTGTTTGCCTTGTTAGTTGAGTCGTCGTCGTCCTCGGGTAAGTTTATTTGTATTTTGGTTTATAAAGCCCCAGCTCGGTGGATTGTTTGCTCTTTTTTTTTTTGTGTTAGCCCGGCCAATGGCAAATGACTACTCTACTGGCCTTCTCCTTCCTTACTTTCTTCGTATTTGTGCCACGCTCAATGTCTGAATTTATGTGTAGCCGCAATTTATTTAAATTTATGTGGCTTTTGTCAAATTGATTTCAACGCTAAAATGGGTTGACAAGGTAAAATGTTCCTTGGGTTAAAAAAGGGCGTTGGCAGTGCGATTTTTCAAGATCCATGATTGAGTCAGCAGGGCGAATAGAAGGTGTTGCCGGGTAATCATTGGGGCAAGTGATTACGGATTACAAACTAAATAAATGATTGGGTTTAGAGGGAGATAGTTTAGGGGGTCGACCCGGATTTTTGTAAATTATTTGCAAATCCAATGAATGTTTTCTTTTAATTTCATTTATTCAAAACATCAGAGTTCCCTCTTCTTCCCCTAATATCCATAACTCGCAATGACTTGTTATTGCCCTGCCAATATCGATACAAATAAAACCCAGCATAGACGATAATATATAGATTTTATGACAAGCCAGAGGGCAGGCAGAATATAGCCATAGAACTCCCATAAAGATGGCAACTAGAGGCACGAGCGAAAAGGCCGAAAAAAAAAGGTTTCATATCAAAATGGCAATAAATAACAAACAATGCTGTCTGCAATTTTCCACTTTATAAAAGAAAAAGCCATAAACAAAAGGGGAGCCATATACAAAAACGAGCCCGAAAATTACCATGGATGTTCCTCTTGTTGCCCCTTTTTTTTCTCTCCACACCCTCGGGTAAAGGGGGTCGGTCTCTCCATTGTTTTTGTTATTCAGACTCATAAATGCAAGGATAAGAGTTAAAACGAGTGGGAGGCACACAGGAAATGACTGACAGTTGTAGAGGCCTCAATGGGTTAAATGGGATGGGTGGGGGGTCAGAGTTGAGGGAGTGGCGCGGGTTAAGGCTACAAGTTCAGTAGCATATTTCTGCCTCGCAATTAATTAATCTCCAAGGTAATAACGAAAAACAACAGGCCAGTGTGGATCACAGGGTAGCAATTGTTTTTATTGTTTTTGCATTCTTTTACTTGTGTGCACGGGCATTTGTAATAAATTGTTTAAAATAAAATAAGGTTGATTTTATTTCTTGGAAATAATACATTAATCGGAAAATAAACCAATCAGTTGAGCTTAATGATTTATTTAATAATATATCTATTATAAAGCCTTTGTAAAAATACAAATATTTCCTTTATATATTATTAAATATTTCTACATTAACTTAACCCATTTTTTTGCAGTGCTGGGCGAGGTTGTTGCGGCTTATGGGAGTCGTGGATGTTTGTTTGTCTGCAACGTGTTTGGGGTACGTCATGTGTTTGGCATTTTGTGCATTGCCGCTGACGCGCCGTTTTAATTTATGAAAATGTTTTTGCACAAATGAAAGAGGAGTCGCCACGCCACCACTACCACCATCAATGTCATGAGTTGGAGATAAAACTTGGCGTGTGGGTGGGCCAAGGTTTAAGGGTGACTCTGTTGTTGGTCATTGCCGCTTGAATAATGTTGATCTTTATTTGAGATCGGACTTGGGTTAAGCCTTTTATTAGGAATTACATAAGCACACTTTAGGTTTATATAATAATGCTTTAATAATATTTAAAGCAAAACAATATCCCATACATGTTTAAAGTTCCAGCACAAGTCCCCCCACATTTACTTTTAACAACTTTCATTTATTTTGCGTTTTGCCGAAAATTGCGTACTAAACAAAACGTACCGCAACATAAATAAAGGCGAAAAACAAATAATGCTTACAAAGTGCCGAAAATCCACCAACAAAAACAAACTATCCATAAGAAACTAGTGTAGATATAGGAGAATGGTAGGGAAGGAACGCAGACGGTGGTCTAGGGAAAAAAAAAACCAGCAAAGTTCATTTCCACACCAAAATCAATGAACCAACAGATGCAGGCCAAAGGGATAGGGTAGAGCTGAAGAAATACACCAAGAAGAATTTAAAGGAATTGAAAAAATATATAAAAACAGAAGAGAAAAGGAATATGAATATATAGAAATTATATTTACACATAAAGATGGATTTAAAAGCATGGAAAATAACCAATAAAAAGATTCCAATTGGTCGTCGCACCACTTTAATCTGTCATACCATAAAATAAATATTTATCTATCTAGATTTTCTGGAATATTTGTATTCTGACCATCATTAATCCCATTTCTCTCAGTGCACGCACCGACAGGCCACAGCTTGTGTCGGTTGAAGTGGTAAGAGAGATAAGAAATGGGGATTTCGGATATCGAAGGTCGGAAAATGGGGAAAAGCAAGCGCAGCTTTCCAGCTTTTGTTTTTGCACTGTGAAGCATTCGAAGACCGCAAAACGCAGTTACACCAACACCCCAAACACACGCAAACACACACCGCACACACACATATATATAGAGCATAAAGCAGAAAGCAAACACCAACAAAAAATGGTAAAAGAAAAACCCAAAACTAACCGCAATTTTCGAGGCGCTTGCATGCAATAGAAATAGGAAAAAAGGAGTAAAAAAAGGGATAAAACGAAGCTCAGTTTTGGACTAAAATTAAAAGAATCGAAGCTGTTAGTACCTTAGCTTTTTTAGATTCAATTAGATTATGAAAATCTTCAGAACAGCTTAAAAGAAATGCATTTTATTTTCATGATGTTTTTAAGATACCTAAATTTAGCTTGGAAGTATTTAAAGAAAAAGAATGTTAGGTTCTGCCCAGAGTTCCCTTTTATTTCTCATATAAACTTAACTCCTAAGTAAATTCTTCTTTAGATTCTACCCCGAAAAACTTAAACTTAAATTTTTTAATCCATACCGAATAATAAAACGCTTAAAACAAGCATCTCCAAATCCGAAAACTATAGCATATAAAGCGGCGCCGTTTTATTGATGTTTCCTGCGGCTGCTTTCACTTTTCACGTCTTTTATTTTTTTGTCGGTCGCCCTTTATTGCTTTTTATTTTATTTTATTTTATTTGGGGCTCACATCCATTCACATTTTATTTGCTGACCGAAGGAAAACCCACAGAAAATGAAATAAAATAAAAAACCAAGATTCGAGCATTTTTTTGAGCATTTTCATTTACTAATTTTTCTTTTCTACAGGAGAGAGAAAAAGGACGGCTTCATTTAGTTATTGATTTGGAGGGTTCATTGATATGTGTGTTCCCAAGGAAAACTTTGCAGACGAAGGGTCGTGCCCCACTCTATATTATCGAGTGCGTGATTAATACATTTGGTCAGGCATTAAAAAAAAAACACACACACAGAGAGAGGGAAAACCAACTCAAACTGAACTCTGTTTTTATTTGACTTAACCACTTCTGAGGGCCATGTGCCGTGTGTTTTCGAGCTGCTGCTCCCTTTTCTTGTTTTTTTGTATTATTTTTTATTTGGCCCCGACTTTAAGGACTCTTGAGTAATGATGGCCAGACCAAAAGTGAACTAAATCCATGGCGGGGACTCTGAAATTTGCGGCAACCAGGGGTCGGTCGAAAAAAAAAGAGAAAAAAGGAAAAGTGCTGACATGTTATTTGTGCAGTTAACGAGCTGAGTTATTTTCCAAGGGAACAAACCGCACTTGAATACAATAAAATAAGGAAAATAAAACCAACAGCGTAAACTGAGGGGGGAATATAATAAAAAAAGGTCCTGTGCTGATTTCCCCCTATTAATTTCTGGTTTCTGCTTAAACAAATTACACAAAATGTATTTTTGGCCAGTTGAAAGTTTGTTATTTGTTCATTTGATTGCCGCTCATTAAAATTGGAAATGTAATATTTATGCAGTGACTTTTCCCCGCATTTGTATTGCTGCCAAATTATTATTTGCAAAACAAATTGTTGGTTGAAATTTATGGTTTAGCTTTCTGTCGAGTGCGAAATTTATTATTTAGTGAATGGGAAATGGTTCGCAAATTATTAATAAATACAATTAAGTGAAAAATATAGTTTAAAATTGATTTACAATATTAATAAGTGCCGTCAACTGAGATGTTAGATATTTAAAACATTTTAAAATATTTATTTCTCATATTAATTGCCGCCCAGCTTGTTTTTATATTTATTAAGGTATTTACTAACAATTAAATTTTATTTAAAAAAGATTTCAAAGCTTGTTTCTGATGAAAATTTGATGAATTCTTAAATATTTGCATAAAGTTGCCCCCCTTTCCAGGAACTCATTCATATAATTTATATGCAACTTTCTACTTTTTATTTAAATAACACATTTTCCAAAAGACCGAACCAGATGCAACTCTTAAACCCAACACACAGCCGTCCGCACACAAATATTTAACATATTTTTTTGCATATACAATTTTCATAAAACAATAAAGGTGAAAAGTATGCAGACACAGACACATGACTAATACTAATGGAGGTTGAGCTGAGCTCAAATTGCAACTATGCAAATGGCAAACATGGAACATCTGACGCGTCCTGTCTCCCACACGAATGTAAATGCTGTTACAGGACACTTGGAAAAAATGTTAAATATAATTTAAATAATTTCTAAGGCAAAATAATAAATAGTTTCTGATTTTTAATTGTATTTAATACTTCCCTTGAATCAATTATCTATTATTAAAGAATTTATGTCGAAGTTATACATTTATTTATATTTTTTAATACAAAAATATGTAAAATATAAGAGAAAAATACTTGTAAGCTATTTCAAAATATATATTTCCAGTTATTTCGTTCAGTGTCGAGATAAATGCATATTCTCACACCGCTCTCGGTTGGATTTCGATTTCCCTAAAACAAAAACCTAGAAAAAGTCGCGAGAGCTGAGCTTACTCACTGGGTTATCCTTGAATGTCCCTCAGCCGGCAGCTAAATTAGCTTTTTCCTGGGTCACACACATACACTCGCCCACAAAATAAAGAAAAGTTGGGGGTGCTGGATAAACAAACAGCAGAAGCAAAAAAGCAGAAGCTCCCAGCAGCAACAATTGAAATGAAACAAACACAGAGAAAAATGCTGCAAAGTGAAATGCAATGCAAGGCTTTGCGTTATAAATAGACTTTGGGGGGTTGGAAAATGTGGGTGGCTGCAGGAAAATATGGGTGTAGATGTTGTTTTTGCCTAAGGACCAAAGGGAAAAAAGGCAGCCCAGCATTCTTTTTAGCTACACGTGTACAGAAAAATGAAGAAAGAAGAAAAGCTTAGGAAAGGACAAAAAATATTACTGGGGGGAATTAAAGACAATAACCTTCAGATTAAATGCAGAAATGTACATTTAATGGAAATAAATATAAGTCTTATTTAATGAATAAATAAATATAAATTTATTACCTTACTACCTTTTCCACGCTTTTTAGATTTTTTAAAACCTGCTTTCTTATCAAAATTAAGAATGAGCCTACGCAAAATTTTCCCTTGGAAATTCCCTTGCTTTTCTCATTTTTCTTCCTTTGGCTGACGCTTTCCATTGTCACTTTGCCTTTAGCAACACAAAAGCCCAGCTGCTGCTGTCTTCTCCCTTCTTGTTTTTTAGGTCTTACATATCTTGTAGGGCTCGGGGCTCACACTTTGGCATTCACATATGCAGGTATTATTTGCTTACGTGTCCAAAGCTCAGAGACCCTCATCTCTCGCCCACTCATGGCCACTTTAATAAATGAAAAACTTCTCACAGAGGTTTGTTTTCCACTTCTATTTGTTTATGACTGCCGCTGTTTTCCTGCAGCTTTTCAGCTGTGTTTATTATTGTGTTTTTTTTTTTCATTTTGTTTATTTTTGCCGCGCATTAGAACAAAGTCATTTCACTTTCAGCACTCGATTTTCCACCACTGAGGGGGGAACTGGATAATTATTATATGAGCCCCGAAGACGATTTGCATTATCTCTGGCTCATCTGAAGCACCACCCCAGGGCGAAAAGGGGCGCCCAACTAATTGTATGCCACATGCAAATGCAACATTTACCATGGGCTAATTGCATTGCAGCACGCGCTTTAAAGTCAATGAACGATTCGCAATTCGGAATATGTATTACTCAGCCGCAATTGCTGGCACGCAAATGTCAAAGCTTTTTAAAATAGCCATAAAAAACAGAAAAACAGAGAAAACAACAAAGCCTAGAATAGAAGCAGACCACGAAAATAGCAACAAACGTTGTAAATTGCTAAAGCAGTAAACATAAAATGTCGTACTCAGTGGGTTATAAAAAATGTACGCAGTGTTTGCTTTCTCTCAGAGGAAGTTGGGAATGGGTAAGAGCTGAAGCCTAAAATAAATTGGATGAAGGAGCATTTTGAAGGATAATTTATTTCGTTTAATATTGTGGGTCTTATGCATTAAGGAAAATGGTTAAGATATTTTGGAGGGAATTTTAATTATTTATATTATTAGTGTGCGGGAGAAGGGAAGAGTAAACACATTTTTTCGGGACTTTAAAAAGCATAAAACAATTCTTAAATAATTTAATAAATAAATAAAAAAATAAACTCTTGACTTAGTCCTCTAAATTGGTTATTTAGTAGGCACATGTTTCAGTTTCAAACAAGAAATTTCATCAGTACTACATAGTTTAGTTTAAGAATCAAAATCACATTTTGTATTATTTTTGTCACTGAAGATAAATAAGATAAAAATGTAGAATTATTAGAATTATAATTATTTTAAGAAAAAAAAATCATGGTAAAGCTTTAATGTTTAAGAATAAAGAAAGTTATAATAAATCAAGAAGATTAACTGTTTGTTCTTATAAATATTGTAAATATCATTATCCATAAAGATGTAAATATATTCCCTCATATTTCTATCCCTAGTTCTGTCACAATATACCTTCTTCATACACACACATAACTAAGTTCCCAGACTATCGTAGATTTTTCGGGGTAACTCAGCTTTTTAACTGTCAGAAATGGCGCCTCACGTAGGCGCCAAATATTTGCATGTGTGAAGGACTGGCAGGCAACGAGGGAACGAAATAAATAACGAGGAACCCCTTTGGCAGGGCCACAAATCAAAGGCAGAAACATGAAAACAATATGTCAAATGATATTACACATTAAATTAGTTAAGACCAAACAAATGTGTATAATAAAGCAGCCGCCAGCCTGTCGTGTGTCTGCGGGAGTGCAAATGTGCGAGTGTGCCGGGGCTTCGTGTCAAGCATGTGTGGGCTCGGAATACTCGATTTCCCTTACACCTCTACCTACACTATATATACTACGCCTTTAGCCTCACCTTCGTCTCAAGCTGATTTCCCTTTGCTACTTGGCGCTCGAGAGCACATTTTCGCCTGGCGGCAATTTTTGTCACGTGACATTTTCGTTTGGCCAAAAATTACAAATGTTTTTATTATTTTTCTTGGTTTGTTTTTTCGGCTTTCTGGTTTTGGCTAAGTTGCATGCATGCCTGGCTAGGAGGCGTTGCCAAGGTGCGTGTTCAGTGTTTTTTGATGTTGTGGCATGTTTACACTGAAGATGCCACAACACGACGGTTAGTTTGCTTTTAAAAAATATGAAGTTTATTTGTTTATTTATTTAAAACAAAATATTAATCTTACAAATATAAATCCACCTTCAATTCATTTCTGATCTTCTATTCACTTGTCTTTTGTTGTTTATTTGTGCATTAAACCGTATTAATGTGCATTTTAATGGATTTTCCATGTATGCATGTTTGACCACAAGGTTTTTAGTGCTAATTATAAGGAATCCTGTACATATCTGGCTAATGAATTAAGTCGAAGTTTAAAACCCTTTAATATCCTGCATGCAAACATGCAATGTAGGGAATTGAGTCCTTGTGGAAATAACAAAATGAGGGTTGGCCACAATAGCTGTTATTCAAAATGTTTTTTAGAGGAAGTGAAACCTTGTGTTAAATTTGTTAAAAGGTAAAATTTGCCTAATGGAATAAGAACTTTTTGTGGGGAATAACGGCTGAGAATGAATTTTAGAGGAAATTAGGTTGACAATGTTTAAAAATTGCATTTAAATGGAAACTCTAATGACGTGTTTGAGTCTTAATATGTTAAAATATTATTAATAAATTTGAGCTTAAGGATCTGTCAAATTTTTGCATTTTTAAATGTAATTTCTTTTAAATTACTATTTTTCAATGAAAAAATATGATAATAAATTATTAAATAACATGCTGGTTTTTAGGACTATCTGAACTTAGTAATATTGTTATAAACAGTAATTTTATGGAAATGTTACCATAATTATTAACTATATTAAAATTTAAATCAATGTATGAATATGATAGCGAATAAAACATTGAAAATTAGCAACAAACAAAATAAAATGAAAATAAGAAAACAGGAGGAGGTTAGTGTGAGTTTGGTTGGCTGTGGAATCATCGCTCGCACACTCACCTATCCCTCAGGCGGAGTTTGAACTCCTCGTAGTCGCTGGTATCGATATAGCTGCTTCGATGCTCCCGATCCCGCTCCCGTTCCCGTTCCCGTTCACGCTCACGCTCTCGCTCCCGTTCTCGTTCCCGTTCTCGTTCCCGCTCCCGCTCTCGTTCGCGCTGGAACTCCTGCATGTTGGCCAACTGCTTGTGGAAGAGTTCCTGCTGGGACTGCAGCAGCTCATGGTGATCCTGCAGAGCGGCCAGTTGGGAGAGCTGCTGATGGTAGGATGACTGCTGCTGTGGTGGCGGGGAAGCGGAGGTCCTTGGTCGCTGATAGGGATGATGATGGTTGCTATGATGCTGCATCACCTGGTGATGATGATGATGATGCCGCTGGAGGGTTCTATTCACTGAATGCTGCTGATGATGGCTCTGCTGCTGCTGTTGCAGCTGCTGTTGCTGCTGCTGCTGCTGATTGTGCTGCAGCATCTGGTGATGACTGCTGACCCTCACCTTCAGCTGGGTAATCTTTTGGCAGGCGCTGGCATCCACCTCGGCCAGGCCAAAGTCCAGCTCTGCCTGTGCCTGATGCTCGTAGGCCTGTTGCGCCTGCTGCAATCGCTCTCGTTCGCTACGCGGTGAATTGGCCAGTTGCTCGGCCGGTGGCTCAATCTCCACCGCCGAGTAATCATAGTCGAGGCGATGCTGATGATGGTGATGATGATGATGGAGCAGCGGCTGACTGCTTTTGCTGTCCGCTGTCACAGCACCCGTTCCGGGCGTAGCGGTGGCTATCTTCCCAGCCAGTGCGTCCAGCGAACTCAACATCTTGACGCGCACACTCCTCTGTTGGTCCTCAATATTCGGTCCTACTCTCGCCTATCCAGTTTGAAACGATTCTTCCCTTTTATATATGTTTTATTTTTTCGTTTATTTCTTTTACTTGTTTCTTGGTCTGGTAACTTTTTTGCTTACAACTTGCCTGAGGGAGAAGTTGGGAGGCGAATTGCAATGGATTAGTAAGCTTAAATGAATATATATTAGTCAAGATAAGTGATGATAAATGAGTGTGAGGTATATAGACTTTTGCAAATCAAAATCAGTCACAGGTGGGCCACAAATATAAATATCTATATTATTTGTTTGTTTTGTGGCTTAAATAAAGAACCAGTTCACACACACTCCCACACTCATACACGTCCTTCTTTCTGTCTGTCTGCTGCCTGCCTGCCTGCCAGTGTGTGGTTGCAAAATGCAAACACTTGAGCTAGAAAAGGACCAACTTGAAAGGCAAAAAAAGGGACCAAAAAGGAAAAGGGGTTTCAGAGTGGTTGCCACTCGCATTGTGTGTGCAGTGTTTGTCCACCCTTGGGTGCACTTTTTCGCCCTCCCGAGACTACCTGCAAACACAAACATCTCTGTGGCAGGACAAAGTCCTGCTTCCTGCTTTTGTGGTCAAAATAATTGGGGGGAGGAAGTCACACAGTCAAATGATATAAATCAACAGGAAAATGTACGTTTTAATACCAGAATCTCCTTTAGACATATTTTTACATATCTATACTTGTTTTTAATTAAAGTAAAAGTATACAAAAGTCCAGGACATGTATAT
Organism: Drosophila kanapiae; assembly: GCA_008042475.1. NCBI lineage: Eukaryota > Metazoa > Arthropoda > Insecta > Diptera > Drosophilidae > Drosophila > Drosophila kanapiae. Next base: position 317,659 of record VNJM01002696.1, on the reverse strand, counting down.
TCCTAATAAGAAAAGCCACAGTTTCAAAACCATTTTCCCCAGAGAAAAGCCAAGTCTTCTGGCAAACTCCTTTTAAGCACCAGTTGACATAACCCATAGATTAAGTATCAGTAAACTACATTGAATTAGCAAAATCTTAGTTTACTTTGTGAAGGGAGTGTGCCTGCTGCTCTCAGTAACGATTATTTGTGGACTATCTTAGGTCCAGGGCAATGAATTTAGATTGCAATACTTTGTGGTTAGCCCAGAGACTCTGGAGAATTTGAGGAAAGGAGCAAGCTGACCACATTTCATGCTAGTATCTAGACAATGTCCTGGTACTACCAGCACTTCATGCTTATCCTTATCCACTCCACTCCACTCAACACCTGCAATATCTTCAATCAAATTTGCAGCTTACAACAAAAAGATCCATTGTTGTTGTGGCACAAAAAAAAAACCTACAACAAGGTTTGCTTAGTATCTCCTTTTGCCAGCAATGATTGAGGGAGTGGGGTAGCAAAATAGGATACCAGTAGGTGAGGGTGTTGTTATCCTTCCCTCTCCACTCTCGCCTCCTTGATGTTTGTTGTATGACATACTATAAAAGTCAACTTGAATGCGCTGTGTAAATTTCACCACATTTCTTTCTCCCAGAAGCCCCATTTTCTCTGTCTAGTGCCTGGGCTTGCAACTTTAAGTAGTTCTCCCTGGTAGTATATATTCGCCCACCCATTTCTTCCTTTTCTCTATCCGGCAATGGTTGCATTTGAAAGGAATTTGCCTTTTACAAGATTTTACTCTTTGCAATTTACACGCGTCGACCGCTTTTCCATAAGCACACACAAATGCAACTGAAACACATATACAGCGGTGGTTAAAATAATAGTATTGGGTCTTGGGAAAATTTTAAATTATTTATAAGTAGTTAGAAAAATAATTCATTGGTCACAGCTTTGAAAAATAGATCGTGTGTACATTTAATTATTCAAATAATTACTTGTAATAATACATTTAAAAACTAAACATGCAAATGGTATTTCCATCGATATGTTCAGGCTCCCAGCTAAATATTCAGTGCCCATCCCTGTTATACTGATATACCCTTATACAGAAATGTTAGGAAAAAGAAATGTAAATCCTTTAAAAACGAAAGATTTATTATTACAGTCTTAGAAATGGAATCAAATACAAAATAATCTAAAAGCTGATTGTTCCAGTTTTTGTCTAGAACCCATTTATATCTCCAATTGCTATAAATATGACCTTAGCTGTAAATGTGCGCCAGTATTTGTTTGGCTGTTGCAAGCAGTTGGCTTTTGTAAATGTTACTTCCTTATTACATGGCATTATATTATTGCAGATACACAGAAAGACTCCGGCTATCAAAGTAGTCCCAGCCACATAAGGGCAAGGAAAATACATAGACGTAGATGCTGAAGCAGAGAAGGGAGGAATGAGAATGTAGGAAAAGCTTGTTAAATGTTTTCCAGGATGTTTGCCCACGCAGGATGTCTTTGCAGGCAACAGAAAACGGAAAGAAAGAAATCTCGGTGCTTGTAATTAGCAAAATGAAGGCAGATCCAGCAGCTCAGTTAAGAGATTAAATTTAAAAAGAAGCCAAGAAAATAAAGAAATATTTGGAAATTCCTCAGCAAAAAACAATTTAACATTTTAGGGTTACAATTAAATTTAAAAACTCATTTATTTTAAGAAAAACCTTGACATTAAGTTAACCCTTATAAAAAACAACCCATAACGAGCTGCATTAATTGCATAATAAACTCAAATTTTTCTTTAATCCTTTGAAAAACAATTCAGCAACTTAATTAGTCATTCAGCTAATTGCATTCAAAGGATATCAAGCTCAACCCACAGCCTCAAGGCAAAAGCGAGCGCGCTCCAGACAGTTGGAAGTCAGCAGTTCCACTTTTTTGTCCTTTTCATTAGCTATGGCATAATAAAATTTGAAAAGGCTTTAAGAACTAACCCCTCTCTCTCTCGGTGTGTGTGTTTGTTAACAAAACTAACAAATGGCAAAAAGAAGAATGATGGGAGAAAATTAAAAAAAATAAAATCGCGCTAGACGAGAAAATTCTCGGTGCTTCAAAGACAAGCGCGCCATAACCCAAAAACATAAATCCTTTTGGCAAACAAAAAAGAATAGAGCAAACTGGCAAAAGGAAAAAGAATATGCTCCCAGTTCAGATAGATATACTATAAAGAAGTGGAGGCAAAAAAAAAAAGAAGAAAAGTTGATAAGCGGCGAAGGCGAAAGCTCTTTAACACCCAGTAAAAAAAGAGAGACAGTGAATGCGGATTTCTACAAATATAAATGAGATTTTAAAGCATTCAAGTAAGTAAGTTCTTGAAGAAAATATAGATTATTAATATATAGGTTATAGACGTAGGTTATATTATATATCCAAATTCCATCACAATACAACGCATTTCATTATGGAATACAAAGTAGTTAAGCTATATTTACTTTTACTTTTCAAATCATCACCCATCATGAGCTAAATCCCAAGAATAAATATGTATCTAATATTCAATTATCACCCAAATCTGAAACACAATTTCCTGCGCATTATTTTCCATGAATAAGAGCAAATATTCCTTTTGGGCCAGCATTTAATCAAATGAAGCGTTTTGTTGCAACAACAACACACAGTAGAAGGATACGTGATACTAGCCAGAATCACTTGCATAAATTGTCAGCTGGCAATTTAATAAACAATGCAAACTCAGGGCTAAAATAATTAGACATTTATGGACGTGTGCCCGGGGCTTTGGCAATGTAAATGTAAATGTAAATGAATCGAGTAACTAATTAAGCAGCCAGACCAATGCCGGACCAGGCCAGGATGAAGAACGCCTCGAAGGATGGCCCAGAAACCCGAATAATAATTCTGATTTCCTCTTCATAAATCAAGGCAAGTATTTCTCCTGCAAAATCAGCTACATATTGTTCTCTTTAAAGCCTTCTGTGGGTGGAGAAAGCTGGGAAGTTCGGAAATTAAATATGGCACACAATGGCTGCTTTTGCTTTTTGGGTTTATCAAGAAGAAAGTCTCAACCGCAACAAACCCCAAAAAGTCACGATGAACGGGAGAAAGCAATTACTTTCTGCTTTGCTTGTTGCTTCTCCTAGACTGGCGGCGTCTTACCAACCGCACTCTCTCCCCGGCAAAACAAAAATTTCGGGGAATAGAAAACTTTTTGTGGCCCTGACAGCAGTTTATGCTACACTTGCTCCAACTCAAACTGTCAATATTTTACTTTAAGACGCACCGCCACAAACGTGGCAGTGGAGAGTAGAAAGTCGAGTCGAGTCGAGTAGCACACAGCCACATCATTTGCTATAAATTCACTTCATGCTTGTGCTTCTTGCTCCTGCTCATGCTGCCTGCTATAACGACCCGAAACTCAACGGAACAGAACAACAAAGTGCTAGAGATTCTGTTGGGCGGTTCCAGACATAAATTTCGCCCCCTTGATATTTTTCTTCTTGCTGGAAATAAATTAAAAGTACAAGTGTCCTTCAAAGAAAATTAAGTTAGTAAATGTTAAAAATATATTTTTAAAATAAAATAAAGGTTATTAAAATAAAATAAAAGGTTTTTAAAATGAAATTAAAGGTTTCTCTTTAAAATCTCAGTAGATATTCCCCTCGAAACTGGTCTCTTGACTAGATTTTCCTTATTTCAAACCTCTTTCTCCTATATTTTGCGGTTGGTGCCGAGCATGTGTTTCCCTGGCAGATTTAAGACGTAACCGAAACCCACTCCACTCCTCCCTGTTCGAAGGCACCCACAAATTTTGAGGTCAGTTTTTGGGAGGGTTTTGGCATAAATCTGAGAGCAAACTACACACCGAGAGAGGCAACCGTCTTGGACAGAACAGGACTCCTTTGGGCAACGTCGAGTCCTTGGTAGTGGACTTTGAACCCCATGTTGATGCTGGTAATCAAGGCATTAAGTGTGTTTACTGTTTATTTTATTAGACTTTAAGGCTTAATAGCTTAGTGGGAGAGAGCATTTTTGGGAGCAGCCTTTTGTTTCGCCTGCCCTCATTTCTCGACCTCACCCATTCAAGTATTTAATTAAAGTCAACTTTGATTTAATTAAAAGTTCTGGCGCTGCCCCAATATTTTGCTCATGAATTATTTATGCCAACAAGTGCGCTTAAAAAAAAAACGCATTTAAACAAAAAAACGAGCCCAAACTGATTAAGCCATATAAACATAAAAAAAGGGGAGAGGCGATTGCTGAGATGGTAGGAAAAACAGGAAGTGCGACAAGTTACAAGTTTGCACCGCAAAATAAGAAAAACTCTTACTCTCATTAGCGAGAAACTTTGTCCAGGACGGAGACTATAACCTTTCGTATTTCCCCTTAATATTCCCTTCCTCTTTTTGAATGGCAAACTTTTTCGTTTAACTTGTTTTCTTTTTTTATTTATTTGCAGTATTTTTTTGCGTTCTCGCGCCCCGCTTTTCTATTTATCTCGGCCAGGACTTGGTCAATTTCCTGGTCAGTTTTGTAACTTTGTCGACGTGTCCAGCAATCGACTGTCGTCGTATTTTTCTTTGTTGTTAATCTGTCAATTTTTCGTGGAGAATTTTCTGCAATTGCACTTATCTTGGCGAAAGCACACTTTTCCGGAAAATATTTCCTATTCAGCTTGACGGTTTTTTTGTATTTAGTTTGTGGTTTTTCCTCCTTCATACCAACAAATTGAATATTTAATTTTAATATTTGTGCTTTTCGTGTTTTAATTTTCTTACAGAATTTTATTTCTTTATTTGCAAGCTTTCCAATTTAAAATTTTTGTTATTTTTATATTTGTTTTTGAAGAAAATTTACACACTTGAGGTGAAGCAGAAAGAGTTTTTCTAGTTTAAACAACGGTAAGCCAATGCAAAGAAAAGCAAACAAGTGAGAGCAGAAATAAAGAAAATTCATTTTTGAATAGAGAAAAATAAAGTATACATTTGTTGGCATTCTTCGATTTCATTTTGATTTTATTTTAATATCCTGTAGAAGGAGGGGCATATTTTTTGGGACTGAATATATTACTTTATACTTTTTATTACTAAATCGTACACTTTTACATTAACAGCAATTACTCATAGACAATAGTTAAAGAAATAATAATTTCCTTTGGCAGAAATAGCTCCTAAAATATTTTTAAATCACTTCGTAAACTATTTTTCTTTATAGAAAACTTTCTAAAATGTACTTGGTGGTGTTAACTTTAGGTATATAATTTTTTTCCGAAGTCAAGTCACACAGCACTGACCTAGTATAAATATTAAAATAGAAACTGAACCGAAAATCCACTCACACCGAACACCGACTGGGGAACAACAACTGCGACGACTCTGTAATAATTTATATTTATTTTCTGTTATCTATTTGACCAAAAATTGCAAACTGCAAATTGCCGAAACAGAGTCGTCCTGTGGCAGGTCTCATGAAATTTCTATTGCCTCTCGGATGTGGGTGGATTTTTCGGTAGAGAACTGCCATTGTTGTGTCAGTTTCATGCTCATGTTCCATGTACACACTATGCGCTGTTGTTTTGTTGTTTATGCAAATCTCAAATGTCTCGTAAAACTAAATGAACAGACAACAGCAACGAAATCAACCCAACAAAAAAATGTCATATTGAAAATAAGTTGTTGCCCTCTGCGGTTCTAGATGATGAAAACTGAAGGGTTTGCATTTGGGAGAGATATAAAAAAGGTATCAAAAAAGACACGAGTTTAAATTGGAAACTACACACAAAAGGGTTATATTTATAGGCTAACTTCTTAATTGTAATTTACCTAATAGATATATAAGGGTAAACCTATAACCAATTAGATTTATGCATGAAAGTCCCAACATAAGTCTAATGAGGCCTTTGGCAGTAGCCAAAAAGTATGCCATGCTTTTTACTATTTAATTTCTGTGTTTTTTATGGTCGGAAAATGAAAAAAAACAAGACGTATTTATAATTTAACTCCTTAATTATAATTTGTTCTATATAGAAACATTAAAGTAAACCTTTAACCAACTTTAATTAACTATAGAAGACCCACTCTTCATGTCTAATGTGGCTTCAGATAGCAGCCAAAAGAAAAGCCATGCTTTTTACCATACAATTTCTTGTATTTTATGTAGTTTCCCTTATCCCTTCGTTTATGGTAAGAAAAAATAACATATCCTTCCTATTATCTCGACATTTTAAAGCTTTTAGCCATATCTAATTTGGACTCGTTCTTATCTACAATTAATTCCTCCCCAAAAACAGACCCTCCACCTAAATGGAACTTCCACCGCCAGCACCTTCTTCACGACGTGTCCAAAGCAATTAACACATTGTCCACCTTTTTAATGCTTTTCGAGCTCGAAAGCAAAATGCCAAAACACTTTCCACATTGGGCCATCGATGAGAGGGCAGAGAACGTTGCGTGCCAAACACTCGCAAACTGAACAATTTTATATATCAGACCCGAAGGGCGCTTCTCCACCTTTTATTGGCTGGGTCGAATATTTATGGAACCCACACACGCAGCCGGCGGTACATTTCTCATTTAACTGCCTTCACCATTTGCTAATTAATTCGAGAAATTCCATTTATTTCAACGCTGAGAAACAACTAAATTTCTTTGCTATTTTCTTCTTTTGTTTTTTTTTTTTAGACGCAGGACAAGGAATGTCCAAATCAATTTGTGTTGCGTTTGCTTTTTCGACTTTCGGGGCAACGAGATTTGTGCTTTTACGACTTTTGGCAGGAGGCGAACTCCCATACTGCTCAACAATTGCGTGTTTTCTCATCAGGTTGGGAAAGTTAGGATCGTTTAACTTCTGACCAGCAACTGCTCACGCAAAAAATATTTGTACGAAATCAAATTAATGGCGTCCCGTTGATGTTTTATTAATTTATACGGCTTTCCTCTCACGCGTTCCGGGGGGTGAGGAAGGCGCCTACGAAATAAATTATATTGCTCATACGACGCGTGGTTTGCGTTATTGAGTAATTAAATACTAATTAAAGCGTAACATGAGCCAATTCCCCTGATTTTAATGGGAAGCCTTGCTAGCTTGCTGTTGCTGCTGACAGGAAATTGTGGTCGGGGGAAAATAATATAATGTTAACGAGGAAATAGTCGACTTTAGTCTTATCTCCGGATTGCGTCAGCTTTAATTAGTTCGGGTGAGTATTGTGCTTTGTTCTTTTTTTTTTTTTAATTGCAGCGGATTTATATTTAACGTAATTGGCTGTATCGTATTATTTTTAACTGGGTAATGAGTGGAAAAAATGCAATTAAGAATTGAAGTTTTTATTTATTTATGAAGCTTTAATACCACATTTTAAATATATTTCTAGTATTTAAGCTAATTAGCGATTTACCTCAACAAGTCAAAGCTATCATTTAATGGCTACTTTTCCGAGCAGAATAAACCTTTCCAAGGAAATACATAAAATCAGGCAGTCAGGCAGACAGGCAGACGGGTTTAAATAACAAATTAACCGATGGCATCATCCTTAGGGCCATTTTGCACGGCTAGACGACTTTGGTCCTGTTTAATTGCTCCGCAGTGATTTGCATTCTGTTGTTGTTAAAACCAGAAGCCAGACATTAAGAGCATGGGCCACATAAATGACACTTGTCTGGCTTTTCGCTTCGGTTGGGAAAACTCCTCAACTGAACTAATTACTTGGAGAGTTTTCCCCGACTCCCTTGAGAGTGCGACGCGCGGCTTTATATATTTTGTATACTTTTTCATATATATTGTGTATACTTTTTATATGACTGATAAATGCAATAAACTTTGACAATATTGCAGCATTGTCGTTTGATAAAAATTCATATAAATATATTGGGTTTCTCTCGTTGTTTTCCCGTTTTTCAGTAACGATTTTTGTTTGTTGTTTTATTTATTTTTTTCGGGCCGACATGTCACTCAAATTGTGCGACGTTCGATTCTGTTTGCCCGACTTCCTGTTCTTGTTGTTTGCTCTTGTTGTATAATATATCCTATCATAATCTTTACTGACACGCGATGGTTTCGCTCCCGTTCTCGTTCCCAATTTTTTATTGTTATCCTTAACTGTGTTCGTTTGTTTTCCATCGACTCCTCTTCTCTGTGTGTGTGTTGTGTTGTCCTTTCAAATATTGCTGCGACCCATCAATTTGATGTTGTCAATTTTCGTGAAAATTTATTGTTTGCAGCTCTCGAAATTTGACATTGTCATGCAGTTCGTTAGCCATTTCAGGCCGAATTGTGATGTATTAAAAACACAGTTGACAGACCATCCACACATGGCCAGGAATAAGCATTGTGATAAGCTGATTAAAAAATGAGTTATTTGTAGATAAGTAAGATGGAGAGATTATATTTTATTTAAAATTGTTCCTCCACTTCAGGTTATGGAAATTTCATGAAATTTGTTTTAAATTATTGAATTCTATACAAGTTTTTTTAAATGGTATTTAAGCTATGAAAATATTATGGCTACGTTTTTTTGGCCAACAAACTCTGACTTAAATACTGAGAGTGAAAAGCTAAAACTAGCTACATATAGGGGAGAGAACTATAAAATATAGAAACAAAATAAAACCCCGTAACACCTGCAGCAGCACCGCTAAAGCACCGCCAAAAATCAACCGTCTGCTAAATCTTTTTCCACTGGCACAGGATGTGAAATTCCCCCAAAAATATATCCTACACGCAGGCTGCCCCAATATTCGATTTACAGTTGCATTTAAATCTTTCGCTGGGTTCCTGTGTGTGTGTGCTTATCTCTGGTCTGCCATAGGTTTTTGTCAAATAAATATTGTGCGCCGCATTCGCACATAAAATACACAAAAACCGTATAAAGAAAGCAAAAAAAAAATATGAGAAACGAAAGATATCGAGGGGAGAAACACACAAAGCTGTTGACATGTTGTGGAGGATATATTCATAGACTGAGTGCAGCAGATACAGATACGGATTGGAATGAAAGAGTCCCAGCCCTCGTAACATTTGTTTATTTTCGGGCTTCATGTTAATTCGTGTGTAATAGACAATGTGGCCGAAATCAGCAAAAAGACTAAAGGGACATCCCTTTGCCTGCCCGAAAAAAATACAGGTAAAGCCCCTTTTTCCCTGGCATGTAGGAGAATCCTTTTTCCGTTTTTTATTTTTGTGTGTTTGTCAAACCGTCGCACGCTTATCAAAAAGGTTTGTACTTTGTTTTACACACAATCTGCAGGTGTCCTGTGACTTTGACCAGTCACAGGACCTTTCTCTCGTTCTCTCTGGGAACGTGTATCTCTGTATACCAATCTTTGTCTGTGATTCACCTTTCTGTCTGTCTGCAAAACAAAAACATTATCAGCAATTTTCCCCTTTTTGCTTTTGGTTCAAACAAAATGATTATAATGTAGAAAAAAAGGGCTGTTAAATTGAATTAGGTCTGTGAAAATGCTGAGATTTGTTAGCCGGATGGCTAAGGGAATTTAATTTGGAGATTTCACAGGGATGTTAAGTGTTCCAGTTGATTGAGAAAATGAATTTTAAACGTAATCAAATTTATTGATATTTATTTATTAACCTAATAATTAGTTTCCTTTAAACTGCCCCTAAAAATAACTTTTAATTCATTTGTCTGAAATACTACATAATACTAAATGCCTTTTAGTGAATTAATTATTTATATTGTACAAAAAAAAGACTACAATTTCAGAGATTTTACACACAACATTTATTTGGCATTAAATATTTATTTCCTATTTATTTTCCTGAATATTTTATGGCTGGCCAAACACAAGTCTTTAATAGTTATCTGCAGAATATAAATATATTTCTATATATATATGTATTTGATGGCGAACACAGGGATATTAAAGCCTAGGCCAAATCTGTACGCCTGCTAAACTGGAACTACATCAATAATTGAATACAATAAATGTGCTCCAGAACACAGTGCGTATGAGTTATGTTGTCGTTGTCGACGTCGCCGTCGTTTGTCGCTTGTTAATATGCCTCATAAATAACGCATTTATGACACAGACACACGCACGGGGCCAGGACTTTCAGGACATTACAATGAACTCTCGCACACACACCACACTCACATTGGTTCACACACACTCTACCCGTGTGTGTTTTGTGTGTGTGTGTCTCTATTAGCAGCTTTGATATGCAAATTTTGCGTCTACATAATAAAGTTGCGCCAGATTTTTAACCCCACCAACATGCAAACAAACACACACGCAGACTAATACCAATCCTAATAGTTTAATATGCTTATAATTGTCGCCTAAAATTGTATTGTGTCGGGCTCTCTCTTTGCATTTTAAATATTTTATTAATTTCCCAAATATATATATACAAGCCTACATACATTTATAGAATTTGTTTATATATTTTGAACCATTTAAAATTTCGTCGGCGCCGAGCGCTGAGTGCATTTGACAGACAGGACAGACCAGGACAGGCATTGTGTTTAGGGTCTCCTCCAAGCCCCCTCAACCTTTTATTTTCGGTTTGATTTATGTTTTATGCATTTTACCAAATGAAATTCATTTATGGCTGCCGCGAATATTATGCAGATTTTTATATATAAATATATATTCGCTGTCAGAAATACTTATTTCGGCCTTAACGGAAGTGGTGAACGTTTGTCTGGTTTGCGAATATTTTTTTTGCTCGTGTTTCGAAGAGGGGAAAAGTATTGATTTTTAAACAATGCATTAATGGGAAATTATAGCTTGCAATTTGAATGATTTTTCTACGATTTTTAATCAGGCAAAAGTTAATTTTATTTTATTGTGACGTGCTTTGGGGTATACCTTGATTTCCGTTTATTTCAATTGTTCTAAAAAGGTTTATCTTTGTATTAGCTTAATATTTGTTCCATTTTTTATTAATAAAAAAAAATTACCTTAAAAATAAAATAGTAACTAAATAAATATATTACTTCTGTTTATATATTTTCCACACTAACAGGCAATATCTGTTCATATTTCTATGATGATTCCCCAATGATTTTTAATTTAAAACTTTAAATAAACAATTTATTTATTTATTCCCCTTTAAATATATAAACAAAATCAAGCTAGTAGTTGCCTTTCACTTTTTGATTTTCGACAGCAAATTGAAACATTTCCAGCGATTTCACTTTGCACAAAAATTCAACAGAACAGGCCAGGGAACTTGGCCCAATTATGGGAACTGGGCCCAAACACAGGCCGACGTTTGTATAGACCCAGACGCCCGAAAGTCGGCAAATGTTTTCTGTTTGCTCTGGTTACGGGGTTACGGGTTTTACGGGGAGGGACTTGGATTCTGGGCTCTCGGTTCTCGGTTCTGGGATATCTGGCTTGGCAGTTAAACCGCACTTGCGGCAGTCACCTTGTCGCTGTTGTATCTCCCTTTCTCTTCATGGGGGAGTTGAGTGGGTGGTTGGTGTATATACCTCTCGTCATAAATCTCACAATTTCTGCATGAAACTCAGCTGCGTTTTTGGCTCGACTTTATTGCCGCCAGTCGACGACGACGCGACTCCGCTCGTTGCTGTTGTTTTTCTACTTTTATATATATATAAATTTCAACGTAAAATGTCTTAATAAAGTCTCATGGCTGTGCGGCTATAGGAGAGAAAGATAGGAGAACATCTTTATGTCAAGGACATTTTTATGCCTTGCACAGCCGTCGTCAGACAGAGACAGAGATTAGATTTTCGTCGCCGTCGTTTTTATGTTAAGATTTGGCTTTATGGCCACGACGGCATTTATTTCGCAAATATTAACAATTAAGTGACAGCACAGCAGCGAGTGTTGAATAGTGTGAAAAATATTGCATAAAGCCAAAGCTGTGAGAATACTTTGCGAATTATTTTACAATCTCTTAATTGCCTAGAGAACTTTATGAGGCAAATACGTGTATAATAAGAAGAAACAATTTTATTTAATAGAAACAGCATTTTTAAGAAAGCAAACGTTGGTCTTTGACTAAATACTAGATTCAGATAAATATAATAAATAAATAAGTAAATAAGAGGAGAGTTACTAAAATATAATAGAAATAGTACTTTTACTTGATAAAAATTCGCAGTAGAACTTTAAGAAATAGATTAAGATCAATAATCAAATAAATAATAGGAAAGTTCGTAAAACTATTTAAAACAAATTATACGTAGATCTTTTACTATAAATTGGTTATAGATCAAGATAATGATAAATTAGTGACGCATTTGGTATATAAAATATATTCAAAATGTACTCAAAACATATATTTTTGAGCTTAAAAGTCACAAATTCATTTATTTGTTTTGGTTCCTAGCTTGTTTTCTTAAGAATTTGTATATTTTATTTAGAGATATTTAAGTATTTCTTATAGTATAAAAATAAACCTGACAATGGTCTACTCTTGTTTAATTCGTTTCAAAAATCGGACTTCATTAAAATTGTTGTTCTGGGGCTTGTTTTCATATCCTTCATTATTCTATATGTTGTCGCAACTAATTCAATTTTAGTTGGTGGACAAATTTGTGCTCTACCCCCGCCCCAGCCCAATTAGCGAGCATCTTTAGCAACAGCTTGCGCCATGTGTCCCCGGCTATCATGTCTTTATTAAATGCTCTCGATGTCTGAACATCTGCCATGACCATATGGAGGGGGTCTTTATATAGTATATATAGTATAAGTCTTCTTCTTTGGTTCCCCCCGAAAGTCCTGCCTGGCTGCTGCCTTTGTGCGTGGCGTGTGTCCGTAATTTAATAAATTTAATGAACATATGCCGCCATAGAGAAAAACACAAGACTGAGATTGAGTCGCCGTTGGAGGTGGAAAAAAGATGTTTCACAAGAGAGAAAGAAAAACAAACAAAAACAAAGAGACAGAGGCGGAAAACTGGCAATGTCAATGGGCATTCGGGATGGCTGGCAACAATTTTTCAATGCTTCTCTAGAAATATACATAAACACACACAAGAAAAGTGCGGGGGTATGGGGACTGAAAGATTATGGAGACGTGTTCCCACTGACTTATGATTGATGTCTTTTGTTATTGTTCTCTCTTTTATGTATTTCTCATCTCATTCCACACGCCCCCCGGATTTTTTTTTTTCTTTTGGTTTATTAGATATAATATTTTAGTGGCCTTTTGTGTGTGCGAGAGTCCTGCGCGTCCTTTCTCTTATTTGATGCGCTTCAGCAGACATGTGTTTACTCTTGTTTCCGAGTGTTAAAGTGGGGGGGAAAATATACATTTTATGTACACTCTCCTCCTATGCTTTTTTTTTCTCTCTGTGCATAACAAAAGGCGGCACTCAAATGACTCTTTCCTTCTTTCCCTCTAAATTATGTTCCATATGCTCTTCATTCTCCCTTTTCCATGTTTTTTTTTTCTGTTCTGTTCCTTCAACAATAAATGTTTTTCATGGAAATTGCTCATTTTATGTTCAAATTTTGTGAGCGCTCCTTTCCCTCAGCATTCCCTTTTTGTTTGCCAAAATTGTTTATTTTTATTTATATGGCCGGGTTTAATTGGCCGCACACACAAACACACACGCAGGCATAAAAAGGGGGCAGGAATGTGAGTAGAGGCCATAAAGATTATGTTAATGCTTATAAAAATAAAAAACAAACACACAAAATTGGGATCAAAATGGTTTTACAGGGCCAAGGAAACTAGAAGACGGTTCTCGTCCATTTAGGCCAGCTATAAATCACTTACAAAATGCTACTACAAATTGTTTTTGGCCCACGAACAGTTGGATTTTGGCCTACACACAATATCAAAATATTAACAGCCTTTTGTCGTGCGAATTATTTTGCAATAGGGGTCAACAAAACCAAAAATAAACCTGGCTAAATTTATATTTATTAAAGAATCCGAATAGTTCGGTGTAGAATAAATTATTGTTTATAAGGAAGCGAACGAATTCGATCAAGTTTAGTTTAATTTAATATTACTTTGATTTTACAAATTTAAACAACGTTTTTGCCAGCTATTTTAATAAATGGTTGGTAAAGAAAAAATTTGGTTTAAAAAAGCAGGAAATTGGGTATTGAGAGCACATTTGGTTAAACTAAAATATAAACAACAAATAATATAAAGAAAAAAACAGAAAGGAGGTCATCGCATTGAATACACTTTAAATGAAGCCTTAAATTAACATAAAATGCTTTAATTATGACCTGAAAAACATAAATAATAAATAAATTTAAGCAAAGAGTGCCTTGTTTAGGCTTAAGATATATTCTGGAATGAATAAGCTTTAAACTATAGGTCCTGTTACTTGTATAAATTGTAAAATGTATTATTTATAGTACAATTTCTATAATTTCATTAAAAATTATATTAAAAAACATATCTTTCAATAAAGATTGAACCTTTAAGAGTATTTTATTTTCAGTTACAACCAATTTGAAGCCCACATTTTGCTATGGTTATTTATTTGGCTCAGATGTTGCACAATTTACTGGCGATTTTCACTGCATTTTTTATGCTTTGCATTGCGGTTGAGTTCCCTGTGCCCATTTGTTGTTGTTGTTGTTGGAGCGTCAGCTGACGTTGGCATATATTCAATACATTTTCTTTATGCCTGCGAACTGCGAGCTAATTTGTTTACTGTCGGTCCCAGCACCATAAGCCTTCCTCCTCCCAGATTGTGCTGCTTTTACCTCCTCATGGAAAAGGCGGTTGTGCCAGCTGGTCAAACAGTTTTCACAGTACACCAAAAATTGTTCACAATTTCAAAATGAATTTTTAAAAACTCAGACCGAAATAACTTTTTTAATTAATTTTCCCTTCACCCAACCAACAGCCCGGCAGTTGACTTAATGCCTTGCCGAGTTTAGCTAATTCTTAAACAATTAGAAGGCGAAAGAAAGCCGCCTCGTCTTTTCCTCATTTTGTTTTCCTTTGTCTTTTCCTGTTCTGTTTAACTTGGCTTGGCTTGTACTTTAGACTTGGTTTGTTTTTAGGTTTACCTTTTTTACATATTGTGGAAATCCTTTCCAGATTTTATTTTAGCTTGGTTTTAGAGATTTAAACGGGATTTATAGGTTAATTAGAGGGAAAGCTTAAGGGAAAGTGTGTAATTTGGTATTGATTAAGAGCTGAGGCTATTTTTGAGTGGATTGCAGAGCTCTGCCTGTAATCCAATCGGTTTATTTATGGACAATCGATTTTCAGGCAACACAATTTCCCCAGTGCAAAGGAGTAGTTATGAGTATGTGCATTTTATTTTCGATTTTATAACAAGAGCTTAACCTGAATTCAGCTGTTGCAACCCAAAAGTGTGCAATGTTTTTGCTCCGTTTATTGTTTAACAATTTACAGGCTTAGCCCTCTCGAATGCACACAAAAAGTGGAATAAAAATATATTTTCATTTGCATTGAAAGAGAAAGAGAATGAGCGCTTTATTCATTGCCACTTATTAATTAACTATAAATTGAAATGAATTCCCTCTGCCTTTCGCTTTCAATTCAATTATTGGCGGCAAACAAAACGAAACAAAACAGTTTACAAGCGAATTCATTTTTATCGAAAACAATATTCTTTTTTTTTTGTTTACGACGCAAAACGAGGGCAATTAGTAAAGAATGGAATATAAAAAATAAATTCTGAACCCGTTGTTACCTTTTTATAAAGTGGACTAAAGAAAAACCGAATCCAAGCTCAAATAGCGCTTTTAATTGCAGCCAATGGATTAAGGTTTTTACGGTGCGTATACGTAATTCGAAGCAAATGCGTATACGTGTTGTAAAGAGCTTCGGGATTTTATTTTTTGTTAATGCCTTAAATAATAGAAATAAATAAAAGAATAGTAAAGGGATCTATACAAAAAAAAAAATGAAAAATGTTTAAATTAAGGGAAATTTCATTTATTCTTTATGTCCTATTTTATTTTGTAATACATATTTTCTATATAAGCTCTTCCTTGTGTTTAAATTGCAAAATATTTCGAAATAAAGCTGGTTATGTCCAAATTAATTACTTATTTTCTATCAATTAATATCTTTATCCTTTCAAATAAAATCATTAAAATTATAATCAGGGCATACATGGATCGCTGACACTTTTGGCCCCCTCCTTCCCCAGCTAAGGGTAATTAAAAATATTTATTTTCCTACGAATCGCTTTAAACAAGCCAATGCATATTAATAGATTGTTTTTGGTGTTGAACCATATTTTTTCTGATAAGCAATTAATTGAAATATGATTGCCAATTAAATGCATACTTAATAGCTCGCGACCAGTGGCATATTTCCATAATTAACGCCGGTCAAAATATATATATTCATGAAAATATAAACAGGAAAATACTTTAATAAAATAGAGTCTCTTTAATTATAGTTGGTGGGATAGCGGAATCCTTGTCACGTGCAGTCTAATTGAAAGGCGGACGGAAGGAAAAGTAAACAAAATTTCCATGCAAAATGAGAGGAGAGATGACAGGGAAGACGGCCTATAGAAGGATGGCGGCGGCAAAGGAAGCAGCAGCAGGAAAAAAAAAAGAACAAAAAAGTAGAGCACAGCTGCCGACTGACGATGACGACGACGTCCTTGCCCATCGTTATTATCCTGTTATCTCTCTAATAATGCCTCAGAGAGTTTGTAATTAAATTTTTCAAACACTGACGCTGCCCTAGTCTGAGGGGGATCCTTGCCATCAGATGCAAAAGATACAGGAACACAGATAGCGAATGGCAAAAGGACCTCGTCTCGCTCACATAAAGAACGTTACGCGCACGAGTGCCACTAGTTAGTTAGATAATAACGCTCAACGGAAGCCGTTCAAAGCGGAAACGGAAGTGAAGTTAAGCGCACTTCTAAACAGATACTCCAACAGCAGCGAAAAAAATGTATAGGAGAAAAAGAAAGGGTCTGAGGACAGCAGATAAAACAGAACATATTGATTGACGGGAATAAAACCGATTGAAAATGAAAACGAATGGCAAATTGAATGGACACCGATTGAATTAGCTCTTTTTTTTTCTACGGGGGAAACTAGCGGATTAAAAAGGGTCTTTTTGTGGTTTTAAAGCTTAAAATTTCATATATTTTTATTCAAAATTTCATATCTAATATAGAATCCCTACATGCAGATTTTTCCCTTCCTCAAATTGGATTTTTTGTCCAGATTCCCTTTGAATGATATGTTTTCTATTAATAAATTTTTTTTAGCAACAAATAAAAAATAAAAACCAGCATTGACTGCTTTGAAAAGAACGCATTTCGATTGCTTTTCTTTGTGATTATGTCTGAAGTGGATTATCATGTTTTTTTTTCCCAGCACACTTGCCTCTGCATTTTGTTGGCTTTTCCCTTTTGAATGTATGCGTTGGAAACTGACGCACACTAATACAAATTAGTTAAGAGGATGAGGAGGAGGGTGTCAGTCTGGCAGCCCTTCACCGCAGTCAAGTCACGTCAAAGGCAGTCTGTCTCCTCTCCCTTGCTTTTCCGCTTTTCCGCCCGTCTGCGTATTTCATTTCACTTTGAATTCGCCCGATGTTCTATTTAAATGGTTACGTAATTGCATAATTATGGGCAAATGTAAGTTGAAACTTGCGGTTCGTTTTTGCAAACAAGAAGACGACTTTCCCACAAAGAGTTTCGTTATTTGTTAAGTGGGATGAAAATTAATTCGGGGGGAAAGTTAGGAAATATCGTTGAGGAAGGTCAATGAACTGAATGGCGGGGATTTACTGACAAAAATTCGATGGAGAATAGAGGAGGAAGCGCTGCTGTACACAGAATATAAATGACAGTCATAACTCAGGTTTTAGACCAGAAAAATATCCTTTGGGGTAAACACAAGGAGGAAGACCGAATTGTTTAATGTGGGAAAAGATGGAAGATGGATGCTTGGGGGGTTGGAGTTAAGTATTAGTAGGAAAAATAATTGAGAAAGATGGAAACTTAAAAGTAAAGTAAAGTTTAAAGATACAAAAAATATGTATAAATTAAAGATGTTTTGATAAATTTAGTAATATTTATCATAAACATATTTTTAAATTTAAATTTAACCGCCTAGAGCTAGAAACCCCTCAATTTACCTTCACATTCACCCTACCAGCAACAGACTTCTTATTTTCCCCATCAAACATGGCATCACGCACTCAACATCTACATATGTATTAGAATCCCAAACCAGTCCCACATGTCAGACATTTAATTAAATGCTATAAATCAAATGGCCGACAACTTTATGCAAATCATGTTTGGCCTCAGGTCAAAATCCATAAAACAGTAAGTACCATTTACACATTGAAATAAAAAACTCAACATGGATAGATAAAATAGAGAAAGGAAAATAAAAAGCAAGTGCTTATGTACAATTTGCACTTAAAAAAATGCAGGGAGCATGAGTATTATTATTAGTAATCTTTTCCAAGGAAAAAAAACATGAAATAAAAATGTATTCATTAAAGACATGTTCAAATTAAGCACCTTGTTTAAATTACCAATCTGGTAACACTAACTCTGGGCATTTATTGATAATATTATTCAGCCACACTATTCATTCCTTTCAGCCGCGTTTATTTATTGAAAAAGTACAGTCCATATCGCGAGTAATTGTTTTTCACGGAATGAAGAATAAACTTTATATATATCATTAAGTAATATCATTATTTGTGCACTTATTTATAATAATACTCATGCACCTGCGTTGGGTTGAAAATCCCAAGAAAACATGATTCAGATTGCAATTTATTACAATTTCCTTAAGAAAAAGAAAACCTTAAAAAATGTCCCTTTTTCAAATCCGCCTCACGTTTTTCAATTAAAATCGCGTTTCCTTCTTGAGGCTTCCTTCGCCTTTATCTTTTTTATTTTTTCCCCACATTTTGCCGCTGCCTTTCGGCTGTCAACAAGCATGGCGTGAAAAAACGCCGCGAAGAAAACGCAGTAGCGTTTATTTCCGCTACGCAACCGCGTCGTCGGCGGCACGTGATTTGCGTTGAATTTTCATTTTTGTTTGATTTTCATTGTTTGTTTCCCCCGCGTTTGCGGCCAGGCGCTATTGGCAATTTAATTTTTGCGGTCTAACATTTATGCAATCAATTTTTAACTGCACTTAAGCCAGGCATTTGGATAGGCAAATTTTACTACAAAATTGCAGCGAAAATATTTGAATGCTGGCAATTATATCAGCAAATTTAACACTTATTTATGTTTTGAACAACATTTTAATAGAAATACAAATAACAATTGAAATTGGGAAGTCAATTGTTGTTGGGTCCTTTATTAAATCATTTATATTATTCAATTGAATGCATAATACTTTTATTATTATTTATGATTTTAGTAGTACCTCCCTTAAAGAACACATTTATGGTAATTATAAAAGTAAGAAGTAATTGTTATTATTATTACCAACATCTAACCTTAACAAGCACGTGCTTTGTGTCGCAAGGTCCAATCAGAGTTGAAGACCCTAGCAGACATAGCCCTAATTTTCTCGCTAGCTCCTATTCCTTAGCTCTTCCTAAAGAAATAAAAATAAATATTAAGAACTCACAGAAAACCTCAATTAAAAATCTTTTTCCAACGACACATTTTCACATACTTTTTTTTTGTTTAGCTAATTAGATAAAAAATTTCCTGGCCACCAACAGGATAACAAAAACAACAGTCACAAATTATGCACAGACAATAAAAAGCAATGAAATTTCACTTTGCCACCAAAGTCTCAGAGCCCGCCCTTGTGTATTCGGTTTTTCTCCGCCAGGAACAACAACCGGCAGCTGCTGCCCTAAAGAAATCAAAACACTTATCAAATATGCATTGCGCATATTAAAAATCAATTAAATATTTACACAAACACACAAAATGGCGGCTCAGAGCACTTAAAAATGACTGCCACAACAGCAGCAGCCGCAGCAGCAGCAGTACGGCGGCAAAAACAATGCTGAATGAATTTAACAAAGAAAGCAAAGAAATTTACACTGAGAGCGAGGACTGTAATGTAATTGAGGCGGCGGCAACGAGAATATGCGAATGCAAAATGAAATTAAAAATTTATTATGCCTCAGCTGTTCTGCTGTTTTGAGGGGCAAGGAGAATATAAAAAGACTGGGCAAATATATACAACTAAAGCAGGTTTAAAGCCATACAAAGAAATGTGGAAAATAATGGCACCGAAGCTGGCATTTACAGTAGGGATTCCCAAAATATGTTAAGGATAATCATAAATATTATGAATGAATTAAATTTAAAGTAAAACTTTACTGAGTTTTAAATAAAAGGTTATTTCTCTGGTTTCTTGCAAAAGTTTCTATAAAAAAGTGTCTGAAAAGTAAACTACGCGAATTTCCACAAAGACTTCTATCCAAAACAAAAAAAGAACACTTTTAGCCGGCATTTAAGGCTATTCTTTCTCCACAAACTTCACAACAAATATATGTAAATATATATTTTTATATATTTTATATTTCTAACTTTCCCCATATCCTAGCAACCACTGTAACGGAAATGGAAATTGCAATTGCAAAACAGACGCGCAAACACATCGCAGAAATCTCTGTGTGTGGGTGTGTGGCATAACAACAACAAAAATTGAAGGAAGAAAGCGAAGGAGGTTCAAGGATCGAGGGCAGAAGGGGAATGTAGAATGGATAAAGGCTGGCAGTCAAGGCAGCTGCCATTGCTGCTGTTGAAGTTTTGCATTTCCGGTATGCAAACAAACACACATAGAGTTTTCGGTACGAGTGTGAGAAAGACACAATCTGAAGACGTAACAATGTGTAATTGTTGTTGCCCATTGATAAAGCTTAACAGTCACAAAAAAAAACACAGAGTAAGGAAGCGAAACAAGCCACAAAACTCATTTGCATTTAACACGTTGACACAGCAGAAAGTTACAGTGGCAATCAAGAAAATGTAACTAAACACTTTGTGCTAATGGAGAATTTTAAGGAAATGCGGGAAAATTGTTCTAACTTTAATATGGACTCTCTGAAATATAAAAAGAAAGGT
This sequence comes from Drosophila kanapiae, assembly GCA_008042475.1. Taxonomy (NCBI): domain Eukaryota; kingdom Metazoa; phylum Arthropoda; class Insecta; order Diptera; family Drosophilidae; genus Drosophila; species Drosophila kanapiae. The sequence goes on along the minus strand of VNJM01002696.1, from coordinate 296,702 downwards.
ATTCTAATGGTAAATATGAAATATTCTATGAGATATCACGATGAGAGCTTTATAAACACAAACCTAACCATTCTGTTTTACATTTTCCAACTTAAAACCTTTCACAATAATCCACACAACATTCTCACTCTTAAAACTTAACAACTTTTAAATATCAAAAATACCTTTTGTTTTGTTTAATATAAGTCTTATTTGATTTTCCTTATGTTATTTTTCACTTTAAATGCCATTGTCTTTTTTCAATGGGAAACCCAGACTTTTTGACTGCTGATTAATTTAATTCATGGCAAAAAATATCAACAAGGGGCAAAGGCCAACCGAAAGCCTTTGATTACGACTATTATCATTCGAGCCTGTCACTGTTTTATTACACAAACACAACACACACACAGACCCCGAGACACTGCTTTTCTTTTATATTGCTTGCTGCTTGCTGCTTGCTTTTCCACTTTGACTGATTGAATTTTCTCCGGCGCGCCTAATTGTACACTTAAAACGAGGACCCGGAATTAAATAATGAAAGAAGCCGGGCGGCGGGCGGTCTCCTTTTTTATTTTTTTGGGTTAATTGCAGAGTTAAATGTGAGTTTTACAAAAAAGTATTGCCTACTTAAAAGGGGGCGCACAGAATGGCTCTCGAACGCGATAGCGGCACCGAAACGACGACGGTTAACGACAATCGACGAGGACAAACGGCGAGGATAACGCCGCTGATCAGGACATCCGCACCGTTGGAAAGCACGATTTATACTAAAATACTGCCTTTCGCCTCGGCAGCGGAGTCGGCAAATTGTCAAATTGAATTTCGCACAGACACACACAGCCAGAGTCCTTTGGCTAAGTTCCTGCAGGAATTGGCTCTCTGTTTACAGGCGGCAAACGTTGTGCGTACTAAAAATAAAACACTCGCTTATACTCTCTCTCTCTCTCTCGATTTCTGTGAGTCTGGGAAATTGTCTCTCGTTTGAAATCGGGTTCGGGTTGCAAGGACTCTTGCTCTTCCACATGTTGCCATCATAGCAACCTGTTAGACCAAGTATTTTATCTCCTCCCACAAAAGCCTGTGGGCTTTTGAATTTTATGAATGGAATAAATGAAGAAGAAATGCAGACAAAATGAATTTATAATTTTAAATTACAATCGTATTATTTAATGTTTTCTAATGGAAATAAATAAAGCAATAAAATGTACAAAATGTTAGAACCCTTTTAAATTTCTTAGTAGAAAAATTACTATATAAAAACAATTAGTAATTTCTGAAGCACTTTCTTATATATTGTTCTATTTTTTTTAACTTTTTTTAACTAAGCAACAAAATTAAAATATATTTAATACAGATTCTTGCATTAATAAAGATTGATTTTTAACACAATATCTTTAAAAATCAAATTGTTGTTTAAATTAATATCACAATAATTGTATCTTTATGTTTAATATATGATATATATGGCTTACCTGCAATAAAAAATACATTTTAAAATTTAGTTATTTTTGAAAACCGATTTCAAGCTACGACGAGGAAATTTTTGAAAATTCGTAAAGAGAAAATTGCCCATTCCATTAAAAACCGCGCATGCGTCATGTTTTTAACGGTTACCGGGTTAATTTAGCTCACGAAACGGTTAGGGAAATATTTCATGAGCTAAAAAAGCCCAAAACAAAAATATATTACCAACAAAATGTAAACAAAAGAAATCTGAAAACATTTTTAGCAATTTCTTAATTAAAATAAGAATTTTATTTTAAAAAGTGCATATATATGTAGATCATAAATATAAAGTACTTGAATACGAAGGTCCCTTCTCCCTGACTACATTATTTACAAACAAGAGACCCACTTAAATGTCTTCGTTAAGCCATTTCATGTAAGTAAGCCTCAAAGTAGGCAAGAGTCCAGCTATTAATGCAGAATCCTTTAGGTTATCCCCACCGCAAACAGCAACCGACTAACCAACTGATGGACATACAACAAGGATAACAGCAAACAACGACAACAACCACAAAACGTTGACAACGAACGGTGTGGTGTGGCCAGCCGAAGGAACAAATGCCGGCAACTTTAACCGCGAAAAAGGGACGGCAACAAGGACGAGGGAAAAAAATATAAAAAAAAGGAAAATCTCGGTTTGGTTCAAGAGGATTTTTCAGATACCCTTAAAGGTAAATATTAACAAGATAAATCATAAAATTTGGATGGAATTTGCAGAGATATTTTACGGAAGATAGTGAACATTTTAGTAACAATGTATTTATTGAAAATCTTTAAAATTGTTTAATTTTTAATGTCACACCTTATACCCTGCAAAAAGAGCATCGCAACGCACTCAGAGACATGAATGGGCCAACTTGTAGTGAAAATGGAATATATGCAACATCCAAAACAACAGCAAATGGGGGGAAAAACTGAATGTGGCACCTAGATGACGACAATAAATACGCAACAAAAACTACAAGAACAATGGGTGAACAGTAGGGGTAATCAGGTGGGTGGGAAATCCAAGGTGGAAGGAGCATCTCCTTTCTCCCTTTTCCCTTTCTATCCCTGTCTCTGTCACACTCCCTGGGCCATATCATCGCCGCATCATGATGTAAAAACTTTCCGGGTTTCCCCGCTTTAACCCGCAGAAAAACCTCTAACCCCAAAAGCTCTAGACCCCCGATTTTCCCCCCTTTGGGAGTCTGGAGTCTGGGGCCTTTAACAGAATTTTTGTTTACAAACTTTTGCTTGTTTGTATATTCTATCCAGAAGAGGGGCGGGGACGAAAGGCAAAGGACCTCAAGCCCTGTCCACAAAGGACCTCTATACCGCGCTCCTGCCATGCCTTCCCTTGGCTTTTTCTGCGGCGACGCGACGCGCGTTAAAAGTTGCGAAAATTTCGTTGTTTTTTACTTTCGTATTTTCTTTTTTTCCAGTGACGCTTAACAAGAAATTCCTGATGCGATTATGAGGCTCTTGTTAAGGTGAGCCAGGAAAATTTCAGGCACAACCGGATCGCATGACACAGGCAGTGGAAATTCCTTTGTGGTCGCTGCGGTCGGTTGAAATTAAAAAAGAAAGAAAAGATCTGATTGAAAACGGGCGGGATTTCCTTTTTGATTAAGAATATATTCAAAAGTTAATGGATATCGATTTAAAAGTAGCTGGAAAGTATTTTACTTGTGTCTCCTGCTTGTTGCGAAACAAAATTGTATTAAAAGTAGAGAAAATAAACTATTAATACATATTTATTAGTATTGTTTTTATTGCAGAGGCAAATATAAATTCTATTCAATTTAAATCATAGAAACTGAAGCCAAACACTTAATTTATTTTAAACTGTATTTCATCAGTTGGCATATAGTTATTATAAATGAAACTGAGAGCCTTAACACCTGGAAAATACATGCTACATAAAGGCATCAATTAGCCGCATCCAAATAGTCGTAAAATGTATCGAATTACGAAGGGAATGCCCGCACAATCTCCTTGGGAACCCAATAAACTCCTTGAGCAATTGCAAAGGACAACCACAGGGAAAATGCACTCAAAAGTCTAGGTGACATCGCCACCCACCCCATTTCGTAGGGGATTCCCCAACTACCTACGACCGACCACACAATGCAATAACGCCGACAGATTACAAAGTGCACATGTGGTAAGCCTCCGAAGTAGTGGAAGCAGCGAAAGAGATGGCGGCAGGACAAGATGCGTTCGTTCTGAAAATCCTTGTAATGTAACAGGAACAGGAACAAAGCACTTGGAACCTTGCGGTGAAAACCTCGTGCATTCACCAAAGGTCCTTTCTCATTTCCTCACTACTTTTGTACTCTTTTTAAAGGGTACTTCAAAATTAAGGGTAAGTAATTGTTCCTTTAAAATTGAATTTATATAAATATAAGGTAATATTTATATAAGGTTAACTAATTGTACTTTTAAAGTTTAATTAATATAAAAATAATTAAATATTTATTTAAGTTTAATTAATAAATGTGTAACAATTGTTTCGAAACCATGGAAGTGCTGGAAAAGTCTTGATAAATTCGTATTTACGAGCTTTGCCAGTTATAGATACTTTATAAGTTGTGTAGAATTATGCGCTGGTATTATTTATATTATTTACTATAGTGTATTAATTTTTAAAAGAGTATTTTAGGGTTGGTCTACCCCTGGTCAAGCTTACTGCTGCCGAACTCCATTAAGTTGACGCGAAGAACTTTGGTTTTGTGGTCGCCGTGCTTCGCCTGCTGCTTGTTGCTTCCCATAGCTGTTGCGTTGCTATTCGGAGTGTGTCCAAAATGTGTCGTTGTCCCTATGATGTAACTACTGTCCCAGGAGGTGGCAGGGGAAAAGGCAGTAAGTGGGAGTTATTTCCCCTCCCATATTCATGGTTATGAATAAGGACAAACACACACACGCACACGGAGCGAGGAGGATATCCACCCAATCTTTGTGAAACTTCAAACTAAGCTCAGGACACTGGGGTTTCATTTATGTGACCGACCTGTGACAGCTACACATCTCCATCATTAGGGCAGACCATATTACTAATGCTTTGATTTTTATATTTTTTTTTATTATTTACAAGCTGCTAAAACCTGGCCTATAACAAAACAACATTAATTAACTTTCCAATCAACTAATACTAAGTTGTTTCCTTTAGTTCGTTCCAACTACTTGATTTCTTGGATAAATCAAAGAAGCCTCCACTAGAAGGACACTAAATCTGTTGTCAATTTAAAATGCGACAAAAAAGAAGTGAAAGAGAGAGAGACCCCCGACCTTTATCTTTTCCTCCGAATCTATCCATTTCAATAAGCTGATGCCTGCTGCAGGACAAAATGGTAGCACAAGAGAAGGCCTTTTAAAAAAAATATATCAACGAACTTCCCCCCCCCCCCCCCCCCCCCCCCCCCCATGTGGGCACATAAACGGAAGGAAAGCGGATGAATGTGCTACAGGGCCAGTAAGGGAAACAGGATGAGCTGATGCTGAGGATGGCAAAGGATGAACCCGTCGTCTCCACATACACGTACACAAAACAGATAAATGCTAGCAAGTTTTTAACAAAACCAACGGAACGGGCAGTGAATTGAGCCCAGACATTTCCTGCCTCTCAAAGGAAAGATGTTTGGAATAAAAATTAATATATAGGGACTATGGAATACCATAAATTTAAATTAAATTAAAATTTATTTAAATTCAAGTTTATATGGTTAAAAACAAGTAAACAGTGTCCCCCACCATGGAATACCCAAAGAGCTGAGTTTATCAAATAGATTTCACACTTTTTGTCTGCTCAGTGTTTATATTATAAACGAATTCATGTTATTCTCCTTCAGACAGACTAATTTTGTAATCAACCTTACGCATTGAATATTAAATTAAAAATTATATAAATGTATAATCTTATTTTAAAGATAATCCTTTAATCTCCAAGGATACAAGGTATCTTGGGGAGGCAACAAAAACGACATGTAAAATTATGCGCCAGTAGGACGCAAAAGTTTATGGGGCGACCCCCAACGAAGTCCAAGGAAGCATAGAATCACAGGACAGGACCAAGTGCATTCATTGTCCCTCAAACTCACACACAGATAAAGAAAAAGGCAAAAGCGCAGAGGGGAGAAAAAATGAGTTCACGCAGAGGGAGAAAAGACGAGAGCACGCAAATATGCCAAAGCTTGCTGAGACAACAAACAGGAAGTACGCATTTCCTGCACTCGAGAAAAGACGACGAAAAAAAAAAGTGAAATAACATTCCGTGGAATAGGAATCAGGGGGGGAACCTGGGGGAAAAAAGGAATCCCAGACGAGACACAGTAGAAATGTCGCGACGACGACGACGACAACTTTTTGACACAAAAGTGCCTGGAAAACTGTTTTTCTTTAGTTTCTTCCCCAGCCAGTCGCCCTTTGCCGTGAAATTAATTGAAACCGACTAGACCTCTGGGGGGAGGTGGCCGGTGTGAATAGATGGAGAAGATGCAGACTTGATCTTGACACTGTCCCACGGCAATGTCCCTGAACTTGCCAAATGCGATAGCCATCATGTCCCTTTTCGCAGACGGGAACAACACCCAGTAAAAACTTTACCCAACGGTGGTGTGTATTTCAAACAAAGTTGCTTAGAAAATGGAAAATAAATTAATTTACAGGATGACTAGTAAGAAAATATATATTTTAACGAATTAACAAAAGGAAATACTATGTAGTTTAGTTTACTTTGTAATATTTCAAAAGTCGAAGCTGTTTTTAATTGAATAATAAAAGTAAAGCGAAGAATACTTTACAAATTACTGTGGAAAATGTTCTGGAACTACAGAAATTCAATGCAATTTTGTGAAAACTTAAATCGAACCACTGTACCATATATTTGTCCATTCAGCATTCCTGGGCACCTTGCCCACCAAATGAGTTTCGTGTCACAAGTTGACCCGGCCGAGATTAAGTGGGCGTTTAATTTGCCAAGTCTCACCCACAGCCCGCTCCTCCTCATCATCTTACACCCTCGTCTATGAAAATACTGCGTTAATGTAATCCACGCTCCCAGCATTTCCGTATGCTTCCGTTTGCTTTTTCCTCATTTTTTTGCCTATTTTTTTGGTGGGGAGGAGTCGCTTTTTTTTCGTGGACGGCTAGCTGGCTTTGTCCTTGGCAGTTGCCTCGTAACTTTGCCACTTGGATGATCTCTCTTACCCTCCGACTTAATGCCGCGCTGCCCTGCCCTCTCTCCTTGCTATTTTAGCTTAATCAACAAAGTAAATAAAATGTCCTGCCGCCGCCTGACCCTTGGTCGGAGAGGTCATTTTCAACGATTTTTTTATGAAGTCATAGGGCTTAATAAGTTCCATATAAATATGTATTTACGTATAAATTTGAGATTACTTTTCGGGCATAAATATGGCTTACCAAAGGAAAACCAATTGAGTCGGCATATTAAAGAAAATAAATAAGCTAGCTTTGTCCTTTATAAGTAATTTAGAAAATTTATGTTAATAAACTTAAGTTTATTAAGAATATTCCATAAAATGCATCTAGAAAATCGAATTATTTATTTCCTAACGAAACCCTGCTAATTAAAAACATTTAAATTCATCCCCACACATGTTGCCATGGAAAAAGGAGGGGGAAAAAAAATCAGAACTAAATCAAGCGAATTCACTTTGATGTGCAATAACAATGTCCTTTATATGGGAAGGAGGAAAATGAGGAGCTAAGGCAAAATCAAACTGAGAATTGAATGCCGAGCTGCTTCCTTTTTGCTCCTTTTACCATTTCCCTTGCAGCAAAGAGTGGCTTGTCAACACACAGTTCCACATAATTATAGAGTTGCGGAGCCACATACAACACCATGTGAATGGGAACAGTAATAGGTACTTAATACTTAATAGGAGTATTCGCAAAATATTAAATATGTAAGAAAGAGGTAATGTTATGAAATACTTATAGAACTAAAGGATGCACTTTAAATATAGTGGAAAAGAAAATGAGTCTTTATAACTTAATATATTTAATAAGAGATGATTACTTTTAGGCTAAATTACTTTTAAAATACTTCGTTTTTATAACGAAATAAATAAATAAGTCTTCAAGAAAGAATTATTGAATTAATTTTAAGAATAAATCATGGGAAAACGTTTATTATTTATTTATATGCATCCTTAAAAGTGAAATTTAAAGTATACTTTTTAAAAATACTTTTTTATAACGAAGTACATAAATAAATCATACAAAAGAAGATTTATTAAATTAATTAATAAGATGAAACCTTGGGAGAATGTTATTAAAGTATATGCATCCCTAAAAGGAAAATGAAAAGTCTATTTAAAAAGTCATAAAAAATATCAATTAAAAAAATATTTCTTCAATTTAAGAAAACTATTATTTTAACCGCCAGTGTTGTGGCCACCAACATATCGAGTCTCACATGGCATTTACTTTCTAATAATTTCTGTGGAAAATTCCGATTGCACATGTGGGACTTTATATTGGCAGGCACTGTGGAAATGGAAAGCAATTAAAATGCTGCACTGGCTCTGATTATGCCAACGACAGCGATGTTTTTGTTGCTGTCGTTATTATTGTTGTTAGTACTGCTGGTGGGTAGTGTGTCGGTGTGAATAGATTGGTATGTGTCAACTAAGTGCAGTTAATTAGTGCGAAAATCACTTCAGTTGGCTTGGGATATTTTTTCCTCTCTCTCTATCTCGCTCTCGGATTTCTTTTAAGCTTTTTTTGTTGTTTTCGTTTTTCAGGTTTTTCCTTGGCGAATTTTCACGTTAATTGCTCTGCGTTCTGCAATCAGCCGGAAAACAGAAGCAGAAGCTATAGGAAAAGCTGGAAAGCGAGCTAAGCCACTCAGGGATTTACTCAATTTGTTGTCGCCGCGCGCCAACCCAATTCTGCAATTTACTACGGTTTGTTTTTACCTCAATCAATCGGGTTTATCATTCGCTTTAATTTGAACAATTATTTATGGGAAAAGATAATTCCTAAACGTCATAAAATCGATTTATTTTTGGAACTAAATGCTTTAGTAAACATTTATGCGAATATTTTATTTATTTTTTGTATTATTATGTCTAAAACATTCATTACAAATTATTATATAAAGTCTACTGGGATTACTAGTTGTATTTAAAATAATATAATTGTATTTAAATGTAATTCTAATTCAAAATAGTGGCGACTCAGCAAGTTTCTCTGCCTGCCCTCTGCCCACACTAATAGTGTAAGCGTTCGTTACATGTCAATGTATTTTGTGGCCACCACTAATTAGAAAGTATAAAATATAAGACTCTACAAGCGGTGTATTTTGTGCATTTTAACACTTGTTTATAAAGGAAAATCTATATAAATATATTAATAAACTTTACGTTTATAAATAATCAATTTAAAATGCTTGGTACAATCTCTAAGTTACAATTGAACTATTTTACGAAGAGGAACCCCTCTTAAATCTAAGATCAGCCACTAAGGCCACATGATCTGATGGAATGACGACCGATGGTATGGCGCCATTGGCCTTCAACTGTTCCTCTGTTGGCAATGGTACGTATTGGATTACTTCAAATCGATCCTGTTGATAGAATATATAGTCCAAGCATGCCGCAAACAGAGTCGTATAGTTGGTAAACTCCGGTGTGCCACAAGCTGAAGCCATTTCAAAGGGTTGCGTGAGTTCCACATTCGAAACAGCTTGCTCTGTATTACTGCGCCAATCCACAAACTCTTTATCCACAAATTGTTCAGTCATCAATTTGTATATTCCGCATTCCGGTACGCTGTTAAAATCTCCACAAAATATCAGACCAATATCCTGAGGACTCGCTAGTTTTAAGTCCTTTATAGCTTCATTGAGTTGGTGCTCAACATAAATGATGGAAAACGCCATTTGCAATAGGCGTATATGATCGGCATCGGGATGAAAGTATAAGTGGGTGTTGGCCACAAGTACATATTGATTGGTATCCTTAATTTTCAGAATACATGTTTGCAGAGTCGTGGATCGATCACAAATTCGTTTTGCCAGTTGCTCATTAGTCTTGATCTTACTCCAAAGAGATTGGAATATGGGTAGCTCAGGTATTTTTGAACCTAAATGCAGGACATTAGATGTCACGAGTTCAAATCGAGATTTTCGAAAGAAAATAGCAACACCTTCTGCACACGTGCCCTTGGGAGCCATGATACCATGATAATTTAGAGGAGGTTCTCCCAGTATTTCCTTGAAGTCAATATCAAAGATCTTTTGATCAACCTCTTGAAGGCATATCAGATCCGCCTTATAACCAACAAGTTCCTTAATAAATAATTGTTTTCTGTAGGCAATTTCCAGATATTTCGGCGGACAGTAGGGGAACAAAGTCTTTCGGGAGTAATCACTATCGGCATAATAGTCAGCCAATAGATTGTAGGTCACCACCCTGAAATCATTGCCTGCGCTTAAGTATTCCGGCGTATGGCCATGTCGAGATTCAAAGGGAAATAATTCTGGGGCAGCTTCTACCGCACTTTTTGAAATCTCTTCCATGGGAGGACCTTTAGCTCCTTGCTCGTTGCCTGGAATAACTACAAACTTTAGATAGTATCCAATATCTTCAGAAGTTGGTTTAAAATGGAAGCCTTCTCCGCAGACTTGCCATTCAGTAGTTTGTGGTTTCGTGGCTTTAAGCCAGGTTCCCTTGCTGTGTTCACGATCTGCAAACTGAAGTTGACACGCAGTTGGATAGACCACAAATCCTGCCAGCATGCAATTCGGTAGTTTAAGGCTTAAAATCCAGGGTGGATTGAAGACCATATCGAAAATGGCATCCACCACTTGCAGCTTTATGCCGTCGACATTTTTTTCCAGCAGTTCGGTAAATGTCAAATTATTGATATTAAGGTCTTGATTTTCGCTAAAAAGCTTTACATTTATTTCGGCAGAATCACCACCAACTGCCGCCGAGTCGTTCTTGCCTTTGGCCTTCTTTTTTAATTTTTTTTCCATCTGCTTTTGAACATTGCCTTGAATTCGTGTCAAAATGCCTTCGATTTTCTCATCCATCTGCCGATTAAAATTAAATTCTCGATTTATGTTCAGGGTTTCGTTCACATAGCGAAACATTATGTTTAATTCTTTGCTTTCAGCAGCGTTGCGCATGTAAACTTTGTCCATATCGATACTTAAAATAAAATGACAGAGATGGAAATGTGTTTTAAAAAATCAAAGTAATTTTGATAAAGCTAAGGTTGGTAGAAATTTTTGACAAGAATTAAAAACGTCAGCTTAGGTCATTCCGCGTGTTTTTAGGAAATATTTACATTGATTTTACTTATTTATTTTGAATTCTTATCCAGCAACGATTATATTTTTTATTTTAGTGTGTATAAAATTCTATTATTATATATTACAATATATTAAAATTACATGCAAACAAATTTAATAATGAAAAGTTATATATTTATTAACCTTATTTATTTTAATAATAAAAAAAGTGGTAGCTAGATGAAAAAACCTTTAATTGAAATTATTAGAACAATATTTATTATTATAAAAGAAACAACTATTTTATATTTTACAAAAAATTAAAAAAAAAAAATAAAGAAAACATTTTTTTTTAAATTAAAAAATATGCAAATACTAACAAAAATTGTATATTGTATGTATTGTATGTATTTAAAAAACATTGCACTAAACACGGAATGACCCAATTTGAATTATTAACTAACTCCCTTAACACATACTTCGACATTTTTTTCAGTGCACGTATCTGATAGGAGCTCCCGCTATTTGTTGTTGTTTTTTCGTGAGACACCTGAAAAGCAAAACAGATCAGCTGTTGGTTGTTACGCCGCGTGGGGGACGGAGAACACTCACGAAGCCGGTCGTCGTGACAGCCCGAAAGCCCGAACAGGCGAGCCGCTGGTGTATTTGTGAGCACAATTTCGTAGCCAACTTGTTGGTAGTCATTCAAAATGCGAACGCAGCGCGATGAAAACGAAAATAAAAGCACAAAATCAGTCTGCGACGCGTAAACTTTGCACGAAAGAAGAAGAGTTTAGGTAGTGATGGGAGGAGACAGCTGTTTACTGGTCCGATCGTCAACAATCGAAACACTAGCGGCAGAGGGCGCGCCAAGTCGACAGCTATCGATAACAAGGGCGCGTAGATATTATACATTTTTGAATATTTCAAGTAAATAAAGAATTTATGAATAAGTAATGGTATAAAAAATATGAGAAAAATGAACGAGTTGTAAAAAGGCATGAGTTATACGAATAAAAAAAAACGGGAGACATATATAAACAAAATTCACTAATTAAAGTGATTAAGACAATTTATATTTTATACCTTTTTTATATAAATAGAAATAGTAATAATATAATAATATAATAATATAATATAATAAATATAGTAACAATATAAACATAAGAAATTGTAATCAAATATCAGCTAAACCTTTTAATTGTATAATTAAATTCCTAACCCCAGTCATTCTTTGCTATATTTCAGCATAATAAATGATAAACTTCTATGTTTTCTAAGTTCTTCAATAATTTTAAGTTTACTCCACACTTCCAGCCATTAAAACTTCTATTTCACTTGAGGTGAAACTATTTTCGAAGCGAACACCAAATGCATTAGGCTAAGTGTTACGATCCAAATGAGACATGTTCTTATTCGCAAGAAACTCAACTTCTGGGCAAGATAGGAAACAGGATAACTGAGACGATGGCCATAAAAATGCAGACCAGAAGCCAGATCATATATGGCAACAGAGCTGCCTTTGGTTAAGGAAGGCAGGAGAGAAAATCGGGCAGGAAACACGAAGCAAAGTGCATAAAAAGTTGGAACAAGCCAAGAGACGACTTGGCCAGGGCCAAAAAGGAATTGGCTTTGGCCCCGAAACAGAGTCAACAACTGTGCGCCACTCACAGAAGAGTTTGCCAAAAACAAGAACAAAAAAAAAAGATTGCAATACGAAGAAAAATCGAAAAACAAAAAAAAACCCATAAAACTCTATAAAGGACACGGAGGACCAAAAAGGACAACAACATGACGGTGCCGGCAAACGAAACCAATTGAAGAAATGTTGCTGACACCAAAAACGAAACTGCAGGGAAGACGCCGATGATGATGAGGATGAGCCTGGGAATGAGGCTAAGCTCGAGTATGCCCAAGGATGCAGAGGTCTTGTCCTCGGCGGCAAGCGACGTGGCGGAGCGGTAAGGACAACAACGAAATTAGTTAGCACTTGAGAGAGAAAGCTGCTTTGGCTTCGGTCCAGGACTCGTTGCTGGATTACAACACCTGCGGGTAAAGGAGCCTTTGCCGGCTCCTGCTGCCATTGCATCTTTATTGAACTGAACTAGAGATGGCCGAGATGGCGAAAGCCTTAAGAAGTTTAAAAACAATTTTTGTTATAGATCTTAACATAGAAATATTCGTGTTTTTTGCATCAATATTAATTGTAGTTTTGCAAAATTTATATATATTGTATGTCGTTGATGTATATCGTTAAATAATATGGTATATCGATACCAGTACTTGGTACAGTTACCCGTTGACTTCACTCGTTGAAATTGGTAGTTACTACTAATTACTGTTACTCGTTGTTATTAATAGTTCTTATTATTCGGTACCATTGCTAGTTATTATTACAAGTTAGCATTATAACTTATATTTTATAATTTTATAGCCTGCTTACAATATGAATAATATTACTTTATTGCTCTTCAAAGAAAATAACTAATTGATTGGAAAAATCTATTCTTTAAGCTATTTTTCAAGCTAGCAACTATTAAACCTTTAAACAATCCCAAGAAGATTTGTAATATTAACTCAAAATCAGTCAATACTAAATTAATTACAAGTGTAAGTCTAATATCTGTATTAAATTCTTAGTTAAGAATCGTAAAGCCTAAGGACTTCAATCCCAACTAGTCGCAACACATTTCACCCATCACCAATGAAACTATAGTGCAGAATCCAAGAGGCAGGCAACAATTAAATAGCTTCGAGCTCTCCGAACTCAATTGCAGCATTTCAATAACTGCTGAGAACACTCAAGTGGACCGAAAGCCGGCGAGCAGCCGGCCAGGTCCTTGCGATAATCTGTCATGCAGTCGGAAGTCCAAACAGCTCGAAGAGGCTAAGACACTTCGCCCTTTTCACTCCATCACGGACTATGTACTACAATATCCGCTCGGTGTCCCCGAAAAAATAGAGGAAACACTTGAGCTACTTTCTCGCACTCACCTATTTCATTTGCTGCAGAAATTTGAAAAATATTTTAAAGTTTTCTTCTCCTTCAAACACTTAAAGAATTTGTAGCCGCAAGCACAGGGACTGTGGCTTCCTTATAAGCTTCTTTTTTTGTAGGATTTTTCTTAATCATGAAAGGGAATGGAACGAGACGCGGTACTGCCGAAAAGTTAACACATTGAGAATTTTGCCACCAAGAAGCCGAAAAATGTTGAACTTTTTTAAAATTAAATGTACGCTACACAGTCTGATTTCGAAACAATACAACTAAATTAAAAATAAATTCATATATTCATTCATTTGACAGTCTGTGAGATCCGTGGCAGAGCCAACTGGGATCAATTATTTTTCCTAAATTTATTTACTAGTAAACTTGGCATATTTATTAATTTATTAATGGCAAATATGTGGAGAACTGAGTCATCTCCCACGCAATCTTGTTCGTTCACTAAGCCTTACCTTTGACATTACAAATAAATGAATCAGGCAATTTAAAAGTTCTGCCAAGAGAGTCATTTGCTAAAATTGCCAAAATCGAAAAAAAAAAATAAATAAGAAAAGAAATGCCGTGCACGAAGGAAAGAAAACCTAGAAGAAAATTCAATGAGACTGAAAATTATCTGGCTGGGTGCCAATTGAAAACAAAACAAAACTCACGTTTCTAATCAATTAAAAAATACAACAAGCAAGTAGGGAATGAGAGAAATCAGAAATAAGGACGATTTTCGGCAATAAATAAATTACGGCAGGCAGTTGAAGCGATTAAATAGAAAGGGAAGGAATGGAAAGGAAAGCTGGGGGATCGAAATTCAAAGGGAGCCAGTGTCGAGAAGAAAGTAGAAAACTTCACTACGTCTGCTGCAATTTTAATTACGACTGTGATAAGAGCAAAGACAAGACTAATGGAAAGGCGTAAGGGAAGGTAGTTGGTGTTTGGAGTGTTAGATACCCTGTATGCTCAAAATAGTTTAATCATTATATTGGTTAATGTTTTTTAGTTCAAAAATTATGTCTAAAAGGGATTAGTTGGTTTAATTTAATTGTATAAACTTCTGTTAATTGCTACGATCAATGATTTATTCATAAACTTTATTGAAAGTCTAATACTTAATGTCTTAATTGCACATTCTTTAAATAAACATTTTTAGATATTTAATTCAACATTATATCATTTTTATTTCAACTGAATTCTTTAATTATCTGAATAAAATATTCATAAATGGAATTTTGCAACTATTAAACATTTTTAATAATACGAAAAGCGTAAGTTGTGCCAGGAATTGCACCTAAAAATTCTCAAGTACCAATTCAGCTACAAGCTGCAATAAAAAAACTCAAAGATTTGAGGTTGAATCAAAGTTATTACTTATTTTCTCTGTTTAAGTTCGCTTAAAAAAGAAAACTAATAAAAAGTAGAACTTTTTTTTATAAAATTTCCAATTATTACTTCTTTTATGTGTTTAAGTCCGCATATAACAAAGAAAACAACTAAAAAGTAGTAAGTTTTTGTACAAGATTTCCCATTTAGGACTGGCAAACACAGTATACCCCCATTAATTTATAAACTACTGGGTATAAGAAGGCGAAAGGCAGCAGCTCCGACTAATCCTTTTGGCAAGGACTTTGACAGTTGTCTTAGTTGCACAACAACAACAACAACAATAACAACCACGGTGACAAACGGCAAAAACAATAACATCTTCATCAGCATTATCGTCATCATCGTTTGCAGCATTCGTGGGATGAAGAAGCACCATAAACAAAAGCAAACGAAATAACAACAAACATTATCGCACATCATTATCGTTGTCATTCAGGGAGCGTTCCAGCTTAAAAACACTCCCCTCCCCCCGCCGTCTACCGCCGTCTATGTATTTGCTTTATTTTTGTGTTTAGTTAGTTTTTATGAGCGTCATTATTTTCGCTTGCCATGGCGCTAAGCATCTTAAGTGGCTCCATCCTCCGTACCCGCCGATTTTCCCCACATTTTCCCTCACTTATTTTTTAGGTTTCGGAATTTTCCACTGAGTGTATGTGTGTGTGTGTGTGTGTGTTTGCATAGGCGCAAAATGTCTTCGTCAACTTCTGACGATTTTATAATTTAACTTTTGCCGGGAGCCGCCGTCTTTCCTGTTTCTCCTCTTGCTAGTTTTGAAAACAACTTAATAATAAGTGAGTGTTGAGTGCCCAGGATGGAGGAGACCGGATTAAGTTGACTTTTGCTTGAATAAGGTGGTTTTTTGTTGTCAAGTCCTTTTGCCAGGCTAGGCAATTATTTTACAGGGGATCCATGCTGCGCTGCATTTAGAAAGTTTGCCTGCGCTGGGAAATAATTGTCAAGGATAAAACTGACAAGTCAAGGCAATTGCGAAGAAATGGTGGTAAATTCAAGGCTAAGATTTGGTATTGTTTTTAGTGCAGTTAAAAGAAATCTCTGATAAGTGAATGGGTAAATATAGAAATCATGATATCATGGTGTTTGGAGATGTATTTTTACAACTTTCAATTATTAGTTTCTTTTATGTTGCTTTTTGACTAGAACTGTTAAAGAATCGAAAACATCGATGATCGATATGCAAACATCGATTTAAAATCGATTAGTATTCATGTTTTTCCATCTCTATTATTACAATAAAAATTGGTATTTATTTACTGAGAATTAGAGCTAGAACATCGATGTTTAAGGCCGATATATATATGTTTACTTATAAAAAACAGCGGAAACATCAATACTTTTCCAGCTCTACTCAGAATAAGTAACCTAATGATATATTTTATTAAAATCCTTCATAAGCTCTGAACTATTTATTAATCTTTAGTTTTTTAAGAAACAAATATCAAATATAAATTTAAAGGTAAACTTTTCTTCAGCAACCGTGTTTAATATAGTCTTTAAACTTATTTTTTTAAAGCAACTTCACTTTGAATACTTTGTTTTCAATTATTTGTTGCTCTCTAAAACTAAATCCACTGCCAAAATAGCAGCCTAACCCAATGGCATTTGCCTTAGCTATTTCTGTATCTTTCAACGACATCTTAATTTAGATTGATATATATTTAATTAGGTTGAAGTGAAACCATTGGCAAAGGAAAGCATCTAAATTTCCTCAAGTTTACTCACCTGTCAACTAAACCTAAGCCTCAAAAATGGATTTAAAAAAAACTCTCAGAAATAAATTTTTCTGCTTTAAAGTAGAAAATAATCTTAATATCCATGTATTCTTCATTTATTTCCAAAGCATAATCATCAATTTAAATTTGTTTTGTCAGAGTTGCTGCTGCATTTGGTAAATAACAAACAAGTGGCTTTGAACACAAGTGAAACATATGTTAAAAGCTGGAGGAAAAGAATTTGAAAAGCGTAAACAAGAAGCTTTACATGCTCGACATGCGTTCAAGAATAAGAGCAACTTACAGACCTCTCCTCTCTCGCACAAAAACACACATATTACACAAGTCAAGACAACAACAATAACAAAAAGGAAATCATACTTAAAACAATAACAAATTCACAACAAAAGCAAGGCAAGTCAAGAGCCCCGAAGAAGAAACTCCATCTTAGAAATGTCGCTAACAAGCGCAAAGGGAGAAGAATCTTTAAGCTTCTCTTTTTTTATCTCTATCGTTGCAATTTATATGCTTCCTTAGAGGAGACCAAGTTCATCCTCCTTCCTCTCGTTACCATAATAATGAAATATCTATAAATTGTCAGCCAGTTCTATCGTTTCCCATCCAGTTCAACAGCGTGGTACCCTCGAGAGGACCATAAATAATAATATTATTATTATGGCTCCAGGAGGCAACTTGTATTTGTCAAAGCAAACAAAACTGCTGCTGCTGTTTCTGCTGTTGTAGTACAAGTCCTTGCCAGGAGAACCTTTACTTTGCCCCCAGTTACAGACCCCCTTCCTTCCTTGTTAACGGCATTATTATTGGCAGCCATTATTCATGCAACAAGTGATGCTCAATGGCGGAGCCCAGCAACTTCCGTCTAATTACGGCTAATTGAATGGCTCTAAGTTCCGGGATTTGTCAATTGATTTGTTAGGGGGATTTTCATATATTATAGAGGGAATGTATATAGGAAAGGGATACGACCAATATGAATGGCAAAAGGAGCATCCCAGCTGTTCCTTTTGTAAATAAATAATAAAGTCTAAAGCTAATTTCAATTAAAATTAAAATTATATATTTTTGAAAAGAAAATTCACTTCTTCTCTAGCTTCTCTAAACTTCTCTAAAATTCTATGAACATGTTAAATTTTGTATTATTTTTAAGCATGTATCCACAATTCTTAACTACAAATGTGAGCAATACTGTAAATTGTTTTTTATTCCTTCAAAAAACATTGAAATACGACAAGTTCCGTTGGCGTAAAAAACTATTTAATAAAGAGCTATTAATAAAACATAATAAAAAACTTGTTAAATTAATCTGCCACTCAGCGGGTGGGTGGAGAAAGGCGATATGCAAATAATAGCATTTTAATCAATTATAATACCATGGACAACAAAAAAGAGTATAAACAATGTTGAGGACAAGGAAACCTTTATTGACACATCGACAGCAAATAAAAGCCACAGCCACGACAACAACAACAGCAATAATAAATAGGCAAAAAACAGATAACCCAAGCAACAAAGATTTATTGCATATATATAGAAGCACATACAAGTATATATATAATATATATATTCACTGATTTATACAGCCGAGTAAAACCCATGTGGTTTATAATGAGACAACACACACAGTTAAATGAGGTTAGAGTTGAGTAAATTTGCCAATAAATAAATCGAAAATCGTCCGGATCGAGAGGTAAACAACAGAAACAACAGAAACAAACTTAAAGGCTTAAAGCTAAAGATACTCCGTACTCACATAAGACTCATATGGTATATAGGACACACACAGATTTTGTTAATGATAGCTTGGATATAGCGATAGGTATATATAATATATATACTGATTTTTTGGCTAGAGACCACAAAACCCACAAAGAAAGCAGAAACAGGCACTTGATTTATATACGTTTTACGTGAGACGTTACGTTACGCTACGAGACGTAATGACATAAGCGTACAATACTTTTGTTTTTGTTTTTTTTTAGCTCTTTCACGACAATTAAAGCACTTTTTCGAAAAATTCAGCAATGAACTCGTTGCACAATTATCAAAGATTTCAAAACTCAATTTTTTATACGCACAAAACGACAACGCAGAGACGAAACAGAAACAGAAAGTCGAATTAAATAAGTATAGCAAATTAGAGACGATCAGCAACGTTATCAAGACAACAGACTCTGACAAACTAAAAACAAATACAAAAAAAAGAAACAAAATCAGACAACAAAAATTAAATCCAAATTACTTTCGAGCTAACAACAACCGTACGGATCGGCGGCGATAATGCTCGTGTGATCGAATTAAGAGGCGGCGATCGCAGCCCAGAGAACGCGGATCGGAAAAAAAGAGCGCTTCTCCCTCGCTGCAGCTATTTTCGAAAATTGATAAGACCACTTCGAATCGATCCAATCAGTTTGGCATTTAAGTTCGAAAAAAAAACAGAAGATAACGAACAGAGATCATTGCAACTGAGCAACAGGGAAAAACTACGGCAAGGAATGCTTAACGAAAAGTGCTTATCATCGCGTAGTGCGATGTGATATCTTTCAAGCACTTGAAATTTGATCACAGTTCTGAGAGTGTTCGATGTCTTTATATTTTAAATCTATAGAGAATATGCATCGCCGACCTTTAAAATTATTGATTCTTTCTCGCCATTACCAGCCGAGTTATTGCAACTTCATATCCACATCTCGCTCGCACTCACGTTCACCTCGGGTGGTTAGCCGAATTCCAAACCAGGTTGGGAAATAAGGTGATTAACATTTATCTTTTCCGTTTGTTTTTAGACTTTCATTATGGAGATACTCTTTATTTATATTTTTATGTATTTTTTGATATATAATAAATAGACAAGTTCTCAATATTATTTAAATATAATATGTAGGCTAATTCTCCATATTATTAATATATAATAAATAGACAAATTCCTTATCTTCAGCAACTAATCGCATATTTTATTTGCCTGTATGTTTTTAATAAAAAATCATTCCACCGACGACAGTTTAATAGTTACACATATTTCATGAAGCAATTTATAGGCAATTCCATCAGGAAACTTGCAATTAAGAAATGCACATCCCTTGAATACATTTTCCCATCTGCAGGTCTTGTTTTCTTCCATCCCATTGAGCTAAACATCTTTTAGGACTTCCTAATGGAAGTTCATTCATTGATACTTCGCCCCTGCAAAAACATAAGAACGGAATCGATTTACAGGACATGGGGCACGTGACCAGCAGGTATTTACCTCTGACCCCAGACCCAGTCCTCGGCATGTGCCTGAAGAAGTACAACCCCTAGCATACTCCCACTCCCACTCCAGTTCAATTGGCTACTTAAAACTTTAACAGCCGTAAATTCGCAACAAGCAAGGGCTATGAAATTTAATAGCGAACGCGAGGAAATACCCTCCAGCTCCTGCGAAAGTCTGACCAATACAATACGCAACTGTATTAGCTCACGTAATAGCAAAATGTGAGTATTCCGCGTCTGGTCTGAGGTCCTTTTTCCCGATGTGACTACTGCTGCTCCTCCTGCCGCTGCTTTGGCGAAACACACTCATTATTGACTTTTATTGCTGCCCCTAAGCTGCAGCAACGCTGTCGACGCCAAAGATATAGGTTTTACAGTTGAAAATAGTATAAAACATATATTAAAAAGGTTTTATATATTTTAAAAAATTTATTTATATTAATTAAGGAATATGCAAGAACTAGGAAAAGGTTTATTAGGAGTCATTAATAAAGAACACCTCTTACAAAGCCAGTTAAATGTGTAAATAAAATCTTTGAATATGTATTGTGAGCTTTATGACTCTGGAAACACATTTTAGAATCTGATACTATCTGAATCTGATCATAAATACTTATTTAAAACATTTTTTAAATCATGTTTAGACAATTTATTACACTTACCTTATGTTTTTTCCCCATTAAATGTATATTTAACTTAAACAACATATACTTGTATGATTTTTTAAGGCCTCTGTGTGGTCCTTAGACTGTCTTGACTGTACTGCTGTCTGCGCTTCCGCTTCTGCCATTACTGCCGCTGATACTTCTACGTTTCCCTTAACCCTTCGCCTGTGTTTACATTTTCAACTATGTAATTCGTTGCATTTTATTGCATGCGTGTGCGAGTGTGAAATATTTATGGGGGTTGCCCGTTGGTGGACATTGCTCCTGGGGCCAAAACATCGCTGGACACGAGGTTTTCATTTCTCCAACAGCACCAAGAGGGAGTTTTTTTCCGCATCTGCTCGAGTTTAACGAAGTGTTAAATGGCCAGCGGCGAGAGGGGTTAAGAAATGGGGTTTGCTTCGATTTCATCCCATACCCCCATCCGTTGGTCAACGCCTTTTTATCGAAATTTGTCACGCACGGAGGAATTTTTCCTGCCTTCCCTCGATATTTTTTTCTCTCTTTGACTTGTCTGGGATTAATACAAAGAAAAAGATTTTCATTTGGAAAATGTTTGCTACACGAGTCGCATGAATGACAGGCCAAGCCGTCCCTGTTGACACGGCTCTAAGCGCACGTGTGTCGGCTAATACCTTTCGATGACAAAAATTGCATTACTTTTACTTTCTAGTAGGATGGGGAGCTTAAGTAGTTTACTTCTTTGTTTGCCCATAAATACATGGGGATAAAGGTGAACATGATTTTTGGGATTGACAGTTTGGTAGCTTTGATAAAACTTTATTGAATAAAAAGTTGAGGAAATAGTGGAGATTTTACTGGCAGGTTTAAATTTATGATTTAACGGGGAGTTTATCGTTCGAGGGAGGAAGGTTAAAGGTGTAGGAGGCGGTTATCACTCAGATTCTCGAGTATTCCAAAGTGCTGATCTGTTAACAGCATATAAAATCTTTGTATATTTGTACTTTCATAAAAACCACAACCAGAACTACAATAATTTTTGTCCGCCAAGAAATACCCCTAGATCTCTCTATATATATCCTAGTGTACATTTTCCCCAGCACTGCCAAATCAATAAATGTGGCCACACAATAACTTAATGCCTTCATTTACCCAACAGCCAACCCTCTTCTTGTGGTTAATAGAAGGATGTTAGGTACAAGTATCTTTCCTTACTGTGGCTCTATTCGAATCTAATGACTGGCAATTTGCCAAACACCCAGGGCCTCAACCATTTTAGAGTGTTGCAAAGAAATTAGCCATCATTTAGTGTAATGAGTATAATAATAGCAACTAATGGCCAACCACCAACGCCACCGATACCAACAAAAGGCAACCACCACCACCACCATGGAGCCCAAGTCGATCCACCATTTGATTAAACAAAGATTGACTGGAGTGCGATTAACTTTGGGATAGGACGGAAAGTGTTATAAATGTGGTACAATTTGTATGAGGAGAATGCCAGGGATATAATGATAAACACATATTAAGCAAAGACGAAGAGAGGAAAAAAAAAAAGAAGGTAAAAGCACAAGGCCATTCGAATTACTCAATTAATTCAGCTCGGCCTGCCAATAATCATAAATAAAGTCCCACGAAACCAACGGTGGCTACACTTTTAATTATTTTCCTTCTCTCCTACCAAGCAAATTTAATAAAGAATAATTACAAGAGAGCCAATATCAGCAAAGACTGGGTGTGCGTGAGTGTGTGTGTGGGAAAAAATAATTAACAAAAACCACAACAGCAGGCAGTTCAGTTCCTTATTCTGAAGCCCACACAAATATTCGGACAAATGGCATGTAATTAACATATAAATTAAAGACTAATATATATTTGGGTAGGAGCAATAAAATGCTAAAACTGCTGCCCATATACATATACTTATTCATCCAGCAGTCTAGCTTTAATTGTTAAAGATCTGGGTTAGTTAGATTAAAGAATCGCCTGGCAATAAATCCAAATAATATATCCGTTGAAAGTCAAACCTAATTGTTTACGAACATTAATTAGCAATAATCAACTGACCACGTACTCAAAGCTTTACAAAAATTCCACAAATATTCGGCTAAATAATTTAAATTCCAAAGAGTTGAATAAATAATAAATCTATTATCAAAGTGGAGAACAAAACTGCGGGGAAATAGGATTAATTTCCGCAGCGAATCAACTAACAAAACAATGACTGATTAAGCCTCTGAATAAATTTCGTCAAATTAGTTGAAATTTCGCTGATTCGAAGGGTTTAAGGCTGCGCCAATGGAAATGGTTGGCTGTCAGCTTGGTTTAACAACACAAAATCGAAGTTTGAGGGCGAATTGCATATAAAATAGAACACACATTCCACCAGAATCATTCATTTGGGAAGCACATTCGGAAAAATCGTCCATTGCATTGTTTTATGTCAGCTTCATCAGCACTGCAACACTGAAACTGAACCGGGACATCGCTGGATATGGGGATTCAATTGTGTTGAACAGCAGCACTAAAATCAACACCACAAAATGACAGGATAGGCGAATTTTAAATGTCCTTAAAATAAAAGAGATATTTAGTATCAATAGTATATGAAATATCGAACTCGAGCAGTCAAAATTGAAATACATTTATTATCGATTTTGACAAAAACAAAAAAAAATCTATATTTAAAGAATATTCAAAACTAAATTTGTGGAAGCTCTTATTATTTTCTTCTTATTGTCAATGATTCAATAAATAAAACCGATAAATCACATGCTATATGGATATATTATTTTACAAGATTATCAATATACTTATAACAATAAAATTATATACATTTATATATAATTTCTAAGTTAACAACGCAAATACAAAATTCCTGATACTCTTCCGTTGAACCCACATTCTAAAGGATCTCCTCTGTTCTACATTCTAGAGACCCTGAGCCGTCATCTCAGCTACCAATAGCTGCATTGACGACCGTAGGATACGCTGATGATGGCCGATGACGTCGATGAGGATGACGACTATGCTTCGGTTTGGTTGCAGTTTTTGACATGTCACGTTCCTTCCTACCCAAATGCCCCTCGGTGATTGCAACAAAATGCTGACGGATTCGGCACTGCCACACTTGGACAAAAGAGCACATCAAAATCGAAACGGATGCACAGGAGACAATATTTTAGACTCAATTTATAAGAATTTAAAGAGTTTTTGAAGAATTTCAGGATACATACAATATACATGTATTTTATTAATTCCCTTTATCAATTTATAATAATCATACTTATATTTTTAAACTATCATTTATTTATTTATATTTCTTTATTTTTGCTGTGTGTAAATAAAAAGAAAGGGGCTGCAGTGGTGAAAACTAAAAGAAGAATAGCCTCCAGTTGCTATTTGTTCGCTGCGCTCGTTTACGGCTTGTCGTTTTCAGTTTACGTCGCAAAGGATCCTTATTTCTTTTGATGTGTATTTCAAAATGAAACTAAATACAACCAAAATAGGGTGGCTGTCCTAAAATAGACGGAGAGACAAACAGGCTCCCATTGTTACCTAATGACAAGTGACATTTATAAGGAAATACAATCAGCATATACACAAAAAGAAAAAACAAATATTTATAACAATTAAATCCACATTAATTTTATACTATCTATAGCAAACCTCCTTTAACTTCATTCTCTGTTCAATTCTGCTTACAACTTTATTTAATTTCGTGGCTGGAGATCATCTCTGGTTCCCCAACAACCACCACATCAAATGCTTTTGCTTATGCTCCATTTCGTAGACTCCCGCAAAACTTCAATCAGGCAAAGGACCACAAATCCCGAAAATCAGTCACAATTATTACACCCACAGCAGTTGGAGGAGGTCCTGAGGTTATGCCTCGCTCCCTATTCAAGCCCACACGTCATTAAGCCTTCCATTTAAAACAAAATGAAAGGAGTGAAGCCTTTGGAACAATGCTGAAAACTATTCGCCATAACAAATACGAACCGAAAGTGGGCGGTGGGTTTCTGGTTTACTGAAAGTTGGTCGACTGATTGATAGACAAGGGAGAGACAGTCAGCGACACCATCAACGTCTATATGGCTTGCACTCTATCCTGGTCTTTTACAGTCCTTCCTTGTTGCCTCTCTCTCGCTATCTTCCCGCCCTCACCCCTCGGTTGTTGTCAATTAACGTACGAAAATGACTTCCGCTTTGATTTTGCCGCCCCCCCTTAGTGCTCCCCTTGTAACCTCATCCATCGATCGATTGTCAACTGGCTGACTGCCTGCCTAACTGTCACAGCCTGTTTCCGTTTCCGATTAAAGCTTTGGCAAATAGTTTTGAGTGTGCCGCCCTCGATTATTCTATTTTCCCAGCCTCTCTTTGCACCCTTTTGGGGGGGAAGCGGGTGGAAAATTTCTCGGGAAATTATTTCTGCAATTGTTGGCTCAGCCTCATTAGCACCAGACCATCATCATGATCAATTGCTTGATTAATGAGCGTTTAATTGTGACTTTTATAACAAAGGGTGAAGTAGTAATATATTTAATTACGTTTTCTTGAGTTTATATAAGAGATTTTAATGGAAGAAGTTAAATAAAAAGGATAAGTACTTATACAATATAATATTTAAGATATTATATGTATTATTCCATAAGGATTTAACTCTTTTACTTTATTTTTTATTTAAAAATAATTAAGAGTATTTATTAAGCGATACACCTTCCATCATAGAAGTGATGACTTTCTTCACAGAACCCAAGTAGCTTCCCAAATGTCCTTAAGCCACACTCCTGTCTCTCCCTGTTGCTGCTAAAGTCCTATGCAAATTACTCTCGGCAAATCAGGACGCGCAGGGCATCACTTATACACGGACGACACCTTTTGGGAGCAAGCAAAGCA
This sequence comes from Drosophila kanapiae, assembly GCA_008042475.1. Taxonomy (NCBI): domain Eukaryota; kingdom Metazoa; phylum Arthropoda; class Insecta; order Diptera; family Drosophilidae; genus Drosophila; species Drosophila kanapiae. The sequence goes on along the minus strand of VNJM01002696.1, from coordinate 271,064 downwards.
TGAAATTAGGCAAACAACTTTACCAGGCCAAAAACAACAACAACAACGTACAAGGACGAGAGTCGCGCCTAAGCTGGAAAAAAGACAGCAAAGAAATAAAGACAGAGCCAGACTGAGAAAAGAGCAAACAAACTGAAACGCACTGGAGCACTTAAAACGCGGGAAGCGCCCAGGATAAGGCTATGCACGAAGAAAAAGAAAAGCCACAATTATTCGTAATTAAATATGATATTTAACTATCAAATTTCAACCCGATTGGATATATATTATGACCATAACAGCGATAGATCCAAATAAAAATCAGTTTTTCACTGTCAAAAACTAAACTATGCTTTTTACAAACTTGAGTCCAAGAATTAATTAAATGTTTTTCATTTAGTTTTTCTGGTACGAAGCCTTAAATTATTCTCCAGCATATTTTATGCTCAGTGTTTGTAAAAAACAGCCGGTCAGCGGGTTGGAGAAAGGGGTGGCGAAAGGCAAGACATGGCGGGAAATGGAGGCAATGAAGAGCCTGAAGACGTCGCAGCCGCAGTGCAGACGAACGCAAACAGAACGCCTAAGTAATTGCAGAATAAACAAGCATCAACAAAAGATTAAGACGCTCTGGGAGAACGTCTACCAGGACTCCCAACTTCCTTCCCCAGCACCCACAATGCCATCCACAACCAAAATAAATAACCAAGGGAAAACAAAAAAACAACAACAAATGACAGAAGAGTGAAAAGCTGCGACAATTGCAAGTGTTTTATTTGCTTTGATGTTGCAAACATTTTTGTTAGATCCGAATGGAAAGAACAATTTATAAACTATTAAAAATAAAGGATTTTTTCTGTATTTAATTGTAGGTATTGATTAGGATATAAGAAGGTTAAAGGTTACTTTTAAACACTGATTGGAAGATGATAGATGAACCTGCTTCATAATTAACTAAAGTTCATGAAATTCTTGATTCTTTATCTTATTTTATTCATATAAAATTAATTTATATATATTCTGTCTAATTTATTTTATTATATATTTATTTACCAACTTAAAAATATAATTTTCTACTCACTACAAGATTTTTTCCAAGCAGTTTAATAAACCCCAACTCCTCGCAACTTACGAGATATAAATATGAAACAATTAAACGTCTGTAAGAAAACTTCTAAGCGGCGAGGAAAAAACAGAATAATTTAAGATGGGAAGAAGAGTTATGGCGACAGATTTAATGTTATGACGTCGGGACTTTCTGTAAAGACAGTGTGAGAGTGCAATAGATAAAAGGAAAGTTCAGAACTTTCTCGACATTTGTGGTCGATGTGCAAATGAAGCTGGTCATTACACAACCCGGCACACCCTTCACACACATCAGCCAATAGTTGCGAAAGTTGTCCTTGCTAAAATTCTAGTAAAACTCCTTAAAGAAAAACTCCTTGCCAGCCGCTACTCCGAAAAATTTCTTTGGATTTTTGGAAAGCACAAATTTTTAGCGCAAAAAGTTTTTACAACTGTGTTAAGAAAATAGCAGAAAAGGAGTGTTCGGATTGGGGGGAATGGAAGCTACGAAGCGTTAAGCAATTTGCCAGCTTCATGCACATTTCTCCAAAATAAACCCCCATTTCTTCCCCTTTTTTCCCATGGAACTTGGATGGCCTTAGCCAATGCTGGTCGTCTCTAACAGTTAAGTGCGGGATTAAGAAAAGATAAACATTTGTAAGGATTTAGCCGAAAGTTTGCCTTTTGGCCTGTTTGTTTTTGTTTGCCTTCTTATTATTATTATTGTTCTTTGTGCTGCTGCTGTTTTTTGTGTACTGTTTGTTTTTGCTTTTAATTTCCAGAGGTCAGAGCTACAGTTTTTGTTTGAGTGCAGTTGGGGAACTGCCGTTGATGCAAGTTTATTTCGTTGTATTTATATATTTAAGGAATGCAAATGCTGAAAAAAGTTATTAAATGAATTCAAGAAAAATAAATTAAGTAAATGCGAAAAAAGTTAAGGGCTACAATAATCTTAAAAAAAAAACCAGCAGTAGAAATTTATAACATAAAATAAACTTATGTAAATGAACAATTAAGAATGAACAACTATAAATGAACAACTAAAAAAGAACAACTGAACAACTAAAACAGAACAACTAAAAAAGAACAACTAAAACAGAACAACTAAAAATGAACAACTTAAAATGAACAATTAAAAATGAACAGCTAAAAATGAACACCTAAAGGAAAAACTAAAAATGAACAGCTTAAAACGAACAACCAAAAATGAAAAACTTATAATGAACAACTAATAATGAACAACTGAGAATAAACTCACTATTTAGTGAACTAAATAAGGAACCAAAAACCTTTACAAGTATAAGTATAAAAATATAGTAAAGATATTCACAAAATCAACACAGAGATCGATTTCCCTTTAACCATTTTACTTTTTTTTATTTCAAATAAAATAATCGTTTTATATGAAAAGATAAATAAATATCTAAATAAATTCATTTCACTCAAATCGCACTTCTCCCCCTATAAGTGGTTATCATTTTTTATGACCGACTGCTAACCCGAGAATATTCTGTCCACAAACAACATTTATTGCAGTAGACGGACCATTTGGCCGATGACTTGTAGACAAGAATCGTAAAATATCAACGCCAATAACTTGTGCCAAAGGATGCGCAGCATGAAAGGTTCCCTGTCATTGACTGACTAAGCACGATGCAGCCCCCAGGACACTCTGTGCTGAAAATCATGTGGCAAACGAAGAGTGAAGAGGCGTTTGGGGCGTTTCCATGCACCACCCCTCCGGCAAATGCAAACGCAGACAAAGCAAAGAAAAGAGGGGAGCAACATTATGCGTGCGGATAACTCTTCCATGGCAATTCCTTCTGGCCGAAGGCGTCAGTCATTCACATATGGACCGGGACCGAGACCGGGTCCAGTAGTGGCAGCAGCCATTGCTGCCATATTGATGATGCATTTTCTGCGGCCAATGCACAAAGGTTCAAACCCTTCAAGCTTCTCCTTTCTCTCCCTGCAGGCGAAAGCAGCGACCACTGCTCATTTTTTGCTGAGAGTTACACTCAAAGAAACGTTAAGATGACCTTCTAACTGACACTAGAGAAATCTATTTATTATTTCTATTAAAATCCATATTATAATCTTCATTGCAATGTGTTCTTTAATCACTTTTTAATATCAAAACCAACTTGTCACACCTTTTCTTCCAGTGAGTTGAAAGTTTAGTGCATTTTTGGAATTTCCTCTTTTTTTTGTTGCCTTATGCAGTTGGCAGTCGTCTGATTCCAGGGGCGCCGGAGTCTCCGAGGCGCAAAGTGTTTGCACAAAGGCTTAAGGCAAACAAAGCTGAATCAGCAGCAGGCGACGAACGGCGACTACTGTCTGTCAGCAGCCACTCTTCACTGTACAACGGGGGCGACAATGACAGGGGCGGCGGCAACTAAAAGAAATATCCATTGGCGGGGGTGCAAGGGTCACCTCTTCCTCTCTCCACACGCTCTTGTATTTTACTTTTCTACATTTTTTTTTGCTTTGTGGATTTTCCTTCTTTTTTTTCAAGGCAAACAAATGAAAGTGGATCCACTTGAGCGCAGCAAATGAAGTGCCATAGTTGGTTGGCAGGACAGGATGGAGGGGTGGCATGAAAGTAGAGGCGGGGGTAGGGTCCTGTTGGGGAACAAGGAGCCGCCACAGTAGCAGGATCGGACAGTAAAAGTGCAACGAAAGCGAAAAAAGGACATGAAACAAATACAAAAGGGACAGAAAAGGGAAGCAAATGCATACAAAACGTCGATGCTAGTCATACAAATGATAAATGCAGAGTACAGTGAAGCTGCATTAATGAAAAAGTGAAATTAAATAAAAGAAGAATAAAAACAAATAATGTATTTACAAATGAAGTACCTTTTTGACTACAATTTTACGTTTTTTTTTGCGGATTTTCAGATACTTTTAAATTAATTCTGATGTTTTCCAGTGCCGCTAAATATTTTCTTATGTTTTCAAACATTTACGATTCTTTTCTACAAATTTCTGATATTATTTGGTAGATTTATAATATTTTTTAATAAGTTCTGCTATTTTCTGATACGAAATAATATTCTATGATACTTATGACGAATCCCAATATATTCAGATAATTTTCGGACTTTTACTGAAATGATTGGATAAATATTTCCGTAGTTTGGGTATATCTTTCGACATTTCCGAGTATTTCCTATATTTTCGCATTATTTCTTGATATTTTCCTATATTTACAAATAGTTCCCAATATATGCCTACATTTCCAAATATTATCTTATGTTACCTAGTGTTTCATAGTAATTCCCAATATTTTGTGTTATTTTCTTTAATATTCCGATAGTTTTCCTTTAAATCAACATTTTATAATGATCCTTTTCATATATAGAACTTGATATTTAACATCGTATGAATTGTAACTCTATCGGAGCTTAACTGTACCCACTTTCATATGGGCTTACGAAAAAGTTTAGCTGACAACAGTGTCATATGTGTTGCACACTAGTTGATGATGTTGCTGACGTTGCCAGGAAGGGATACCGACGGATAGGATAGGTCAGGACACAATGGGGGGCAGAAATGAGGAGTTGTGGGAGTGGCGGGCACATGGCCCATTGGGCTGCTTACATTGGATGAGCCGCGCTGGAGCACAATTTTCAAGAGATACGTCAATATTTGACAAGTCGTCATTGTCGTTGGCTGCTGCTCTCCTCTTCTCTCCGCAGCTTTTCCGCTCCTGCCCGCCACTTTTCTCCACTCCTCCCTCACTTTCGCCAAGCCGATTTTTCCCCTTGACGTCATCGTTGTGTGTATTAAGCGCTATTTTGCTACTTGCTGCTCCTTGTTGCTCTCCTTGATGTATGTATTATATTCGTATGTTTATTTGCAGGTTTCTCCGTACTCTTTTTATTTTGTTTTTCATTGAAACTTATGCAGAGTTGCACATTTTTATAGTGTTTTATTTTCTATAGTCTTTTTTACTCATTTAATTGTAGATTTTTTGAACTGCTTTCTGTACTGTTAAAAATTTTAGGAAAAAATCTACGTATGATAAAGAAAATCCTTTTATTTTATATTATATATAATCTTTAATATAATTTACATACATTTATTATTTTAAATTAATTTATAAAACAAAGAACTTTATTTAATTATAGTTTATAAAGTAAAACCCGCTCCTATTGATAGAAATATTTCAAGTTATAGCCAAAATTTCAACTCCTCCTCGCACATTATGCATTTGCTCGTGGTTCCCTCTTAACTGCTTTGAGTCTCTTCACATACGAACTCGAATGGTGCATTTTCCTTAACCCCTTCCCAAAAAAAACTTTTCAATTCTCTTGGCTTATTAAAAGTGCCATGCAATATGAAACTTGTTCGGTCCCCTCGAGGCAAAACAACTGAATGGATTTGAACACAGAAACAACAGCCTAAGCCCGAAACTCCAACTCTATTGAACTTCACTTCGAGCTTGGTTACCCACACTTAGTGTCGAGGATTTGTAAGGATGATGAGCTAGGGGAATGATGATGGGTGATGCCAATGAGATGACGAGGGTTACACTAGAACAAAAATGTTTATAATTAATTAGGGGAATTATTCTGACTGGCACGGCTGATATAAGTCTCGAAAAAGGATTCCATCGAATTTTTTAATTGCTTTTAGAAGGCAGCCTTATAATTATGCTCATTTAAACTTAATTTGTTTTGAAGAGTGCATTTCCCGGGAATGAAACACACACCTCAAGCACCAGAAAAGCCGCCACTCGATATTGCAGATAGACAGAGCCGGGGAACATGGAGCCAGGGACAGGAGACAGACAAGAGATGATGAGGCGGCAGCAGCTGCCGATGCTCATGTTGCATTTGTTGCCGCTCACCTAAATGCAATGGCAAAAGTTTTATGTTCGAAACACGAGCGGCTCAGGCAGACAACGGGAGGACCAGGACTAAGCTCACTTCCGCAGGCATTAACGATGCACGTTCAACGGTCGAAACGGGCCGAAAGGGGTAGACAGGAGGGCTATGGCTGCATAATGGAGTCTGGAACAGCCAATGACCATTAGACGAAGCCCAGTCCGCCCGGGGCGAAGTTTGCCGAGCGGAGTGTCCTGGCCACGGGATGGACAATAAGGCAAAACGAGTTATTAATAAACAAGATTGGTATGTCCTCGAAATGTGGTTGCAGTGGAAATACTCTTTCAGTACGGACTAGGGATGTACATACATATGATTCAATGACATGCAAAGTATCAAAGTAAAGTTGATATATGAAAATATCGAAAGATATCGCATATAATAAAAAAAGTATCGGGAGTATTATCGAGAAAAGATACAGAATAGATATGTCGATGTTTTCTGCCATCCCTATTATTCATATCTCACAAACAACAAAGTTCTAGCCAAAACACTTCACCTTCAATTCCCAAGTGTTCAGGATAAGTCCGTCAACAAATGTAGTACTGAAAAGGTTTCTTGGTTGGAAATTAAGCCATATTTATACTAAAAAGACTGCTGATTGTCTTCGTTAGGCGAATGAAATCAGCACAGTTAGCAAGAAGCTCTTCTAGCTAAAATATGTCCAAAATTAAACCAATCATTTCAAGATTAATTGATGAATTTATCATTAATATGATTATGGTCAGCTGCGCACGCAAATCACTAGATTTTAGGCCAAAAACAACAGCTTAAACGAAACAATATTTGACGGCATTGATTATGACATATACATATATCTCAAGCCAATCCCAATAATTTTCAGGAAAGCAAACAACACAACAATGCCTGAATGGCTAATGGGTAAGTGTATAATAAACAAATATGAAGTGGACTGAGCACAATATTCCGGCCTAATACAGGAAGCGGAAGTGCCAACAAACACACACACGGATGTGCACATCTACTAAAAACATACACATACACACATACAGACAAAGGGGAAGAGAGACAAGAACAGACGAAATGATAGGCAAACTAAATGCGAACAAATATTGCAAAAGTTTTTGCTATATATAGCACATAAATTTCTGTCATGGGCATCATTAATTAGCACACCCCGCTCACTACCTCGTACGAAAAAAAAAAAAAGCACAAAGAGATATCAACTGAAAGCGGAAGTACAGTCGCGTTAACGTAAACAAACTGGAGAGCTTGTTGGAAAAAGTTAAATTAAGTTGGATAGTAATTTGATACTTGCTTTTCTTTTTTTTTTATCGTGTGTGTGTGTGTCAGCTTATGAATCACCACTTGACATGAAAATTCAAATTGAAATCATCAATCATGGTGCCTGGGCAAAGGCAAAGGAGATGAAAGGATTCGGGACCAACTAATGAAAACCAAACACAGCAGGTGATGGTGATATGTTATTAGAAAGAGCAGTAGCAGCAGGTGCAGATGAAGGTGGAACACAAAACGCTGTCGTTGCATTTTGTGGCCCCTTTTACTTTACTTGGCTTTTTGTTACCTTCTCTTTGCTGTTTTTTTTTTACTTGTGTTCATTTTTCTTCTTTTTTTTGCATTCTGTTTGCGCGGCGGCAGTATCAGTGTAGTAATCAGAAATTTTAATCAAGAGTAGAGATGCCCCCATCGTCATTTGGTTGCCTCCTGATGCCGGCTTAACGCTTCACTTAGCTTGGCTCCCAGCGCCGGAGTAAACATTGCAATTATCTCGAGCACAAGAGAGCAGCGCGATTCAGGTGAGCTATGATTAAAAAAAAGGAGGAAATAAAAGGAGGTGGTCTAAAAAAAAAAAGGGGAGTGGATTCGGTGAGAAGCGCAGTGATGGGCGCTGCAATTCGTGCAAATCAAGTGTTCGCTTTATGAGTTCTGCAGGAAAGTGTAAAGGAATGAGCAGGGATGCATATTTTGATGGCTCGACGCCTTGTGTAAGGACGTGATGAATGTTTGCCAACTAAGCTGATGAACGAAGTGTGAATAGCCCAAATGTTAGAGGGCATGCATGTCAGAGCCTGCAAAAATGTGTTACCAAAAATAGGACAGAGAGATTTACCAAAAGAAACATACGAAGTTTCGTATATTCATAAATGCACAAACATCTACAAAGATATATAAAACTAAAGGTAACTTAAAAAACACAAATTCATTATAAAAAGAAGATGATTTTTTTAATAGTATTCCTTTATTATAATTCAAATAAATATATTATATTATACTCATAAATAAAGGATATCTTGATCATATTGTATCATACGCACTTCGCAGCAAGGGAGGAACAAAATATTGATATATTTATACTGTACCGATATTCACCGCATTAGTTGATATTTAAATCGATATTTAATCGTCGCAATAAATCGATATTATTTTAAATTATCGGACTGTGCCTAACCTTTGTTTAAGCTATTATTGTAAGAATATAAGGAGGTTATCGCAAATAAAGTTTACGTGTTAATTATATTCAGAAAAAATATATATAATATATTATATTTTTTAATATAAATCTCTCATTCCCAGTTCTTAAAAAAATATTCCCAGAACGCAGTACACTGCGCAAAACACAAAAATAAACGCCAAGGAACAAAAGGTCGTCCGAAAGAAAGAAAGAAAATCGTCAGCGGAAATGGTATGGGAGAAATAGATGCGGATGTTAGAGGAAGAGGGATTCATGCAAAGCAGCCACGTGCAAAATGGCGCACAGCTGCCAAGCGGAAGTGGAAGTTGGTCCCATCTCCTCCCTCCTCTTGGACCATTTCGAATTTCCCATGTGGAGTGCCTTTTGTGGTTATGATGAATATGAATGCTATGTGATTGCATTAGCAACTTCAGCTTCCCGTCCGTCCCTGCATTCACTGCACGACGACATGACAACACACTCATTTTCACATAATGCCCGGCAAAAGGCAGATTCAAATGTGGGGGAAAATGGGGGGAAAACGTGGAGTGGGAGTTGGTGAATAGAAGGCCGTTGGGCAGCAAACGAAAGCGTTTTGAAAAATGTGTTTAGTGTGTGACAAAAGACGAAGCAGAGAACTTGAAAAGTGCGAGTTTTTTTGGGATAAAAAATGGGATATATATTTAAGGCATTAGTTACATTAGGACAAATTATACTTGCTCCTTAATAATAATAATTATGAGAAAGTAAACAAAAGAAACACAAACAAAATATTTAAGTTTTTATCTCTTTTTTCTTGATCTTCAAACTACAACTCCAACTATGGAAGTGCAGTGTGCAGGAGTTGCAGGACCAACTGAAACAGTTTCTTGTTTCCTCACCAGTCTGGCTGGCGTCCTGTTTGTGGTCAAAAACTTCACTTAGTGGCATTTTAGTTTACGTTTTTTCCTACTTTACTTTTTTTGCCTTTCTGTGTGCGCGCATGTGTTTATTTAAATTATGTTGTGCGGTTTCTAGACTTCCGTTGGCTCAATTAGTGGTCAGTTAGTTACAGACACTGCTTTCCACCGTCAAAACATACACTGGCTCTACAGCAAAAAAAAATTTATGACGGCAAAGGATATACACACAGTATATATAACATCCTTCGTGCAAGTTTCCGGCATTTTTGCTGCATTGCGTTTCATATTAAATGTGATTACTCCTCGCCCAATGCCCAGAAGATTGGCAGGACCCAGGGACAGGAAGCCCGCCATCCAATGAACCGTTAAGCAAACGCATTGTGGTATGGGGGGAATGAAAAGGATGAAGCAACGAGAGGACAAGAGGACGAAGGGACGGATCCCTAGCGCCTATCCGCGCAATAACCGCCAATTCATTTGAGTGCCGTTGTCGAATTGGCAACATTTGCCGGCCTCCCCCACATTTTTGGTCCTGCGGGATGTCGGTCAAAAAGGGTTATGGCCTTACCTCACATCCACACACAAGAACAGCAGCGGTTAACATGTTAGGAGATTTAAAGGTAAACGAAAAAAATGTTAAACAAAACACAGTTTTTTTTAAGAAATAAATAAAATAAAAAGAATAGAAATGTTCGAATTTAAATTAGAAAAAGAACAATATTTCAAAGAACTATTCAACTTCTTGAACCAAAACATATTTGGTTTTCTTTTTGCCACCAAATTTTATAGTAAACCATTTTAAAGATTTCTAAAAAACAATGAATTCCTTTTTGTAATCCTATAAAATATTGTAAGTGCTATTTTGCCTTGAAAAATGTAAAATAAAATACTTAGGAGGTCGATTTTGATCCTATTTCAATACATTTAAAAATGTCTCAGTTAATACGATTTATCTAAGCACCAAAACTAATGTTTTGTACACACCTGTACCTATGTGCGTGGGCGGTGGTGCCAAGCCAAAACAATCATAAAAATGCCTTAACCCAGCGGCGTTGCAAGCCATCAACATTTGATTGAAAAAGTCTCCGACCCGCTAAAATGAAAAAGATGCGGGGTCCGGCGAATCGTCATCAGTTGGGGATTTGATTGCATTTTCTCAGCCTTCAAGTTCCGAGAAAATGATAACATATTCGCATGCCTCCCCCGAGGCACTCAAATTTTACGACACTAAATTTAGTACTGAATATTAAAAACGATAATAAATGCCTGCTCTCACATGTGAAAGATTTTTTTTATTCCCCCCTTTGGCCCGGTAAATTATTAAATTATTTGTTGATTATGAATATGTAACCAGGTCAGGAGGGCGTGTCGAAGGGCATTTAAGTGTAGTGTGAGCACTGAATTTTATTCGCAAAATTAATGTTCATTAGCCAAGTTGAGTTGTTGGGCTGTGAAATTTTATTTAAAGTGCTTGGGCCTGCATAAATCATGAATTGCTTTTGGGAGATGAGTTTTGGTTTGAAATTGGCAGGTTAAGAAGGGATAAGCCAAAGAATGGTGAAGAAATTTGATTACAAAATCTTAAATGTGAAAATTTGGTAATCCAAGAAACTTCTGCTTATTTTGTTGTATTAAATCACCTTAACTTTTCTACGATTATTATTATTTAAAGAATTTCTTCTGTTTTTTCGTAACAACCATTTTTAAAGCCCTCGTTTAACTTCATTTATTTTGATTTATATTGCAAGTGAATGCCAACAGCTTACTAAATAGAACAAATATGCCATCGAGTGCTTGCTATTTCAGCTCATTGGTTTGCTTACATTTTGGCAATCAACTCTGGGATACACAATCCCTGATTTGGCTCAGTAACTGACCTCATTCAATTCGCCCCCCTCCTGCATCTCGTTCTATTTATTTTGCACCTCGCTTTTTCCATGGAACACACACACATTGTGTTTTGTACATGCGAGATGCAGTCGAAACAAATTGGTTTCATTAACTTTTACTATAGCATTTTGGCCCGCTTGATGGCAATAAATTGTTATCTGCTCCACATGATGTTCCCTGTTGCTGCGCTGCCACCTTTGGAGGTCCTGCCTGGCCTGATAGCTGGTAGCTGGTAGCTACTTCAGGCTAAATGCCAATACATATTCATTTTGTTGCAAAATTTTCGCACATATGCAGCGCCAAAGCTGGCGGGGTGGAGTGGAGTGAGGAACAAGAGTGTAACGGTTTGAAAATTGTGTGGGGAATCAGTTTTACGAAATTGAATTTATTTCGCTAGCGTTGCAGCAGCCCAAAACCAAGGGGACCAGCAGAGAACGAAAATTCGAAACCTCATACTAAATATATTAAAAAGAAATATAATTTGGACTTGAAAAAGATTATGTTTGCTTAAAATAAAAGAATTAAATTATTTAAAACCGTTTAAATATGGAGATTAGTAATAGTTTTAATATTTTTAAATATAAGAACATAACCCTGAAGGTATTAAACTATAAAGTAGCAACCTTTTATCTATCTCGCTTCACTAATCGTAATCACTAGTCTTGTTTCCTTAACAGTGACTTGCTATTTTAAGTTTTAACAGGACATAGCGTGTCGCTAAGAAACTGTACCTGTATCTCTTTAACAGTGACTCGATGGTTTGAGTTTTAACAGGACATAGTGTGACTAAGAAACTGTACCTTTATCTCTTTAACAGTGACTCGCTAGTTCGAGTTTTAACAGGACATAGTGTGTCGCTAAGAAACTGTACCTTCCTAACTCGTTCCTATTATAAATTTATTTTCTTTTCTATTTTATGTTATTACACAAAATATAAAATTTAAAATCTCTGCACTTTTTGGATTAGTGTATGCTAGTGGGAGATCCCCTCGCTGTGTTTGCTGGTGTGTGGTGCTATAAGTATCAATAAGTCCAACGGCAACATCAGCTGGCGTGTAACTAAGAAGGATAAGTGCTGCGCTCTGCTCTGCTGTTCCACCTCTGCACACGAGCTCTCGAAAATTTTCATTATTATTTTTACGGGGCCGATATCTATGTATGCATCTATCTATCTATCTATCTGGCCATCTCTTTTTCGTCCTGTGGCGGCTCTCTGCAGCAATTGTTTAGTGGCGCTGGAATTTATAGCGATGTTTGTGCGCCGCCAATGGGGGCTATAAATTGAAATGTGTGCGTGTTACCGGCCCCCTCCCGATGTGTGGATGTGGTAAATAATTTAAAAAAAATTAGAAAGTCGTAAAAATAGAAGCTGGTGAAAGCTGTTGACAAATTAGGCGAGTTCTTCATATGCTAGAAATGAAATAGTACGTAAATTTATTAACTTTTGCCCGATATCTAAACCGTAAATAATTTTCACAGTTCCTAAATACATTTTTTAATAATTTATGGCTTTGAAATGTGATATATTTTCTACTTTATATTATAAAATCTACATTTCTTTGGCCAGAAATTAAATAAAGAAAATGTATATTGCTACAAATTTCTAGAGAAATACAGCCCACAAAGCAAGTGACCATGGATGTTAGTTAAATTCAATGTAGTAGCCTCCCACACAAGCAACATATATGAACCACAAGGATCTCGAGGAGTTAGGTACACACAAAGTCTATAAACAATTGCGAAAGTTTTTCCAGGCCGCAGCCACGAAAATAACAGCAACGCTTGGAGGAGCTGCACCGAGACACACCGAGAGAGCTTTTAATGCCCAAAGAGTAGTAAATATCAGACAGGATGTGGAGTAAGCTGGAGGAGAAGCACACAAAAGCCACAGACAGGAAGTAAGTTGGCAAGGAGTCGTCGATGTAGGAGAGTTGGGACGATAGTCTGTTGTCTTCCTGGCAATGAATTGCAAATTTCATAGAAATTGTTTTCAAGCGTTTAACATGGCGTATGCGTAACGCATTCTCGGTCGGCATTTGCTACCTCTTCGAACCCTTAACCCACGGCTGCCGTTTTTGATTCCATTGAGTCGATAACAACGGCGAAACACAAGAGAGAGAGAAGAACACCGGAAAGACGACATCAACTGAACAACGCGACGTCACTTTTATTGGTTTGTTTATTTGTAGCACAAATTTTTATGATTTTTCCTCACTTGTATACGCAGCTCTGCTAAACTGATTTCCATGGGGAAATCATAAGGATACGCTCCGGCAAGTTCCCTATTCAGTTAGCTATTTTGTTGTTGTGTTCTCCTTTGATTCGGTATCTTTTGCCTTTCGAGCCAAGCAACTTGATTTGCTTTACTTAGTTTAGTGCGCTTGTTTATGGCAGTTTAAGGTAGTTTCGATGGCAAGAGATTTTCCTTTTTGGGCGGAAAATTTGCAATATAAAATGAAAAGATATGGTTTAATCAGTGAGGGAATATTATAAGAGATATGATTCAAATTTAACTGATTTATAAATGTCCTTATTTTTTCTATTTTTATTAGCTTAAGCACTTTCATTTCCCATTTTAAAATCCCTTTTCAATGGCCCCACTACCGAAATCAACTTTAATTAGGTTTGGAAAGTGCTGGGCGGAAATGAATGTAAGTGCCTAAGTGAAATGGACTTTTAAATCAACCGCACAGGACTTTGATCCCTAGTTCCTGATGCCGGATAATTGCAACTTAGCCACGCCCAGTTGGTTAAGCAGAACGCCCAACTCAGCCGGGCCGAACGCTATTAAGAAGCAGCTGCCTGACTGCCTGGCCGCCTGGTAAAGGTAGAGGTAGAGACCGGCAAGGTCTCCCGAATGAAATGTAAAGAAAATGTTATTTATGGCCAATTTCATGAGTGTCTGGATGCTGTGCATTGGCTCCTGTTGCTCGAGTGCCGGCAGTTGCAGCAGATAGCTCCTGGATTGGTGAGATGGAGGAGAATCGTTCTCCTTGATTTCTCGATTTGCCCGGAATGCGTGCGTGTTGGAAGCCTCCGCATGGAAGAGGAATGCAATCTGTAATGCAAAAGGCGAATCAAACGTATTTTGCTGAGCCAGCACCAGCGGATAGTGGAGACGATTTGGCTTTATTCTGTCAATTGTTAGAGAATATGTTACTAAATGATATCTTGCATATTTTAATTAACTTTAAATACAAGTAAGACAGCTAGGATACTTCAGAATATATTTATATGCCTACGATTTACAGAAAATAATAGTAAATGAAAGAGAAAAAATAAATAATAAATAAACGCAACATACAAAGTTTTATTTTATACCAGAACAGTTTGAAACCACGGTTACGGACTCGACTAATAATCTGAGGTGCATGTGAGTGCGAACGAGATGGAGAATTTATATTTTTCTTATTCAATGGGGTATTATGTTTATTACTGTGTCAAAGTTGGCACAGTGTATTATTGTGTGCTTGAACAATTAATAATAACTTTCACAATAGGGTAGGATGATAAATGGGATGCAACAATTTTTTCTGATAACTCCCTTGTTTATCATCCGACTAAACTGAATAAAGAATAGAGAAGTCTACGTAAATTTATTTATTCCGCAGCTTATTTTTGGATCCCAATACTATAGCCAAATAAAATCAAACACTTGTCATAGAAAATTCATATAATAAATAATATTTCCATCATTTCCATCATAATACAGATATTAATTCATCATATTTAAAATACTTCTTGGCTTCTATTTTAATTTTCCATTAATATCCGCTGTCATCACTGACACTTAAAACTGAAGTCGATAATGGGCATATACACTAAAAAAGAAAGGGTACGGCAAATGCGTAAAAATAAAATATATATCGAGGATAATATTTATAAAAATATAAGTTTTGTAAGAAATTTTACTTCCATGATTTTAAATTAATCAGCTAAATTTGAGAGACTATTATTATTAAACAAAATATTGAAGATCTTAACCATTTTTTCTCAGTCCACACATGTACGCACATATGTAGTCCTTATCTGTGGCTCTCTCTCCTATATCTCCCTACATTTCTCCAAGGGAGACCTATACCCACCCTTTCTCTCTGTCTCTCTGTCTGTTGGATACTCTCGGTGCTTGGGAATCGAATGCAGGTTAAATGAAAATGTTATTTCATTTGGCCGCCACTTAGAGTGTCGGAAATTGAAATTTATATCCGTGTTTCTGGCCAGGATGCGGAGTACGAACCAACTGTGCGAGGAAGGAGGAGCAGAAGCATTGGTCGAGTAGAAGTAGCCCATTGAGAAGCGAATCCATTCGATTGTGGTTTATTGCCCCGATTGCTCAGCTGCTACCGAACCTCCGCCATTCCCCTCAACTTTTGGTGAAATTTACAATGGGTCTCGGATGTGTTGGCCACGCCCCATTTTATATTTTGGCGGCGCCTCCGCCGAGTCTTTTGAGGGTAATGCTCTGTGACATTTTTAGACGATACATTAATAACGAATTTATTCCTCAACTTTGTTTTAATTTATAGCACTTTCGGTGTCGTCTCAGCTGTGACACAATTGGGAAGGGATTACTTTCGGTACATTAGTGATGGGAGATGATATATAGTATAGTCATGATAAAGGCATCTT
The DNA here is from genome assembly GCA_008042475.1 of Drosophila kanapiae. Taxonomy (NCBI): domain Eukaryota; kingdom Metazoa; phylum Arthropoda; class Insecta; order Diptera; family Drosophilidae; genus Drosophila; species Drosophila kanapiae. Next base: position 255,276 of record VNJM01002696.1, on the reverse strand, counting down.
TAAATAAAAAGTTTGTTGGGAAAGGTTTCAGTTTTGAGGTTTTGAGGTTTAATTTCTATAATCTATAGTTAAGACTAGTCAAAAATATAAATATACTTTGTATTTTAGAAGAAAACATTTCAAATCGAATTATGCAAATTTATTATAGTTGTTGATTAATTTTTAAGCTGAAAAGAAATATTTATATAAACAAATATGTAAGTATTTTGCTGTTTAGTTTATATATTAATTATTCTCTTTTTTAAAACACTTTTTTACCCTCTCTTTTAAAGAAAACTTGCAAATAATCCTAGAAATATTACCAAAATTCTATTATTTAATTTTTGTATACTATAAACATAGTTATACATCTAATACTATAGATAATTAAATTATAAAGATATATACAGAAAGAGTTTAGATTGGGTGTGACATTTTAACCTCTCACTTTGACGATTTTCGTATGATTTTTAAGAACTTGTATACTCCTCTACAATAATTTATACTAACTTTGACTAAAATCGTGGTTAAATTGAGTTATTTTTTCTTCTTGCTTAATATATAATTATATTTTATACTCTTTAACCATTTATAATTACTACAAGTATTATTTAATTGAAAGTTTCTTCCTACAATCGAATGCCACTGTTAACTGTTTGAATTTAGATTTTGGTCTCGTGTCTCTTGTTACATGTCTGCCTGTCCCCTTTGTGTTTGGCCCGCTTTGTCTAGATTTATTGTTATTTTCGCATTATTTGCATTATGTAAACACAATGGTAGGCAGTAACCCTTTGGGAGAGAGATTCCCGAATACTCCTGGATACATAGATTGCATTTTCTGGCTGTAAGCCTGTACAATTTAATTAACTTTGAGCAGATGTGTCTCCTATCAATTTCGATGCCCTGCTCCGCAAGTTGTTGTTGTTATTCCTTTCGACCAGATTGTTTCAGTTTTAATAGTATTTACATGAGAAGTGCAACGAGCTTACACTTAATTGCATTTTGGGAGAAGATAAAATAAATAAAATATATGCTACTCTTTGAAGATTACATACTGATGACAATTATAGAAATAATCCGGACACAAAAATAGCTTGATAAACTGTGCCAACACCATATTAATAATAGAATATATTTATTGAATATTTCCTTTAATTCTTTATAAGCAAATAATTTTCATTGACGCCTTTTTCGGCCAAGTGACTGGCTGCTGATGTCACAAAAGGCCAGCATTTTTGCCCCCCCTGAAAGTCCATAAACACGTGCCACTTATGGGGACACTTCTCTCTCCTCTGCCATTTTTAGCCTGGCCAAATCCAGCTCCTCCTTTTGCCCCACAAAACTAGCCCCCTATCCTTTTAGCCACTGCTTTTATGCCCACGTGCCAAGCGACGTGTTGCAAATTATTTCGACATCTGATTTTAAGCGGAGAACAAGAGATAGAGAAGCGAGCGAGCGAGCACCAAAAGGACAAGAGATTTTCCCCCTTTCAGTCTCTCTTTTTGGGTCTAAGCGCAAAATTACTGGCTAAAAGGGACAACACACAACGGTGGACAGAGACTGGAGGGATTCGGACCGAACTGGACTTTTTGGGGGCCACTTATGGCCTTTCTGTGTAAACTTTTGAGTGCATTTTTCGTTGCACTCCAAACAAAAGATCCGGCGAGCAGCGCTAGACTGGGAAAGCCCCGACAAACGGGGACATTATGGGGAAGCTAGTCCAGTTGCACTGGGAAAAATGAATAGCTACAAAAAAATATAAGAGATTTAATAAATTAAAAGGAAGATTATGCAGGGAGAATCATTTACTGCAGTCTGTGACCTCTGCTAACATTTTATTGTTATTTTAATAAATATAAAATAGCAAAAACTGAGCTTAGAATTTTTCTAAAAGCATACACAAGGCACATAGAATAAATTCAGGCTTCCAAGATGTCTTTAACATTTTTCTTATATATAAAAGACAGTTTATTGTAGACTTTTAAGCCTAAAACAGACAGATGTCTTAACACATTTACATTATATTCAAAAGTAAAGCTTAATTCATAATCCAAATTAAATTCCCGGCAGAGTAGCTTGTGGAGGAGTACCATCAACTAGGGGTTTCGCCAGCCCCATGAATCGTCTACTAAATTGATCCTTTAGCGACTCTGGTGTCACCGTCGAGGCAATTTCCATGTAAGGAACTGGTCGTATTTGGCCATTTTCAAGCACAGGAATCTGAACAGTTCGAAGTCCTGGTATGACAACTTGGCAGCGGACCAGAACCGATACCATCAGCACCACGAATAATACCAAATGCAGCCTCATTGTCAAACTGATGATGGTGTGGCTGTGCCCTTACACTTTATATATTCTTACGGAGGTAAACCAGGAAGCCTCATGATCTTCCTCAATGCAAAGGTGATTGATCTTGATTAAGCTTCCATTGAAAGCAAAGTAACGTATATATAACCAGTATAAAAATATACAAAATAACTGGATTTGTTTGGTAATTGTAATTAAAAGGCCACGTTCAGCAGGGTACAGTGATCAGTAATGAGGGAAGAGTAATGCTTATATTAGCAGACTCAGACTTGTTCCTTTTAAAGCCTCAAGTTATAGTTACTTTTTTTTCCTGTGTGTTTCCCCAAAGTTTGAGTTTTCATAGCTGAGCAGCTATCCCAAAAGGGGCTGAGGAAAAAAGGGGGTGGCGCCGGGAATAGCACTGGCAAAGCTCCATCAGAAAATGGTGCAGTTGGTGACATTTGCATGAACATAAAAAGCTCATGCACAGCAATTTGCGACTTTGCCAGTGACATTAAACGTGGACAGCAGCAGCAGCAGAAGCGGCAGTTCAGCAGCTCCAAGTTTTGGGGGTTTACCGGAATGGTTTGGGTAGAAATGGAGACGGGATGCTAAAAGTCGCCCTGGTCAGAGGCTCATTTCGGTATGAAACAGAGGCGGAGCCCCGAGTGGTTACTTAAATAATTAAAACGTTATTTCAAAGAGTTAAAAAACAAATTATGAGGAAACTTTTTATTAGAAGCAATAAATTATATATAGGGTGTTATATGAGGGTTCTTTTTTTTTAATAAAAGAGTAAGGATTAAATAATAAATAATAAATAATAAAATAAAAAATGGCATAAGGACCTGAATGAAGTCTTCGCAATATCAGTTAGAATATTATTCTATCTCTAAGCATATGTACAAATATTATAATTAGTAAGTAAATTGAGCTAAATTATGTTTTATTGCCTCGGGCAACCCTTCATAGGGATGGCATCGATATCGATAATGTATCTGTAGTTGACGTGAAGGTCGATATATAAAACAATAGCTTAACTTTCCGATATATGCTCGATAAATCGATATTCTGTTCCATTAACTATCATTGTTGGAAGAGAATATAAGAAACTGATAAAAGAAATTAAATTTTATTTATAATAACCATGTTAAAATGTTAAATGCGTTATTTTCCAATATTTCGAATATCGATATATCAAACTTTACGATATTTTCGATATGATATTGAATGCGATATTTTTGTTGATATTATATCGAACCTTTTCTCTCGATATGCAAATCTTAACCCTTAAACCTTGTCTTTGTGTAACATTACTTATTTTCAATCACAGATTTCATATATTTATTAATAAAATTGGAATTTTTCTGTTAATCTATATCTTACCCCCTCCTAAAACGCAGCAAATCAAGACCTACGCACCTGCTAATGTCCGACTCCCTCGCAATGCATACAAACAGACACAAAGTGGTGGAGGTACATGGATAGTCAGGGGGTTTTCAGGGGTCTGGACAGACAACAACACTTAGCACACTTCATTAGATCGCAAGTGAAAGATAATGGAAGGCGAACGAAACAATGCCCCGAAAAATGATGTGTTAACTGCAGCGTTAAAAAATCGAGGCCAGAGAAAAAATATATAAGCGAAGGGGCGAAACGAACGTTAACCTTAAACAGCCCCAAGGAAGGATTTAGTATGGATTTCTTTCTTTCCCCTTCTGCTCTTCCTTAGAACTCCGGACATTCTGCTGATGTTGCGTAAAATAAAATGTTCGTTCAATTTATGCCGACAACTGGCCCGCCCCGAACGAAGTGTTGAATCAACGAAGGGCACGCAGTGGCTCTTTTTGCCCAGTTTGCCCAGTTTGGTCCGCAGGTAGAATTTTGTTCGATGGCGCCAGCGTGTCGCACAAGACGACCGTCGCGCGTGCCCAGTCAACCATGAAGAAATGCAACAACAAATTCTATTGAAAATAGGCGTCAAAGAGGAGACAAAAAAGGGTCGCGAAACTCGCGATCTCGAGTTTGCAACAACAAATACAGAGTCTTCGCCCACGCACAAAAAAACAAATTGCGCAGTTAGCCGCGATCCCTGCACTGAGTGAAAAAATTTTGATTTGTTCTTTAGTCGTTCTTCTAACAAGGCCATGGAAAATACAGAAAAGTGACTGAAGAAATTGAAAACTCGTAATTTAAAAGGCGAAATTTTTTATTTTTGGCAGTGTACTGCATTCGGGCACACAAGTGACCTTTTTCTCGACTGCGCCGGATCGCGGTGGTGGGGGTTGTCCCTTTTTTTTGTCTGTCTGCTGTCCCGATGTGAGTTTGCCCGGTTCCTTAGATTTCGTGCCCATCCTTGTGTTGAATTTTAAATTTCCCTACAAGTGCGAGGAGAACTTGAAGGCCCTTCAAGTTCAGCCAACAATGGCCAGACATTGATTTCTTATCGGTTGCCTGCCTGGGAGCTCTCTTACTCTCTCTCTCGGATACTACACACACATCCTGCAAAGTCATTTTGATTTATTGGCAATGATTTTCCAAGTTATTGAACAGATTAGATGGGCGTGTTTTAGTTTCCCTGGCCGTACGAAGGACGACGGATCGAACAGAGCAGCAAAAGTGCCAAACAATTTGTTTATGTTTTTTTTTTTTTTTTTTTGGTAATGGACTTTGCTTCCTCTCCCTTACTCCCTTACTCGCCATTAAATGCAGCCAAAAATCCTGAGACGAAATTGAAAATTTTCTGCTCGTTTCTGGTAGAGCAAGTTTTCCGAATGAGATGACAATTGGCCAGACCAGGAGCAGACCAATCTAACCAGAAATGGAAGATGAGATGGATCCCTTTCCCTGAGCTTATTAAAATTGTGCAGACCAAGTCAAATTTCGTTAAAGGGATTTTCTACAACGACTGCAACGAAAAGCAGATGGAATATAATAAGTATGAAATAACTATAAATATCATATTGCGAAAAATGGTCAGCAACAGGCAAACAGGACAGGACATTGGACAGAGACGAATGCTACAACCTGCAGCAGCCGTTTAGGATAGAAAATAAACAAAATGCGAGCGAAGGACTGAGAAGCATCAACCTCAGCCTGATGATAATGTTGATAACAACCAATATAGGAGCGGGGATACAGGCATAAAAATATATATAATATAGGTAGCAGGGAAGATACTCTGTAATATCAAATGAAAAAGATATGTAACATATTGAGAAAATATTATAAATTATTAAGAGACCTAAACATAATATAAAGCCTTGTAAATACTTTTTAGTTATTTATAAAATGAAAAAATGAATAAAATAGTTATAAACTAAATTAATAAAATATTGTAAAAGATTATGGAACTTAGGTAGGTGTAGGTATTTTATTAGATAACTTCCAACTCCTTTATTTTTAACTTAGGGGTTTATATTATTTTCAGAGATCTTTTTAGTCTCCAAATGTAATCCATACAAATCACAGGATGCATTATGTTTCACTTCCCAGCCAAGAAACCTCATCAGAAATAACTTAACTTACTAATAAACCTCAGCATATACCGTGGTTTTACTTATTTTTCCTAAAAATAATATAATGCTTTCTTTACAGGGTATCTACAAAACCCGCTTACATTTCCCCTAACTTTACTTCTCGCCCCCCAATATATAATTGAATTCTAAACCAACGCAAACATTCTCCAGAGAAATAAGACGACGAAGGATGCAACTGCAACTCTCATACCCTCTCTTCCTCCTCATCTAAAAATATAATAGAGAAAATTCTATACACGGTGGCGAAAAAAAAAGAAATGATAAAAGAAATTCAATCAGAATTTTCTGCTGCTGCTGCTGATGTAGCTGACCACAGAAGAAAGCTGAGAAAAGTGAGATGGAGATGAAGATGAAGCAAAATATAACAAATACCACAAAATAAAAAAAAAGAAAATAGGAAAAGCAAATCCGCTTAAGGTACTGCATAAACCATGGAGCAGCAGTCCCAGGACGCCCCCCTCGTGTCAGCATTTGTAATTATGTGGCAAATTGGCGGCTTGTCAATGCAATTGAATGCAAAATATTTGAACAATGCAACTGCAAAAACCCGCTGCGTGGCCGGAAATTGAAAATGTTCTGTGCCACCACCCACCGACCACTAAGAGCTACCAAAATGGAGGCAAATCCCCCGACCTGGCATAGAAAATTACCATTTTGTATGGAATTATTTGCCATATCGCTCACATTGTTGCAAAATCCAACCAATTGCAACATTTCCTGATTTTAGGCAATCAAAGGGAGTTGGAAAATATTCGGAAAATATTCGTTTTGATAGGCATTAAGGAATGGTGAGCTCTGGAGTTTTTTGTTGATATGTACAAGGTTTTTTGTACAATTACTTATTATTGAATAACAACTAATAATTATACAAATTATAAATAAGTATAGTTCACCCCTATTAACTGTAGTAAAGAGGTTTTAATACAATTTTTTAATATTTTATAGTACCTAAGTTCGTGCCCCATTATTCGTGCTTATTTTCCGGTTATTTATATTCGATATTTCGTGCAAATTAACAACAAACTCAGCGAGTTCAATTTTTGTTTTTGCTGCGCAATTGAAACGAGTTTTTTTAACTTAAACTCAACAACTCGCTCAAAAAGCTCTACAACGTTTAAGAGAGATTAATTAAGCATGAAGAAGCTGCCTAAATGTTAGATGTGGCAAAACTTAAAGTTTGAAATTAAATTATTAAACTTCTATCTACTCGTATTTCCTAAAAAAAGGATTTATTGCTCTTCTGTCTGCCGCACTTATCGCAGATTTTTGCCCAGGACCGTAGACCAGTTTTGTCATGACAACAGACAAGAAGGGAGGGATTTCAATGAGTCGATTTCTCAAATAGCATGCAACAAAATAAGCAATCAATGTTAACAAAAAAAAGGAAACGATGAACGAAGGCAAGAAGAAAAAAATTAAGCTGCAACAGACTAGACAACAATAGGGAAAACGATTACAAGGGATGCACAAGGACATTGAACTTTCGCGGGGGATAATCACCACAAGTTAATGAAAATAACTTAAAGAAGTTGAAGGAAAATACAAAAGACTTTGGAGTGGAAAATATGGATAGTATATTATTTTTAATTACAAATTGAAGGTTGTAAATATACCCATTTAATGGCTTTAAGCCATTTCTGGGTTACCAAATTCATATTTAAATATTGAACCTATTAGACACTGTATTTATTCTGAAATTGACTTATTAAATTAGTTAAATGTGTTTTAATAATTGTAGAAAATGGAAAAACCAATTATCTACCTTTAGAATAATTGTAAAAATAATTTGTAAAGCCACTTCAAGCTCGAGGAAATCATATTATTGGCGACCCTGACTCATAAATATTAAAATTAGCCAAATTATATTTTTCGACAGCAGGCATGGGCAGCAAAAATAATGGAAAGAGCTACTGCAGCGACTCGAAAGAGCCACTACGTGCCCATCAAGCGTTTATATCCACAAATATTAAAATAAAATTATATAACTAATAATAGCTAATATAACTGTCTACACTTTGGCTAATTTTAATATCTTTGTGTGCCACAGTAGCCAATAATATGGTTTCAAGCTTAAACTTAATAAAAAGCATCATGGTTAGTCCATTTCCCACTTTAAATGGCCATTTCTTTCCTCAAATTGAAAGATCTTTCCAATAACTAATAGTTCAACAACCCAAATCACAAAAAACTGTGTCACTTTGCAATTAAATTCCATTTCCCATCCGCCAACTAAATTCAATTACAGCTAAAATCCCATAGTTCGACCGCAGACAATTCATGGAGCAAAAAAACAACAATTAATGGAACCAATAACAACAACTATAGTGTACTGGGAATTATTCCACCGCCTACGAAGCTGGCGATCAAAACAAAATAGTTTTTTTGGCAGCGACCGCAATGCGTGGTCCGCTCGCTCGACTGACATAATAATAATAAAAACCCGAAGAGAACCCGTTCCGAGTTTTCACTCAACAACAAATACGCGAAGGCTTTGAGTGAATTAGAAAAGCTTTTTTCTCGCCGATCTCCAAAGCAATTTGGAAGACTGGGAAGCGTCGAACCGAATACAAATCTAACGCAAATTTCAGTAGTTCAACGTCTGCTAAACTGTTCAAACCTAAGGTCTACAGAGTGATTTGATTTATATATTTTAGAAATATATAAAAAATATATAACAAATATGCTGAAACAAGTAATTGCTGTTCTTTTCATTGCCTTGTGTCTGATGCACACTGGTAAGTGATTTTCCAACTTGGCGGAAATCTTTGAGCGGGAAAAAAAATTAAGTGTGTCAAAGCAAAACCAGTTTTGAGTGCAAATTTAGAAAATGTCATAAAAAAAAGTGATTTAGGAAAATTTTCTTATTCTTCAAGCATAAATATTTGAAGTTACTAAATGAAATTATGAAAAAGAAACTTATAGTTCAAGACAGAAAGTATTTATTAATATCAAGAAGGAAAAGATTAAAGAAATAAATATAGAAAAATAAAAATCTGGATTAAATCATCAAGCAAACCATAAAGAATTCCAAAAAAAACGTACAACGCCTCCAACAATTCCCATAAAAATCACATACGACGCTTAGAAAAAACAAACAATCTGAAAAACAAGGCGAAATATTCACGTACTTTTCCATACGTTTGCCAAATCAAATATATAGAAATGACTTCATAGCCGACAAATTACAGGGGAGCGAGGGGGTCTGGAGGAGAAGTTTACGTGCATATAGAGTTATATTATTATTGTTTATTCGGTGGAGGGCGTTACATAAGTCAGGCAAGCAAGTCTCACTTGGTAGAAATGGAGATCTAGAAACTGGTTACAACAAGCTCTCAGCAAATTCAAATCGGAGACCTTGACAAAGCCTTTGCCTTTGCCTTTGGTTTAACTTTAACTCAATGAATATTAATTAATTTACAAAAATGCACTTGTATCTCCCATAGCCTCGGCCATCAAGTGCTATCAGTGCAAATCGCTGACGGATTCGAATTGCGCCAAGGAGAAGATCGATGGTACATCCAATATCCGTTCGGTGGATTGCGATAATGTGCCCAAGCCGAACACAATGGAACAACTGCAGCCAGTGACCAGGTGCAACAAGGTGGTGACCAGTGGTGAGTGACCAAATCCTCAGTGATCCCCCATTCGTGCATACTAATTTGATTAAAAGAAATAAACACACGCACCTTGAACGCAATAAATACTTAAATGAGACGTGATGTCACCGGGGCTGAACTAGAGATGATCGGGGAGGAGGGTTTCGAATTCCAATTAACATATGGCAAACAGTAAAAAAAACTAAAACTGAGAAATCGTATGCAAAGCAAATACAGTGCGTGTCTAAGCCGTAAGGCGTTAGAGTGTTTGAAGTAGATTAGGAGAGTCTGAAGAAGGGATTTGTATAAAAGTGGCTGAGGTAAACAGGCAAGAAGTACTCATTTTCGGGAAGAAATTATAAATATAACAAGTCTTAACTTTAAACACACTTAAAATATGATTAATTACAAAATCCCAAACTAACTTAAATCAGTTTGAACATTAAACTTGATGAATACTAGAGAAATTCAACAACCATTACCAGGAAGTTATTATGTAGACTTGCAAAGTAGTATTTTAGTATAACTTGTGACTCATTATAAGTAAAGATCAGTTAACAAATATAAATCATATAAATATGTATTATTAGAGACATTTTTAACTGCATTGTAAATTATAGCTGCAGTCTTTATTGTCTATATTTACACAAGTAAATTCTAAATTCTAATTAATATTTGTTCAACTGCATTCGCTGTTTCCCTTGCGGCTTTCTCTTTAAAAATTTGTTTAAAGAAAAAGGTGCTAAGTAAGTAATAGCAAGAACTACAACTAATTTTGTAAATTGTGGAAAAAATATGTTTGGAGTGGAGTAAGTAATGGAGTAAATAAATGTTCTAATATACGAGTCATAAAATTGGAAAACAAGGATTTAGATTTTAAATGGTTATAGAGTTGTGGAATATCTATATAAATATAGATATGTTTGTAGGTACTGTCGTATTTTCAATTACTTAAATTGTATATTTAAAATTGGCTTAAAGCAAAGTAAAGGTATTTTCAGGGATACTTATAATATTAACGGACTTAAATATTTAATTAATTTTATTAATTTTATTTAATTTAATTTTATTAACACATTTAAATGGTTTAAATGCTTCTTCGGATTATAAACCAATAGGAATAAATACACATTCAAAGTATTTATACAATTTACGTAATAAATTCAAGTTTTTACCTATTTCATAAAGCGTTGAGTGTGAAATTTAGATCTGTATTAAAGTAATAACTTACTTGTCTTCAACCTCCTTCATATCTAGATATAAGTAATAATTATAACCATAGTATACTCGTCTCTAATGTACATTTTTCTACTTTACCCATCTCTAACGCACATTTCTCTCGTTACCCATCTCTTACGCACATTTCCTTCGTTTACCCATCTCTAACGCACATTTCTCTCGTTACCCGCCCCCCCCCCAGACCGTGCTGGAACCATTGTATCTCGGGATTGCCACTTCGAGTCCATTGGCCAGAAAGACAACGAGTGCACGGTGACCCACAGCCGCCAGGTGGAGAGCTGTTTCACCTGCAAAGGTGATTTGTGCAACGCCTCCGGCTCGGGACGCTTTATTGCCCTGAGTGCGACGGCTCTGTTGGCGATCTTCGCCCTGCAGATGACCCTGTGAGGAGGGTCTTTACATAATAAATGTTGATAACATACCTGTACAAAAAGAAATGTAAATTGTTTAATTCAAATCATTGAATAAAGTTAACTAAATAATAATTTCTCGCTATGAAGTATTTATTGGGAATATAAAAATACCGTTTAAAGAACCGTAATTATCACCTGTACTGCTCCCTGAGCTGCAGTCCCATCCGATTAAAGTTTAGTATCACGTGGGCTTGCAAATCCTCTAATTTGTTCGTTACAATATATTTAAGGTCAATTGTGTGATTGAAAGCCATTAATAAAAAAAAAAACAAAATGCCGTTGCGGCCGCAAAGACGAGACGAGGAACGGAAAAAAACAACCGCAAAATGGCAACAGCACGCGTCTGACAAAAATTTGCAATAAGAAAATTAAAACACAATTAACGCTCGAAACACAACGTTTTAAAACGATTTTTATTAAACAAACACTGGTCCAGCAACTGCAAACCCTACACAACCCGTAATAGTTTAGCAAATTTATTAAAAACGCAAAAGACACATTAAATAAAATATCCGAGCAACGCGCACAACACGACGGAACACAAGAACGAAGAGGAAGAAAGAATGAAGAGAATGCAGAAGGATGCAAGAGAAACAGAGTTGCCAGACTGTTCAACTAAATCGCGACTTTTCCGCGAAATGAGGTTAAGTTCACGAAACAGTGATTATGCCGGCTGAAATTTTGAAAAAGTCACGACATTTTTTTGTTAATTGATAGATTTTAAAATATGAATGTTATTTGGATTATATTTTATAATAAAAACCTTTTAAATAATTATTATATTAAATATTCTTTCTTTAATTAGTCGCACTTGTCGATTTATAATCGTATTTCACGCGAATTTTATTTTAAATCTATTTAAATACTTGTTAATTTCAGGTATAAAATTTACATAAAATATGCACATTGAATATATTTATTTATTAAGTGCAGATTAAATATTCTCACTTAATTAGTCTCAACTGTCGATTCACAATCATCATCCGTGCGAATTTTGTGGTAATAGCCCGCAATGCATATGTACATACATATTATACATATTTTAATTAGACCTGTTATTTTAATCGCTGAGCTATGAGTAATTTTTGTTTATTAAAACATTTGACTCGAGCTTTATGTGTGTGACACCGGCGTTATCTCGGCGGCTATAAAGTACCTGTTCCAGATGCGGAACACATCAGTTTGTCGCCAAAGATGCAGGGAATTGCACAGATCTCCTGGCTGCTGCTTTTGCTTGGCCTTGCAGCGGGATCTCGAATTCCTAGAGCTTCAAATCAAACCCCCAATGAGTGGATGCTGGACTACATAGAAAGACACATGAACAAGACTGCCAGTCCCTGTGAGGACTTTCATCGTTACGCCACTGGCAAGTTCAAAGGATTGGAGGACAAGGATGATATCTCTTCCATTCCTAATATTATCATCCTAAAATTCAACGAGAGACTGCAGGCCGTGCTCGATCAGCTAAAGGATCAAACCTTCACCGAGGCGAACTCAGTGGAGGAGAAGGTGTGGCGCTACTACAACACCTGTCTCACGGCACCCGAATCTACCCGCTCGCCCAGACACTACCTGGAACTGGTCTCTCCGGGTGTGAATCTAACCTGGCCGCAGTTCGCTACCCAGGACAGTGAATGGCCCCAGGTGGAGTTCCATTGGCTGCAAACTCTGGCCCATCTACGTCGCTATGGTCTGGAAAATTCCGTGATCAGGATGAACGTTTATCCCGGCGCCATAGACAGCAGCAAGTTCGTGGTGAATCTCAATATGCCCGATGCTCCAAAGTTCGAGGATGTGGCCACCATCAATGACCAACTGATCAGCATGGGAGTGGACACGAGCCAGGCTCAAACTCTGGCCAGCAGACTAGTGCGCCTGGACAAGGATCTCCATCATTTGGCCGAAGATAACAAGAACGAAGAACGCCTGGACGAGGATTATTTGGCCGAAGAGAACAATGTGGCGTACAGCCTGGAAGATTTCCAGAATCGGACGGGTTTGCAGCTGCAGAAGTATCTAGAAATAGTCTTTGGCCGATCCTTCAACGGCAGTTTCGAGATCCAAGTGTCTGATATTAAATATCTGGAGAATCTAAATGAGATTCTGCAGAAGTACGACAACAAAGTGATTGCCAGCTACCTAATGGTGAAGTTTGTACGCTTCATGATAACCCTGGACGGCAACGGACCAGAAGATGATCCCACCCAGTGTCTTGATGCAGTGCGGATTCAAATGGAACAGGCCGGGGATCTACTTTACGAAGATAATTACCTGGGAACTGAACAGCGCCAGAAGTACACGGCAGAAGTTCAGAGGATCTTCGAGGCCATTACACAAAGTTTTATGGAAAGGCTGGAGAAAAACCACCTGAACTTGAGCGCCGCGGAAGTAGCTGCTCTGAAGGAGAAGCTTTTGGCCATGACAGTTACCCTTGGCATTCTGCCCAACAAAATCGATCATCGTCGCTTTGTCACAAACTTCTATAAGGATCTGGAGCTGGACACGGATCCGGACTTTGCCCAAGCTCAGGTGAAGCTCCTAGAGCTGCGAACGCGACGAGTCCTGAACCAACTCGATGGACCCCTTTCCAAGGCTGAGGGTTTCTTCCTGCTCTACGATGAACTTTCCAACAACAATCCTGTGCCCTGGTTCGAGGTCAGCGGCAATACCATCATCCTGGCCATTGAAATGCTGCGCGATCCAGTCCTAGCCACTGAGGGCCAGCATGACGTCTTCAAGGTGAGCCTGCTGGGTTATCTGTTGGCCCGCAAGCTAATGGAGAACTTCACGCCTTACTTTCTGCCTTATGACGGCAAAGGGAACTATGGCGAGGTGCTGCGTTCTTTCGAGGATTATCCAAGCTATGTGGCTGCCCTTGCCTGCTTGAATGCCACTCACACGGAGAATCTGGCCAAGCGGGTCATCGATGTGGTTAGCCTGGGCATTGCCTATGATGCTTACTTTGGAGAGAACTCTAAGTTTGATCAGAAACAGCCGGACTTTACTGAGGTGCCGCTGAAGCAGCTCTTCCTGCTCAGCTTAGCCCAGTGGTTTAAGGGTGATGCTCAGTATCTGGATTACGGGCCAGCGGACACGGATGAAGTGCGTCTCAATCAGGCGGTGAGAAATCTACCTGCCTTTGGTGAGATCTTCAGTTGTCCCACAACAGCGCTTCTGAATCCGTCAGAAAAGTGTCAGGTGTGGTAAAGAAAACAAGGAATATTTATGAAATTCAACTAGTTTTCTATTAAGTAAACAATTTCCTTAGGGAGGTATCCGTTTCCTTCGCTCGATTTAATCCAAATAAATAGTTGGCAAACATACATTTGTTTATAAATCGTTTTTATTTCAATTACAAATGTTACTACTTGTCCTTGGCGTTACAATAAAAACTTGTAAGCGACATACAAAACTAGGCATTTCTTTGTATAAAATACACATTAAAAAATATATATTTTTATCTGTAGATAAGACACAAAGTGGTGGAGATTACAAGATTGCGCTTAATAGATATGGGGGAATGTCATGTGCGTAAGTTGTAGCTGGACGGAAATTGTTTTCCTTGGTTTAAGTTACAAAAAAGTAGTCGAGTTGTTTACAGAAAAAGGCACTTGAATTGCAAAGAGAAGACTGTTGTGGCTCAAAAAACAAAAGGAAACTGCTGGGTTTCTTGTAAGTAATGGTTTATAGCTTCCCTCTTCGAGCCACAACAGTCTTTTTGGAAAGCAGGCTTGCGATTGGCTACAGGAGTTAATATATCCTTAGCCAACTATTGCCGCAGCAGGTGCGCCACAAATACTGAAGCCAAAGTGCCGCACAGAGCGCCCAGCCAGCCAAGGCGATGGATACCTGCCGAATTGCAGCCATCCTTGCTGTTGCACGTACAGTACTCCATGAAGATGTTGTAGCTGCCGGTTCGCATCAGGCAGAAGCGCTCGTCGCCCTCAATTCCGGGCTCGCCCATGTAGGCACAGCTCCTGAAGTAACGCCACTCCCCATGGACCTTTTGTCGGATTTTACGGCACATGGTCGGCCGTACGCCCTTCAGATGCTCCAGTTCCGGTGCCTGCTGGCAGTCCGTGATCGCCAGTGTGCTATTGTCGAAGGGATCGCCGCATTTCGGATCGTTGTCGCTGCGGCAATCCCAGCATTTTATGGCTTGGCCTGTAAGAAAAAAACACATACAATGTTTGTTTTATGCGGGTTGCGCCGGCGCAATTGTCATTTTTTGGGTCAAAACTTACCCACTTGCAGCAGACAGCAAAGCAGGACCACGGCCAGAGCGCATTTCTCAAGATTTCTCATTTTTTGATATTGAATTCTCAAAGAGCGTTATAAATTTATTAAATTTTTGGGCGTGTAAATAGTAGTATGACCGCGGGTGGAACTTTTCAATATACCATGGCTTAAATAGGAGGGGTTGAACAGCTAACAGCATGTTAAGTAGCGATTCTGTTGGGTTAACTATCTGTTATCCCTCTGGCCACACTAGGCTGTGGGAATTGCATAAACAAAATAAACCTCGTTATTTTGTATAAAAAAACACAAAAATGTCTTTCAATATAATGCAAAAACTGACGATGCAGTGCCTGAAGGTGGACCAGCCACTGTTAAGTATGTATTAGTGTCACCAAAAGGTATAGTTAACTGATAATTTTCAATTACAGCCACCATCCGAAATGCCAGCAAGAAAACCGGCGGCAGTACACGAAACAAGAAGGGACATGCGAGGCCCAAACATCGTGGATGGCGCGTACAGGATGGACACCATGTCTCCGAGGGCACAATCCTGGCCACACAGCTCACCACACGCTTTCATCCGGGCCTGAATGTGAGTAGTCACTTTTCTAGCCTCGGCATCGACCCGGTTTTATATTTTTATTTGTTCCAAAGGTGGGCTTTGGCCGGAATGGAACGCTGTTCGCCATGGAGCACGGCAAGGTGTATGTAACCTGCGAACCCATCGATCCCAATTGGGATCACACCTGGATTCAGAGGAACTATGCCGGCCGTCAGGATCAGACCATCTACAAGAAGTTCTTTAATGTAGTGCCGGAGAAGCAGCATCAGCGCTTCCGTCTCGTCGAGGAAATCTAATTTGTTAAATAATTGTAATAAAAGAAAAACTTAAAAAACTAAATTAAATGTTTTTAACATAGCCAGTATGATGCGCCAAACAGCACAAATAAGCTGTTAATAACAGCTGAACAGCACTCAGAATACCCCTAACAACAGAGCATTCGCCCATAACAGCACCAAAATTCCCCCATAACAGCACATCGAGTGCGTCTTACAGCACTGTATGGCCTGCTTCAAGCGCAGCCAACTTCACTCACTTCTTTCTTTCCGAAATTTCTGAAGATGGTGAGTGGACGTCGGTGTGTTGTGGTGCAGTTAAAATGTTCTTTAAGGGCCAACCAAACGTGCCCCCATGAAAACTAAAGACAGCTAACTGTTCCGCAGCTTCCCTGCGTAGCGAGCGCGATGTAAATGTGAGCAAAGGGACGGCGCAAGCGACGGCAGCAACGTAAACATAACCTCCCTACACGTTGCCGTCGCCGCTCAGCTGTCGCACGTGTGTTGGGAAATTTTCAATTTTAACACGTTTTTCCTGCGATCTTTTCAGTCGAATATCAAGCGGAAGAAGACCAGAAAGCTGCGTGGTCATGTGAGCCACGGTCACGGCCGTATCGGCAAGCACCGCAAGCATCCTGGAGGTCGCGGTAACGCTGGTGGCATGCACCACCATCGCATCAACTTTGACAAATACCATCCCGGTTACTTTGGCAAGGTCGGTATGAGGAACTTCCATTTGCGTCGCCAGCACAAGTTCCGCCCGGAGATCAATCTGGACAAGCTCTGGTCTCTGGTTGGAGCCGAGAAATTCGCCGAGCTGGAGAAGGAGAAGAGCACCAAGGCGCCCGTCATCGACTTGGTGAAATTCGTAAGTTTCCACACGCTTAATCGGATTGTGTTTAGTGCTGCTGCTGCTTTTAACATGAAGAGACACCCAAGGCGATGGGCGGACAGAATGCGACCGTACAATTGCTCTCCCCGTGTAGAGGACAGCCTTTCAGATCAAAGCCAGCAGCAATACACATGCAGAATGCACTCCTTCTTCTTTATTTTGACTTTAACCATTGTTTAATCTCCTTGCAGGGCTACTACAAGCTGCTGGGCCGTGGTCACCTGCCCGCCCGCCCCGTCATCGTCAAGGCCAAATACTTCTCGAAGAAGGCCGAGGACAAGATCAAGAAGGCTGGCGGTGTGTGCTTGCTGAGCGCCTAAGTTAAGGTGAGTTTCGGTCGGGGGAAAGCCTTAGAAGCCACAGTTTGCTTAATTTCGAAACCCCTTCCTCATTGCCAATCGTTTCCCTTTGCAGATTCCACATCTACAGAAAAAAACAACAAGCAAATGGATTATACATTCGACCATCAAAAATGTATTTGTTTTTTAATAAATTTAAAAGAAAAACAAGACTTTGCTATTCCTACAAACTGTGTTGGTTACTTAAGCATAAACTATTTTGAGTTTTTAATTAGAACTTGGAGCGTTTTCTTTCTCGCTGGGTTAGTTTTTTTTATTTGTGAGAGAAATATTCAATTGGAACTTGCCTGGGTTTTGTTTAGACCATTATCTGGGGTTTCTTTATAATAAAAGGTAATTGTTTATAGATCTATTGGTCATTATGATAAATATTTTTCTATTTAAACAGAAAATGCAGTTGCTGATGTTCCCAAAAAAAATGTCGTAAAAACCTCAAAAACATTTAAAAAAATTCTTGTATTTTTGTGTAAAGAAGGTTTACCTCTTAATTAAATTGGAAAGTACTTGGCTTAATTACACTATAGTGTCTAAGATTTATACTTTAAATTAAAGCTTTAATATAATTTATAATTATAGTAATACAGGTAATACAGAAAAAAGGCATGGAAATTGAAATTTTGTGGATTTATGATCTGTTGTGACGTATATACATATACATATCTGATTGCAGAATTATTTTCTATTATAAAGCACTCCATACTTAGCATTTAAAATCTTTAAAACTAGAAAAAAAACAACAAAAACTTAAATTTAAAAAGAAACCAGAAATAAAAGAATATTTTCGCGGCAGTGTGTGGCCAGATTTTGCAAATCATTCTAAATTTGTAAAAAATTCTTAGCCGTATGGCATTTTTTTGCAATACCTGCCACGGTCATACTTACCATATGAAAAGCTCGCGCAGCGTCAGAAAGCGGAAAAATACAACGGAAAAAGTTACAAACAGTACCAGGAAGCAGAGATTACGTGTAGGTCAAGGTCAAGCAGCTGAAGACAACCCTTATCTTTGACCGGAGTTTCCTTCATTTATGAGACGTCCTTGGCTGAAGGACACCCCCCAGATAAGGGACAATATTTTCAAGAAACTCCAAAAACCAAAACATCTCCAAGGGGGATGCGAAAATAAGTGGGAAGTCCAGGAAAAGAAGAAGAAAATTAATTAGAGCCTCTGTGTTACAGAAACGACCCTACGATTACATAACTGAGGCATTAGGATAGCGCAAAATGGCCAACAAAGCACTGAGAAAAGTGACGCACTGCATCTTCGACATGGATGGCCTGTTGCTCGGTGAGTTGGTGTCCTTTTAGGTCACTTTAATCCTTCTTTTTTTCCTGCTCTAACCATATGCCGGAACAGACACCGAACGTCTCTACTCGGAGGCCATGCAAATGATACTCGATCCGTATGGCAAGACGTTCACGTTCGATGTGAAGGAGCAGCTCATGGGCCTGCAGACGGGCCCGCTGTCCGCCTTTATGGTCAAGCAATACGATCTGCCTATTACCTGCGAGGAATACGCACGGTTGCAGCGCACAAATGCCGAGAAATTGATGCGGAATGCCCAATTGATGCCAGGTACTAATGCCCGTATCCCCTCTTTGCTGTCACATTTCAGACACGGAGAGAATATACGAGGAGGTCACCAGGCAAATAGCTGCCTCCTTTGGCCGTCCGTATCCGGAGGCCACACGTTTCCGTGTCATGGGCACCACGGAGCAGCGGTCGGCGGAGATAGCCATCGCCGAATGCCAGCTGCCCATCACAACGTCCGATTTCCTGAAGCGATACACCCAGCTGTGTCACGAGCGGCTCGGCAATGTTCCCCTGCTGGAAGGTTAGCAACCACTACGACCACGACCACTACGCCACGACGCTTTTCTAACCCCTATAAATATGTCCTGCAGAAGCAGAAGGAGTCTTCCCGAAACGATTTCCTAATTTCTGGTTTTCCTTGCTCAATATTTCAGGTGCTGAGCGCCTTTTGCGTCATCTGCATGCCAACAAAGTTCCCTTTGCTTTGGCCACCAGCTCGGGCGCCGATATGGTCGAGCTAAAGTCCACGTATCACCAGGAACTCTTTGCTCTCTTCAATCACAAGGTGTGCGGCTCCACGGATAAGGAGGTGGCGAATGGTAAGCCCGCTCCGGACATTTTCCTGGTGGCCGCCGCTAGGTTTTCAAAGCCGCCCGCTGCCGCGGACTGTCTGGTGTTTGAGGATTCACCCAACGGGGTGACAGCGGGCAATAGTGCAGGCATGCAGGTGGTTATGGTGCCGGATCCGCGACTATCCGAAGAGCGTTGTTCCCACGCCACGCAGGTGTTGCGTTCTCTGGCCGATTTCAAGCCGGAGCAGTTCGGGCTGCCGCCGTTCAAGGACTAAATATGAGCTTATTAGATGTAAATCCATTTTTATGTAGCCGGGCGACGCTAATACTGGAATTTTGTGTACCTATCACCCTGCTATTGGGTTTTAATCCTAAATGTTACTTAATATACACGTACTTTGTGTAGAGTATTGTTTTATTTGGTCTTATAATGGGAGTGGTTTTCATAGGATTTCACTTGAAAATTAAATAACGAAGAATTGGTTCTTTTATTAAGCAAAAACTGCATTTGCACTTGGTTAATTTATCTTATTTAAAAGTCGCGCCAAAAGTGCCGTCACTTTCTCAGCTTATGTTTAAGTGTGACCAGCTCAAGTGGAGGAGATAATCCGCTGCTTTGCCTGCTAAATTTCAATGGAACATTTCGCGTGTTTTGGAACAGACGCGGAAGTTGATAACAAGTAGGTCAAGGTCATTATTTTATAAAAATAATCCCCACCCGCAACCTACCTTGGACTATCTTTGGGTCAAGGACATCCTTGAACTGCAGGCAACATGTAAAGAATCCGCTGGAGTGGCTTACCAGCGTGGCATGTCCCATAAAAGAGGAAATTACTAAAGGCTCTTTATCTTAACTATTAGATAACTGAATAAAAGCGAGTCTGGAGAACAGCAACATGGCCAAGGAACTGAAAAAAGTGACGCACTGCATCTTCGACATGGATGGCCTGCTTTTAGGTGAGTTAGTTTTTGTTTTTGGTGCTTGTAAAGTTATTAATTTTGTTAATTTTATGCTTAATAGACACAGAGCGCCTCTATTCGGAGGCCATGCAAATGATTCTCGATGACTTTGGGAAAACGTTCACGTTTGAAGTCAAGGAGCAGATCATGGGCCTGCAGACCAGGGCAGCGGCTGAGTTTATGGTCAAGCATTATGATTTGCCGATTCCCTGGGAGGAGTGGGCTAAGCAGCAGCAGGCCAACACCGAGAAACTGATGCTGCACTCCCAATTGATGCCAGGTACTAGCATCTACTAGCTTCTATCCTTTGGCCAAGAATCAGGAGTCGTATCTTTGTATTCTTTGACTTATTTCAGGTGCTGAGCGCCTTTTGCGTCATCTTCATGCCACCAAAACACCATTCGCTTTGGCCACCAGCTCCGGCGTCCAAATGATGGAGCTTAAGACCACCGATCACCGGGAGCTGTTCGGTTTATTCAACCACAAAGTCTGCGGCTCAAGCGATAAGGAAGTGGCAAACGGCAAACCCGCTCCGGATATCTTCCTGGTGGCTGCTGCCAGGTTCCAAGTGCCGCCCGCGGCCGCTGACTGTCTGGTGTTTGAGGACTCCCCCAACGGGGTGACAGCAGGAAATAGAGCGGGCATGCAGGTGGTCATGGTTCCGGATCCGCGGATGTCAAAGGAAAAGTGTTCACATGCCACGCAGGTGCTGAGCTCCCTCGCTGACTTCAAACCGGAGCAATTCGGACTGCCTGCTTTCGAGGATTAAGTTTAATGAATTTTTTACATTTTTTAGTCTTGTTTATGTCAATAATGGAATGTTGTGTGCCTTTCCAGCGATGGATTTTAATTTGTTGCTAAATTTGTACCTAAATACACTCAAATGTATTAGTTAAAATATAAATTATGATTTTGTATGCACAAAAAAATATAAATAAAATCGTTTTTGAAATTCACATTCAATTTGCTGAGAATCAGCTGTTTTTCTATTAGTGGTGGGACCAACAATATGGCATATAGGCTGGGTAAAAAAGTAATAAACGAAAGAGAGAATATTACATTTGGCCCTAGAAGGCGTTAATCATCACACATCGCTTAGAGGTGGTGTTTTTCATTGATATTTAATATATTAAACATATTCTTTTTAATTTGTATTCTGTGTGAAGTTACTTAATATCGTTATTCAGATATCGGTATAAATATTTATTTTAAAAAAAGCTATCGATATATTTATATTTCCATACATTTTCACATCCCTATTTATTTATTCGCCTGGGAAATTCCCGCTCCTGCTGTAGTTGAAATAAAAATTTACGTTCTGGCGGTAGTTTTCGCTTTCGGAGATTCGCCCTTTTTTTTGTCGTCGCAAATGTGAAAAATCGCCGGAAAATTCGCTACTTGTAACGGAATCTTCGCTTTTAAATTAAAAATCGGCCTGGCGCATTTGATTCGAATTTGTTGTTTGCCAGAAGTAAGGAAAAGGTTTCCTCTGACATCATAATATTACTGGCATACAGAGAGAACGCCATAAAGAGACTTTTCTGTGCTTCGGTCGATGGGGCTATCAAAATGTGCAATTAAAGTAAGCAAATTGAGTGGAATTCGAAAAAATAAGTGTAGTACTGAAAATATACAAAGGTATATATGTACATAAACTTATTGTTTTGATGTTGTATGTTCCATGCGATTTAAGGGAGAGAGAGCGAGAGCGAGAGAGAGTGCGTAAAAAGAGCGCATGTAAATGGCGCTGCCAGACTGTTAAGAGAAGTTTACACGCAATTTGCCGTTTAATTCGTGAAATTAAAAACATACAAGACTTCTTTTAATAATTCTTATTGAACAACAATTAAAGCTAGGTAAAGTTCCTGCTTTAAATAAAACTTAATGTATAAAATATATATTTCTTGTTGCGAGAAAACTACTTATGAATATAATTCTTCTTCGTTGTTCTTCTAAACATTTAAAAACGCATTAAAAACTATAAACGCAAACTGTAGACTCGAATCGCAGAAAGCTAAAGCTATTATTATTTTCTTTTTTTGTAGGCTTAGATTACCATACTATGAGATTATTTGAAAAGAAAATGCCACGCCAATGAAATTTTGTTTTAAACTAGTTATAGCCCTGACAAGCGCCTAAGCTAAACTGCACTTTTATTTTAATTGCTACTCTGCTAAGTTTTGTAGCAGACGTAATTCGAATCCAATAAGTACTGTTATTTCACCCAGTATCCCTTATCACCAATTCGCGGCGCAACAGTCTGGCAACGCCACCACCAGCAGGCCAGCATGAAAATGCGCAACTCGGTTTCTATCTTTTGCATTTTCAACGTCTTTGTGATCGGTTGTTGTTGTTGGGTCGGACGCCTAAATCGTTTCGGTTCTGTGCTGTGGCTGATAGTTGATAGCTGAATGTAGCTCGATTCGGTCAAATGTTCGATAAAGCACCGCCGCCACCGCTGAATTGCCCCACTAAATCCTTAGCCCCCGCGAGTTGTATAACAAAGAGCGATGTACATATGATGTATGTATGTATGTAGGTGCATAAAAATGCGCCAAAGCCAACTGGGGAAAAATTAAAGGCAACAACAGTAGTGAGAATAAATTCCAGCTCTGACCAGTGTCCATTTAACCCACATTAAACGAACGGTGTGCTCGGGAAATCCAAGCCAAAGGAGTATTTTCCTTATCGAACGCAGCAGCAGTTACAACAATAACAACTCGTAGTCCTCTTAAACACACACCGACATGCGTGACGTAATTTGTGTATTTATTCTGAAACAAAATTCGAGGAAAAGTGAACAGCAGCGGCAGCAACAATAAAAAGGCAGCCAGAGCGTGCAATTGTTTGTCCCTTTTGACTGCTTCTGTAATTACCAATTGCAATTTGCCTTTTAATTTGAGTTTTGCATGCAACAGGGCGCGTGTTATTCCCACACACATATATACACAAGCTCACAGCTCTCACACACAGTCGCATCCCGCTCGCGCGCACACACACACACACGGACACAGGCGCGTGAGAGAAAGGCAACCTGGTGAGGTAAACAAAAATGCGAAAAAGTGCAGGGGAAAAATGATAGATAACAAACAGCAATCGCAAACAATTTTTCTCTTCTTTTCTTCACCCGCTTCTTTGCTGGCAGTGCAAACGCAAACAAAAACAATAACAATTAGGTAATGTTTTTTACGCCATTCTCTTTTGCCAGCTCACTTCGCTCAGAGAGTTGTTTTTGTGTCAGTGTATGAGTGTGTGCGTGAGCGCCTCCTCTCTTTATCTTTTTTCCTTTTGTTTTGAAGAATTACATAGTACAGTGGGGCTTAAAAGTGAAATCAATGGAAAAGTATTTAAATTAAAGTTAAAGCCTATAAATTAGAGAGATTCAAATAAAAAAAAATTAAAAATATTATAGAGTATATATATTTAGTATCTGCTGTTTATTTCCCAAGCAATATTTTGATAAGAAAACTTCTAAGGAACGCTAACGTCTGTTCTAATCCCACTGTACGTTCGTGGCGGTGGAAATTTTCGAGCGGAAAATTTTGTTTTCTGTTTACAATAAAGTTGCCTCTGATTATTCGCTGCGTTTGACAAATTCGAGCAGTTTACGGCTCTTAATCGCATTCGAATATAGATCCTCCACGATACCGTTTCGCTAATCCGCTAATTTTTTATACAAATTTTTCCAGTTGAAATAAGCCACTCGAAGTTGAAGAATAAAATTATATCCGAAAATGTAAACTGGAAGCGCGCGAGCAAAGCACAAAATAACAAGTAACAAAAAAAAAAAGCAAAAAAAATATAGGCATATAAAAAAAACCGAAAACAAAACGTGTGTTGTATATAAATAAAAAGAAAAAATTATATTAAGTGATTTAAATGTAAACCGTCAAATAAGAACAAGTGCGAGACAGCCAGCAAACTTGAAGAGGAACAAACTTGAAACGACAGCGGCGACTGAAAACGCAAAGCAACAATGTTGCACAATAATCAGCCAACAACAACAACAGCAGCAGCAACAACAGATGGCCATGGAACGGAGCCAACAAATGCCACGCACCTTGCAGCAACATCAACGGCTGCTGCAACAACAGCAGCGCCACCAAAGGAAATAGATGCAACATTACCGCCGCTAACAGCAGCTGAGGGTCAGACGCTGACAGCAGCAGCAACAGCTGTTGGCGAGCAAACAGAAACAGCTGATGTGGTCGCCGCTGCTGCTGATGGTGCTGCGACTGCTGCTGCGACTGCCGCTGCTGCTGCTGCTTCAGAATCGTCCGCATTCGATGCTCAGATGCGAACGCAGCAACGTCAAAAGATTAAGATATATCACGATGCGCGGCAGACGGCGGTATGGCGCACCGATTCCCTGGCCTCCAATCCCAATTCGACCATGTGCCCGGATTTCGGAGGATCAGCGGCTGGACGAACAGGAACAGGTGCTTTAGGTGTGCGTTGCAGCATCCTGTCCACGGCGACGCCCAGCCTGCTGCAGCGCAAGGCCTCGGACAGCTCGCTGACCTCGAACATACCGCGTCGCGTTTCATTTCCGGAGAACCAGCTGGTCACCGGATATCTGGAGCCGGCCGATCCATGGAAGCAAGGTGAGTGCGGCAACCCTAATAAGGCCATTCCGAGTTAGGTTCAAATTTGTCCAGGGGAAATTATACAACATTAATACAAAAAGGTTGCATGGTTGGTTAGCTTTTAAAAATTTAGATTAAATCTATGAATTCGTGAAAATTAGTTAGGTCTGTAAATAATAATATTCTTCGTAATTTAGAGCTTGTTTTATAGGAATTAATAAACCAAAAAACTAATTTCAAACTATTTTCTGTAGAAATCTTCGATGGAAGGCAGACTTCCGATCTTTCAGCTGGTTTCAAAAGAAAGTATGATTAGCAAGCTAAATTTTATAGTTTTCCAAAGGGTTATGTTTCCAGGGTATGTTTATGTCGAGGTCTTTTACTAAAGCGTGCTTACGGCTTGCAGAATCCATTATAGGCTTTTAAAATTACAATTTAAAGCTGTTAGAGTTGGTATCCACAATTTAAACGCTTCCGTTTCATCATTTTATACGCTATTTCGCATTCTACGATCTCCACTGGGTATCCGTGCGTTAGATCTTATCGGTTTCCGATAAAAAGTCAAACAAACACGGAAGACAAAAAGCAACAGCCACATACATCATTACCGCACTTCCTGTGAATTAATTCAATTATCCAATTAATTGTTAATTGTTCGCAGACGCAAGTATGTAATGCGGGTGCGAGAAGAATCAGAGACAGCTGTGACGGATACATTCAAAATGTATCAGGAAAATCGCTATATTGCCAATCCAATTGCACACTGCCTCACATATCGGGAAAGAGCTGTTTCGAGAGCTGTTGGTCAGTCGGGAATAGCGAAGAATGGGACTTTTGCGTTGCCATGCCAAGTCCGCGAAATGCGCAAAATATTTCTTTGGTTTTTGAGAAGGCGAGGAGCTGCAACCGATAAATGCGTACTACTTGCAATTACTTGAACAACAAGATATTTTTTTTGCTGTTGCTAAGCACAAAGAGAATGCCGGCCGGGTAGCAGTTTCAGGAAGAGAATTTAATAAGGTTGACCATAGCAGTTCTCAATTTTACATTTCTCAATTGACAGCGATTCGCATTAATTTTACAATTCGATTTATAGGTATTTCTGGGGAGGATAGATGTGTTTCTTAAGGGCGATGATTCAATAGATATTTTAGGTTTGTTTATTACATTTTAATTGGTCATTTTTATCCTGTCAAACCTTAATATTTCAAATATAAATACATTTTTGAAATAACATTATAAATTGACCTAAGATCGATTTAGGTTTTGTCTTTATAAATTTAAGTGTTGCCTTACGATATTATTTTGCCAGATAATGATAATTTTAGTTATGGAACCAATAGTTAAGGGGAACAACTTATGTGGGACTCTTCGGAAAGATTCGTTATTTCAATTTCAATTGGATTTTTTATGTTTTCTATAGTTTTTTCCATTGAAATTTAAATTATATTTTCTTGCAATCTTGCTGAGGGTATTATAATTTTGTGATGATAATTGCAACGCAGTAAGAGAGACATCTCCGACCCCATAAAGTCGATCTAGCCTCTCAGACGAGTCGATCTAGCCAATTCCGTCTGTCTGTACTTCGATTTTAATGCAAACTAGTCTCAGTTTTCAAGCTATAGGGCTGAAATGTTAAGCATTTTCTCTTTTCAGTTTATATATGCTTCTTATATAAGATTATAACAGCAGATTTAATGTAAATCGGCTGCTATAGGATCTATCGGAACTATCATATTGCACTATTCTGCAAGGTTATAAAATCTTCAACATTGCCCAGTTAGCTTTCATTACCCGTTAAGACTTTGTTGCAATAAACAAACTTAATAAGCTTTCAGTATAAATTTTCGATAATTTCCGATATCATATCGACATTGTTATCGAACTTTTTGCTTCCTTAGAAAAAGTCCTTAACTGCTATTATTTTCAGTGATTCCCCTTAACCCGCTTGATCAATCGCAAATGACTTTGTTTTGAAGTTTTTAATTTCGTTCTTCAATACCTGGCATACCAAAATTGTTATGTGAGGTTTTTCATTTTTTTTTTATGAGTTCCCTTTGATTTTGTTATTTGTTATTTTCACGTCAGCGATAACGAAAATTGCTGATAAGATACGGTTCGGTTCAGTTCGTTTTTCGTTGTTTTTATTGCTTTTGTCTTTACCAGTTTGCTTTGGTTCCTTACGATCTCTTCACATGCTCTTCACCATGTTTTATTATTATTTTATTCTTTGCTTTATTTGCTTCTTTTAGCCGGCACTGCTTTTGCATGCTCATTTCGTTTTCGTTTTCTGCTCCGCTTTAACTTTGCCTTGGACGCCAATCGAGGGATCCGCTTTGTGCTACTCATTCTCCGTCGTTTTCGTCCGAGTGTTTTTGTGTATTTGCTTAAACGCTTGCCCCGCTGTGTTTGTTGCTAATACTATTGCCTTTGTCTCCATTTTTTTTTATTTACAGAAGTGTACGGGACACCCAGACATAACACAAGCTGGCTTATAATGTAAATTATATATTTTTATTTGGCTTGTACATTTGTTTTGTTTACTTAGATTCCTTCCTCGCCTTTGTTTATGCCTATGTCTTTGCACTCGTATTGGTTGCTGTTTTTGCTTATTTCTTTTCTTTTGGCTTTGCTGTGTGCTTCGGTGTGTAGGTGGAACTATGTGATGTCATCGTTGTCACTTCAACAAAAGCACAAAAGACATTATGACAGAGGCAGTCTGGGGAGCAAAACAAATAGGTACACACAACCATATTATACATATACATATATATGTATATGTAGGAGTGTAAGAATTTCCCTAGTCCCTGAACTACTTAAATTATCTGCAAAGTGTCCAGGCGAAGTAAATAACCTAAATTCCAAGAAGGAATCTAAATGGTTTTTGTTTATGAGATCAAGGCCATCGAAGTTTGATATTAATACTTATTATTTGTAAACAATTGCAAACAAGCACTACAAAAACAGAGCTGCCCATACAGAGCACTTGGGGGACCTTGAGGTGTTTGTCTTTTTACCATGCCTTGTCGTTACTTTTATTTAGTATCTACACTGAGCGTAAGAACATAGCATGTTTCACCGAAAAGTAAATAGAAAATATGTTCTACTAGGAATTTATTTAGAATACCTTCAGATCAGTAGTGCCCACACGCATACATTGACACGTTAGACTAGCATTTGTGTAAGTAAGACCGTGCTGTCTTTGCATACAAATGCTTACACTGTTGGTGTGAGCAGAGCTCGGGCAGCGAAACTTATAGACTCGTGAGTTTGTCTGTAAAGCTTTTAGATCAGTAGTAAAAATGATTAACAAACAAATGTTAACGATAAAGGAAAACCTTCGTCTCTCTATAAATACCCTTTAAATACACTTGCACATAAATATAACATACCCCTAATACTCCAACAGTACGGGGTATACAAATTGTATTTAGAGTAAAATTTTGTGAAAATGTCACGAGCTCGTTTAGTGTTCATTGGCGATGTAATTAATTTATGCGATTCGAAAACAAAGCATAGCTAAAAAAGGGGGGATTTTTGAAGAGAAATACAAAACGCAGCTAGACAGCTAGATGAGTGTAAATATTAGTAAGCTTTTCAGTAAATAAAGAAAATGTTTGCATATTACTAGACTGTCAATAAACACACTTATTTACCGCTCTTTTGCGTGTCTATCGAACGGGGTGCGGCCGGGACTAGTTCGCTTTATTCACTTAATTATTTATCTATCTGGAGCATTTGAGACGGTTATCTTTGCAAAAAAATAGGGCCCTTTTCCCCCCTTTTTTTTTGAGCTATGAACTTGAGAGTCGATAATGACAAACGAGCGACGGTCATGGCAGTCAAGTTGTCAATTCAAGTCAACGGCACCAGGTTTTGATATCAATAAATAGATAAGAGGTCCCAGACAGTTGCGGAAAGAGGTTGGAGCAACAAAAATTAGTCTGATAATTACACACACTCTGTCTGAATAAACAAAAGCCAGATATGTAGTGAAAATATTAATCGGTTTGATTATTTTATTCTTTTTATTATTGCTTAATTTCTAAACAAAGAACTTTTGTGTTTTATAGAAGCAAAATATATTTTAAGTAGACTTGGGAAACTATAAAGGTCTTCTTTGTCAATCTATTGAGTAAATATAAGACAAATTATTCTAAGTCTGATACAGACTAATCGATGTTCTTACAATTGCAAGACTTGTTCTTTGTAAACTAGTGTGATTTAAGCGTATTGATATTATGTGTGTGAGTGTTGCCAGCTCGGAATAAACCGAAATGGAATCATAAAATTAATGGCAAATGCGTCGAGAACAAGTTTCCGACATTGTAAATGCTTAGCACTAAATTAACAGCAATTTAATCGAATAATTTTATTTCTGATTCTCTTCTGAGTGTGCCATTCTCGCTTACTTTTAGCTTTTCCCTCTCTGTCTGTGTACACATTTGACTTTTGCTTAGACTTTTAGAGAATCGACGACGTCAGCAAAAGGTGCAAAAATCAATAAAATAATAAAAAATTGAAAAGGCATTTAATAGACGTAGACGACGCAGACGGCACGCGATTCTCTAACGTTTGTATGAACTTGGTAATATTATCTACTCGATCGATATCAGCTAAGTTTGCAAACTATTTTTTGTGCTAATCCCATGGTTAGTCCCGTAGACCCATTTTAGAATATCGATCACAACTGGTTTTGTTTTCTAAAAATACCGCTGATAAAAGCTATTTACTTTTATTTATCCCGTATCTCTTTGTCAATCACTCATTTTTAAATCCACGACAAAAGCTGGCAAGCGGGCTGACGGTGACAAATAAATTTAGAGTCTCCCAGGTGAAATTTCCTTGTTTTTGTTTATAATATTGTCATTGCCTAACCGAAGCGATTAAAAATAGATTTGCAAGAAATTATTGAAAGCAAATGTTTGCATAACATTTTTAAAATATACCCAAAGTCGTTAAAGAAATTAACCAAATAGAAAAGAAATCTATCAAAGAAAACGAATATAATTTATAAATTAAACATTTTGTAGTTATATTGTGGGTTTATTTATTATTTTATTCCCCTAGGGTAACCATAATTTATGCTCTTCCTCCTACTTAAATGTCAAATACTAATTTGATTAGTTCAAATCATTATATTTATAGCAATAGGAAAATACGCGAAAATATTTCAAAGAGAAACGTCCAAACTGGTCGTCACATTGTCTGCCCGATTCTGTGGGAAAATTCATAATAATTCAGTTTTTGAATTATTCTAGTCAACGCTAATGAATCACTTAACAGATGTTGAGTCTCAAGGCAGCGGGACGGGATCGGGATCTCTATTATATAGATGAAATAGAACTGAAGCACTTTTGAGTGCTTGCCAAAAACAGAAAAAAGACCAACAAAAATTTCTTAACAAAAATTTTGTGTGTGGTTTTCGCTGCCTGCTTTTCGCTCGCTCTCTCTTTCTTGGCATCAAACTTGGTGTCGGATCTAAATCGAATCGTTTAATTGCCTCTAACACCGATGTGACTAGATAATGCAATGATAGATTAATTTGTTTACGTTTCTCATAAGATCGTTTCTTTGTCTGGGTGGAGGTGGGTTAAGTTTTGAGGTTGTGTCTGTGTTTTAAACTATTTATAAAAAGAAAGGTACACTTGGCATTTGGCACAGTTTTCTGTTGGCTTTAGTATTCAAATCCTATGAAAATTAGATTTATCATAGTTTTAATAATTTATTCTTGGCCTTTTGATCAATCGATTTCTGGTAATCTCTATCCTGAAGTTCCTGTTATTATTTATCAAGAAATTCTATATTAAGGTTTATACATGTACTTTTCGCAATAATAGGACAGGCGACTCCCCCACAAGATGCGTCCAAATTGAGTTGTAAATTACAGGTTCACGATTTCATGTCATACAATTGCGACTAGGTTTGTAGGAAAAAAAACAAATCGTTTGGAAATTGCCGCCGCAATTTAATATATTTTTTGTTTGTATGGACAATTTTTTCTATGTCCGTGTCTCCATGAGACGCCGTTGTCGTCGGCAATTGTAGATGATGGTGATGATGATGATGTGTATGACGATATAGTCCGTCGGCACTGGATATGGAAGAGAAACACTCGCACGCGCCATAAGTTATAGTTATTTGTCATATTTGACCATATCGTATATATGTACATATGTATGTATTTAGTTTGCCAGACACATTTTTTGTTTGCCTTTGAAATGGCGACACTTGATTGGGCGGAACGGAAGAATCATCAAAAGTTTATTGACACGACAGCAATTCCATAAATTGTTGAATTCAGATCGATACAGATATAATTATGGAAGAGTTTTATAGGAAATATATGTCTAAAGGAGGGATGTTTTTTGTATTACAAGATGTACACTGATAGAAAAATATTTGGCTACTCATTTTACCTATTTCTCAAGGAATGGAGGAACAACTAAATCAGATCTTTTAAAAAAGTGTAAAAGGGGTGTAGAGTGGAGGAAAAGATAAATTATATTGGGATAAGCTTGCTTGGTCTTATCATCACAGGACTGTGACAGAAAGTGCAAAATTGTTTGTGTAAAGCGTTGTGTGATCGAAAACCTTACCAAATTTCTATGTGCAAGAGCCTGACCACCTTTGTTTTAATTGTCCATAATTATGTTATAACCTAGGGGGAGGAACAAAATGATTATGATTGATTTATTTATTTTTACACTGCAGATTTAAGTTTAAAAATTAAGATACTGCTAGGGCTTCCGGCTGATTGTATTTGATTATTGGGGGAGTAGGGTGGTCACAGAGAATTACCTTTCTAAATTACCTTTCTCCCATTTCAGTTTGTCTTGTTCAGAGCATTTCTGAGGTTGTCGATCAGTATGTGGAGTCATGTCGAAAGCATAACACCCAGCCCCTAAAGAGTGTCATGGATCATCTCAAGAACCTAGATCTGAACCAGGCGCGGCAGCCCCTACTCCCACTAAAAGCCAATCAACTGGCGGCCAACGATTGCGAAGCCCTCGAGGAGATATTCAAAAGGGTAAGCGAGCAGCTAGTCTTGGTTAATATATCCTGACAAACACATTCATTAATATTTCGCAAACAGATACAATACAAATGCATCGACCTGTCCGACTGCACACTGGACGAGAGCTGCCTAATGGCCCTGTTCCAAATGATTGAATACTACGAGGCTGCCAACGAGCTGGATATATCCTACAACAAGGAGCAGATGACGAAGCGATGTTGGGAGCTGTGCGCCTACATGGTGGAGCGCAGCCATGAGCTGCAGCTGCTCAATGCCGAGAGCAATCAGATAACCAAGTTGGGTGCCGACAGCCTGGGTAGGGCTTTGGGCTCCGCCAATTTGCATACCCTGAAGCTGGAGCACTGCGGCCTCCGGGGTCAGCCGCTCGTTCATCTGTGTAAGTCCAGCTTGTCAGGATTTAGAATATTTTACTTTACTTTAAAATTTATTTTTTGTTTAACTTATTTTGTTAATTTTTATTATTTCTTTAATTTTATAATGCCGTATAATTTATTCCAGTATCCTTCGCAGGTCGAGGTCTCTACCAAAACAAAATGCTCAAGGAGCTGTGGGTGGGCTATAATGATCTGGACTGTGTCGATGCCCAGCACATTGCGGACATGCTGCGCTTCAATCATAGTTTGGAGCTCGTCGACATTAGCAACAACAACATAAGAAACGAAGGCGTCATGTACCTGGTGCAAGCCCTCATTCTGCAGTCCACCGAGCTGGAGCGTCGGCTGGGTGCCCTCAAGCGAACACGTGCCATTGAGGTGGATGAATGCTCGTCGCCCGTAGATACAGAGCCACCAATAGCAGTAGGAGCAGCAACAGAGCCGCCACAGTCCATCGTAGATGTCGTTGATAGTGAGTCATCGTCATCATCATCCTTGGTAAGCTCGATACCAGAGGCTCCAGCGGAGGAGGCAGCAGGAGTCACAAATGATGGGCTAGCCGCCATGGGTGTCCTAATTGATGTGGAGAACGACAACGACGATGATAATACCGAGGATACAGTTCGCACAGTAAAGAACTGCAGCGGTCAAAATGGCAGCGGACAGTCCATGCTCGACAAGCTGCTATCGATGAATAGCGACAGCAGCAGCGAGGAGGCGCCTTCAAATATTTCCACCGACACCCTGGCCGCTTGCTGTTCCGAAGACATCAGTGAGATAAGCAATGAAATCTATGAGGTCACCTCCCCGAAACAAACAGTGGCAGCAGCAGTAGCAGAAGCGGAGGCCCAGGAGAGCTCAAACATCGGTCTGGCGGAGTCTGAAGAAGCGGCTAGTGCTGTTCCTTTGACACAACATCAGCCTGTGCCCGCTGAGGAGAAGCTGTCTCCGCCGCATCAACAGCAACCACAACAGCAAAGTTCCCAAAACGAACGCAACATATGTGGTAAGAAAGAACACACTTAATGAAGTTTGTTAGTGAAAGGCATTGCCTTTATTAACCCTTTAAACAAAGAGCAAAATTTAAGAACAAGATGAGTGACGCCATAATACATTTGTGTACCCTTGCAGACCCTTAGTCAGGAGATTGCAACGCCGTAAGGTTTTTATTTATAAATACTTTACTTTTACACCTACAGAAAGGTTTCTTTCTAGCTTCCTTTCTTGTTACGCCTTTGTGCGAGGCGTTACTCATCTTGATATTGAAAATGTCTTTGCTTTAACCCCAATACAACCTCTTGCAGATATTACTCCCTCAACAGAGGCTAAAACCGTTGAACCCAATGAATCCTGTGTACAGAACAACATCATCAACAACAACAATAACAATAATCAAGCTAATAATGCCAACAATACCTACAATAATAACACAATTCAATCTGGAGCAGGAGCCGGAGCAACAGCCATGGTTGCTATTGTCACACAACCCACAGAGATCGTTGCCAGTCCCAATAGTTCCTCGCCAGCGGCCATTTTTGAGGTT
Source organism: Drosophila kanapiae (assembly GCA_008042475.1). Lineage (NCBI taxonomy): Eukaryota > Metazoa > Arthropoda > Insecta > Diptera > Drosophilidae > Drosophila > Drosophila kanapiae. The sequence continues at coordinate 221,291 of VNJM01002696.1, read as the reverse complement.
ACTGCCGAGGAGAGTGACTGCATTAATGGCAGTGTCGGCGGCGGAGCGGCTGGGGCAGGTGGATCGCGACCATTGGATGTGAATCAAAATGCCAGGACGCCCGGCGATGATTTCGAGGACACGCACAGCACAGACTCGGCCTTTGAGAGTGCCTCCGAGGGGGATATAAGTCGCCATTTGCCCGACGAATTCAGCAGATTGTCGGTATCGCTGGAGAGCACGCGGCTAGATGACATGGCAAAGGAAATGGGTGGCATTGAGACGGCCACCATAGCTACCGAGTCCACCGAGTGTCTGTTTGTCGCCCAGGAGGCAACTACCACGCCCACCACGACGCCGGCAGCTGACGTACTGCCGGTAAAAACACAAGACGATGCATTCCTACCGCCGAAGGTAACCATTGCCGAGGAGTGCCTACAGGCGACCAGTCCCAGCTCCTTCCCATGTCCCAGTCCAGTGCCCACGCCGCCGCCGCCCTCCACATCGCCGGGTGGCGCCAGCATTGGTCTCAGACGAACCGAGTCCAGTTGCGCCTACCTCAACCAGTCGTCGCGCAACCGCTCCCAGAGCTCCGATAGTCTGTGCAGCGAAACATCACTGGATGGCATTAGCAGCGGCAACAGTAACAACAGCATCAGTTCCAACACTTCCAACACCTCCAACGATCCCAAGTTTGCCGAGAAGTTGACCAAAAACGATACCCTGTCCCGTCGCCAGCTGGCCGAGGCCACTTTGGAGGCCGCCAATCGTTCGCAAAGCGGCCTGAAGGCCCTCACATTGTGGAACAATAATCTGACCAAGGATTGCGCCACTGCCGTAGCCGAGCTGCTGCAGAAGACCATTTCTTTGGAACTGCTCAACATTGGAAAGAACTGTTTGTCCAATGAGTTTGTTGCCACCATCAAGGAGAGCCTTACGAAGAACACGACGCTGACAACGCTGGGACTGCAGAGCGCTCATTTAAGTGCCAGGGGAGTCGAGACGCTGGCCACCATTCTCACCTTTGGCGGCAACAGCAAGCTGCAGCGCATCGATATCCGTGACAATAAACTGGAAGTGGAAAGTCTGAACATAATTGCCGAGGTGCTCAAGTCAAACAATACGCTCACCCAGATCGATATTAATGACGAGCCCAAGCGTCTCACGGTAAGCTATCTCTAACCCTAAGACCGAGCAATAACTTTAAGTCATTACCCAGTTTTTATGCCCATCAAGACGAACGTCATGATTCATGAAATTACATTTCGAGGCCGCAGTAGAAGTTGAGTTTTGGAATGCAATCTTGTTTGGTTTCAAACTTGAGTAAAGCAAATGAAATTGTAGAGTTATCCAAGAGTTAAACTGTTGGTAACTTGTGATAAATAAATATTACATTTGCTTTACAAAGATTTGAACATTATAATGCCCTAGAATAAGATACATAAATTATAGTAATCATATCCTTGGTAAATGTTGAAAGTTCAGTTGGTATTCATAGAGGTCTGTCTGAAAGTGCAAAGTTGTTTTTGTATAGTATTTAAAGTATAATTAATTCTTTAGATTCATTTCCAGTTGAATTCATGAAATAAAAATGAAAAGATTTAAGGAAAACCTTAAAAAGGTTCTTGTAAGCTGACTATTCAGCTTTCTTTCAATTGAAAAACATTTACCAAGGGTATTAGCAGCTTCGGCTTGCCGAAGCTAAAGAGTTTACACCTTGATGCCATTCGTGCTTGGTTTTTTTTTTGTGGATGGCTGGATTGAGAGCGTGTGTTGGACGTTGATTTAGTTTTGATTTTGAATTTTTATAATTGAATCGTTTTCATTTTGTGGTGTCACTGTCGTTGTTGCCTCTCTCTCTCTCATCTCCGTTAAAGTTGCCCATAGTGCCGATAGTAAATGTAATACCGCCATCGCCATTGCCCCAGGAGAGCGTAAGTAAAAACCTGCCACTCTCAATATGCTCCACCTCCTCCTCCTCCTCCTCCTTTGTAACCATCTCTGTGCAAATCAGCTTTTTGGCTTGCGAGCAGCAAAAAAAACAAATAACAACAAAGAACGCTAATAACAACGCAACCGCACTACGCCCGCCTGGTTTTACGTCCTTTTCGCGAACATTAGCTAACCTTGCCACACTCTCTAGATGCGCTTTTCTGACTTGGGAATTAAGAACACACAGCCAGAGTTGGGTTTGTTCCACTGCCGTCTGGTACCAGAGACCAGTTGTTCACTCTGCTGACCAAGTGAGCAATTGGGTCCACGAGCAGCTGATACAACCCACACTGCCTGCCATTAACTGACTCTTAACGAAATAATGCCTTTTGCTTGTTGTTTCAGATCGGCAGCGATGCCCACTTGGACTACACCAGGGTGCTGGGCACCGTGCGTTCCCTGTGCTCGCGAAACGAGAAGCGGCAGGCCCAGGAGCTGGCGGAGAGGACGGTGAATGTGGGCGGCGGCGGCGTTGGCAATTCAAGTGCCGCCAGCGGTAGCTTCCCAGGCGGCTCACGGTGTCGCGGCGGTTACTACTTGGGCTCGCGGAAGATCTCGCTAACCTGCCACAGTCGCCCCTTTGTGGACGCCGTCACGGGCACTGTTACGGCTAAGGCACCAACAGCAACAACAACAACGGCGACGGCGACCGCGACCGCTGCAGCAACCGCCTTGCCCACACCGGCCGCCTTGCTGGAGGTGAAGCGTAAGGGCGGCTCTCGCCTACGCTCGCCCGGCCCCAGTCCGCCCACAATATCGCCGTCGTCCTCGCCGAACCGCAGCCGCTTCCAAGTGTCGCGGGTGGCGGAGGTAAGTCCTTTGATCTCGCCACTGGCCCAGCATCCGCCGCAGCATCAGCCGCGTTCGGCCAGCAGTTGTATGTCCATACCCACCATCAGTTCGCCGGGCGGTAGTCAGAGCAGTCTAAATACGCTCGGTGCCCTGCCCACCTCCAGTTCGCTGCCAGCGATGGCATCGGTTACCTGCTCCACGCAGACCGTCAAGCGGCTGTCAGTGTCGCCCCGATCGCGCTTCCATGTGTCGCGCATCTACGAGGATCCTCAGGTGCCGATGGCAAATCGCCAGCTGCCGCCCATCACACCGCACACGCCGCCCATTGATTTGCCGCCAACGCCGATGCTTAAGTCGGCCAGGAAGGCGGTACAGATATCGGAGGCGGCACAGGCAGCGGCAGCCGCAGCTTCTGCGGTGAGCAGTGTGATGATTGTGGAGCCAAGCGAAGACGGAGACGCCGTGGTAAATAATAGTACAAAAGACAAGGAGGAGGAGGGCCAGAAGCTATCGCCGCACGAGACCAATTCACCCACCGCCAACAACTCAAGCTCGGCATCGCCCGGGAGCATTAGCAGCAGCACCAGCAGCGGAAGTGGAAGCAGGAGCAGTACCAATGGTAGCAGTAGCATCTCCTCCAACGATGTAGAGCCTGCTCCGCCGCCCAGGACCTGTCCCCTGGCCGTGTTTGGCGATAATGACATCACGTTGACCAAGGAAACGGCTGGTGTGGTGGCTCTCTCCGCGGCTGCTGCTGCTGCTGTTGCTTCAACGGAAAGTCACATGATGAATCCAGTGTTGGAATCGGAGTCGGAATCCCAGCCACCTGCAGAGCCCGTTAGCAACAGTACAAGGGCTAGAAAGACTTCCTGGATAGCCAATCCCTCGGCGGTGGACAAGCTGCTAACGCTGTTCAATACGGGCACAATTTTTCAGCGCAGCTCCTCGCCGGAATCAAAGCCCAGTCAGGTGACCATAGCCAACACGGCGATCACAACCAGCACAACGAGTAAGTTACCTTTTTATTTATATATTTTAAATAATACTTAATGATTAATTTTGCAGCAATGAGCACCGGAGTAGGAGGAGGCGGAGGAACCTCAAGTAGTGGCGGCGGCGACAGCACACCAAATCCCCTTATATCGGTGGCGCGTAAAACTTCACCCGCCTCCTGGACCTCTCTGACCGGCAGCAATATATCAAACTCCAGCCAAAACGTGGATACCAGCAGCTCATCCTTTCTGGACCCAGCCTTCAGGCAATTGAGGGATTTCAGCAAGCAAGTCTTTCGCCAGAATATCTCCTTTAACAACAACAGCAGTAGCAGCGGCGAACCCACTGTCTCGGGCGGCGGCTCCTCCTTTCCCGCTCAGCCGGAGACAACGTCGTCGTCGAGCAGCACAGAGTCGGCATCGCCGCCCGAATGCAATGCGGCCCACATGCCGCCCAGTTTGAAGCGTCAGCTCAAGGAGAACATATCGCCGGAACATACAATTAATGAGGAGACCCTGCACAGCCTGCAAAAGCTGTCCAGGGCCGAGGATATGACGCTCAAGGCAGAGGCGGCAGCGGAACTGGGCGATATTGAAATTGTGATGCATAGCGAAGTGGTTGACTGTCCGGAGGAGAAGCCACAGGATCAGGAAGAGGCAGCGCCGAGTTTCGTTTAGAAAGGAAAAAAATGAACTAAAACCAAAGATGGGTAATATCAAGATGAGTAACGACCAAACAAACCAATACAATAACGACCAATAGGCAAGCAATTTAAAGCACTCTCTCGGCTCTAACGTAGCTGAGATTAGAAAGATAATCGTATGGCGCTACTCATCTTGCAGCTTATATTGTCTTTGCAAGAATGGAGATCAGAGCAGAGAACTCAACCGAGAAGAACACCACCCACCCAGCATTCCCATGGCGCTTCTTTGTACTGTTAACCCACCACCACCCACAAAGTCCAAGGATGGAAGAAAGTGGAAGAAAGTTTTGGGTTTTGCCCCCCCCTTAAACAAAATTTGATGAAGTACGCAAGTTATACTAACTTTGTTTTATTTTTTTTTTTTGGTTAAATTCATTTTAAGTTTTATATAACAGAAAAAATACAAACAAAAAATATAAATATATTTTAAATATGTGCTCAATATTCACTGAACGCATTCAAGAAGTGTTCGGGGCCATCATAGAGCTGAGATCTCTCTTCTATTTTGGCCAGAACCTTGCTGGCAGTGAATACTGAAGCTGAAAGTATAGATAAAATAATTTCTATGAATGTAAAATATTAAAAAAAAAAGAACACAAACACTTACCTATTATAAACCCCATTGTAAACACGATTTGGCTTAGTGTTGGGCGCCATTGATGATGGCGGCTGGCTTTTTGAAAGGTTTTGAAAGAGAGTTTGGATGGCGTTTTGGAATTTGATTCGAAAAATTAGTACTTACCGATGAAACGCTAAATACTTAAGTTATTTTTAAATGAAATAGAAAGGAGCTTGTAACTTAAATGGGAAAAATCTTCTTCCCGCCATAGAATTACTTCAGCCCCGAAAATGTATACCAAGTGCAATCAATGTTCTTTATTATTCGCTCGTCTCTCTTTTTGCCCCCTCGGTTAGGCTGGAACTGAATCAGTTCCGCCCAAGTATTATTATAAATTGGAACAGAAAACTTTCAAAAAAAAAACTTAAAAAACAACTGTTAAATTAGGTACTTAATCAGCTTAATAAAATATCATTAATTCCCAGTCCCCCCCAAAGTAGACAATCTTAAGTTTCACAAAGGAAAAACAAAACAACGGAAATGATGCGCAAACGAAAGCAAACAAAAAAGTACCCAAAATAAATCCAATTGATCTCATTATGTGATATTTGTCGTAGTGCCCAAAAGCAAGCGTTCACTGTACGTGTTAACCAAACGGGTTTAGTACTGGTAACACCACCACCTTTCGCTCTAAGTTAACTTACCGAAACCCATATCCCCAATCCGAGGCAGATCCTCGCCAGCAAAGCTTTAGTTTGAACCAAGGAAAGATGTAAACTAGGGAACCTTTCAAAGAGCCAGCCCCCAATGGGGCCACACAAATATAGATGAAGAATATATAAAAAACAAACAAAACCCACACACACATATATATATATATGTGAAATTAATAATAAAATGTAAACATTTAATCACGACAGATACTGTAAATACCGCGCGTGTGTACTCTCTCTTTTAGGATCGGAGGCTGAGCTCAGCCCCGAACTCTGAGTTTAATATATATTTTTTTTTAGCTTTTTGTTAATCCTTGTTTTTGTTTTCATCTTTTATTGTTTTAAACCATAAATGTAACTATATAGACATATATATTATGTACGTATTTAAGTAGTCAAAAGCAAGTTTTCAATTTATCATTTTGTTTCTTTCCAAAAAGTATATCGATCTGAAGCGATTTCTTCTTGAGTTGAGTAGAAGAAGAACTATCTATAATATATACATGGTACTTAATTTACAAAAGAGAAGGAGTGATTTCTTGGTGCTCATCATCAAATCTGTAAATGTTTGCCTTATAGCTAGACTCCTATTTTCAGCTATCGAAACTTTACCACATTGAATGGATATATTGGTTGATGCTGATTTCGTTCTTTCTCTTTCTTAAACATTGGCGAATTGATTACTTATTTTGTATACATTAAGTTAAATTAGAAACAAAATAAAAGAACCTACTAAACTGAGAAATTTAATGAATAAACATGAAAGTTGTAATGAAATCATTAACCGGATTATGTTTGCATTTTTCTTGGGAGAAACTATAGGGAGAGTAGAGGGATAATGAACAATAAATTAATAAATCTGGAAATATTTTTAATTTTAATCAATTAAGTTTGACTGGACTAATAATAAATCTTCATGCTTACATGGCGACCGTGACAGGGACTATATCCTGATGTTACATAAATTTGCGTACAATAATACAATACAATTAAAAGTATACGAATTATAGAAGATGGAAAAGATATAGAAGATGTTATAGAAGTTAAATAAGATGGAATAATGGCAATCGAATAAGTTTCAAGTTCACAGTCAGATTTGGCAATAATAAAAGAAGCTACTTTAATGGTGACCGTGACAGGGATTACATTAATTTGAAAAATAAACTTTCATAGATTGCAGCAAAAAATGTAATAAAATTTTACTTGTGAACATTTCATATATACTGTGTACTTATTTCTGTTTTACTTATTTTATAATATATATCAAGATAATTGCATTTCTAATTAGCTGTCACATCAGTAAAAGCTTAACAAATTGCTGGAAAATATAAAAGACTTATCGAGTTAATTTCTTAAACTGTTCGAATGCCGGGTTAAAATAATTTTAAACGCATTAAAACTTATTACATTTATATAATACATACATACATCCATACATACATAATACATTACATTTATATATATAAATATAAAAATATACAACAATTTGTTTTCCAGCTGAAAAAATGCTTTCGTTTAAAATTTAATAGGTAGGTGTGGGAATTCAGAACTAACAAATATTACACATATTTCATTTAGAAATAGAGGTATGTTGTGGTTTGTAAGTAAAGCCTACGTTGGATTACATTCGGTATACAGATAAGAACAGGTACGTGCCTTTGCTAATTAAAAATCGTGTTTCGTTTACAAAATTAAACCCCATAACATTATCAGTTAAGTGTTGATCAAATAAACTCGTAATAAAATTCGCATTTATATCTTTAAGGGACTTGGTTAGCTCTTCGATTATTTCCCCCCAGAAGAGCAGTGTCATGACAACTGTTGATATGTTCAGTCCACGACAAAGGAGCTGATGAAAATGTGTGTGTGTGGGAGGTGTGTATTTCATTCATGACTGCGGAGGAGTTTTTACATGGCTGCCCATTAACAGGGGTGGCTGTCTTCCTTCCAGCTACAGAGTTCTGTTAACTCCGCATCCTTAACAGACAAACTCAGGCCGAGCTTTAGCTTGGCGTCTGCGAATATCTGAGCTCAGTCACGGGCCGCACGTCGTTCGGTGCGGATCGCAGTCGTATTTGTCGCTGGAATAAACGGTGTGTGGATTGAGAAAAGTGAAGCCATGTCCAATCATATAGAAGCCGAAGCTGGAGCAGTAGCTGGAACAGAGGGAGCAGCCAAGTGCGCCAATGTGAACAATAACAATAGTGCCCGCTCTAGCAGGACGGGAAGTGCCGCCTCCTCCGCCGAAACGGATCAGGATGTGGACAGCCAGCGGCGGTTCGGCTGGTGTGGCTGGAGTCCACAGTGGCTCCAGCGCTTCTGCACCGCCAAGTGGGCACTTTTCTGGCTGTGCTGGGGCGGTGCTCTCCAAGGTGAGCTCTCTGCCAGGGGAAGCGGGAATTTGCCTTCTTAATTCAGTTAAATGGTTCGTCTCGCGAATTTTTCGCCCACACTCGATTTCTTTTCTTTTTTTTTTCGCAGTTTTTTCATTAATTTTGTACGGTTTTTTTGGTGGAGTGTGAAATTTAAGGCATCCGAGAATGCATTTAGTAAAACACTCTGAACTACAACTGAAAGAATCATTTTAAAATATGTATACTTGTTTAATATTTATTATTTATTTGTTCGAAACATTTTTAATTTAATACCATCAGTATCTACTGATCAAATTTTAACCGAAATCAAATCTATGAGACTTGTTTTTACCTTTGTCTATAATTTGATACCCGGTTTTGTCCGGCTTTAGTTATTTGTGAATAATAAAATCAAGAGTCATATCTAAAATAATATTAAATAAATAAAATAAAGGGTTTTTAAATAGTATGTAGAATCATTAAAAAATGAATAATAAAAGGTTAAGCAAATTGTAATAATAAAGCTTAATACTTAAGGGGTAAAGGCTTGTTATTTTATCCAATCTTCTTTTAATTTAATTATTTTTAAACGCATTTAACATCTAAAATTATTAATGGTATTGAAATGGAATGTAAGATTATTAAATTGAAATTATTAATAAATGGTTGAAAGAAATGTAATTTATAGAAGTTGTTTTTTTAAATGCCTTCTTTTTTATGTTTATTTCTCTGTAAAAAGAAGATATTTTTGAAAAGGTTGAAGTAAATAATTTAATGAGAACAGTTTTCGTGTTTATTATAACTAATAATTATGTATTTTCCGAATAAAATAAAAGATTGCCAATCTAACTTAAACTCCGAAGCCACAGCTACGAATAAAATAATTTAAATAAAAACAAAATAATATAATTACCAATAATTTAATGGCTTGAAATGGCGTTTACAACACCTGAAGCCTGAATTAACCCTTAGCCTCTTGATAATATTGTATCCATATTTTTTTTCGGGCAGCAAGACAAACTTTTCTTTAGCCAAGTTTTCGCACAGCCCGTGTCCGAGAAGTCTCGAGCTGGCTAAGACAATGCAATGGCGAAGGCGATGAGGACATCCGCATCGCCCTATTAGCATCCTGGCCGGCCTCGAGGTCTGTGTGCAACAGATAAGGTTTCGGGAGTTGAGGCAGCGTGCCTGGACCCTGTCGCTGTCCTGTGAATGGAAGCGAATTAAAAATTAATATCTGCCCCCAGCAGTCCAAGGGATCTGTTGACGCCCTAGCCCCAGGATGCATTAACCTCAAAAATATGCCGCACTTTGAATAGTTTGAAAGGCCCGTTGAAGTGTAAATGGCTTTTCACTTTAGCCGGGAATTTTTTAAAGGGGTTAGAGAAGTGTGGCGTACAGAGAAAAATAAATTATGAATTCCTGTGATGTGAAATATAATATAATTATATAATTAATATAATTTATAAACAGTTCTCAAATCAGATTTCTTTACTGTGATCTTTTCTTTTTAGGAACTAAGATTTAGGAAGTGAATATGATTATTATACAGTAAATGATATATAATATAATAAAAATATAAATTTTAAGTAAAGATGGCAGAAAATATCGTTATATTTGTATTGTATCCATTTTTGATGCAATTAAATCCGATATTAAATCGATATTCTAACGCTGCGATATATAAATAAATCGTTTATTTCTCAAACAATGGCAAAAAAAGTTATAAACTCTTTGTTGGAAATAAATCTAAATATGTTATATAAATATTTGTTTAAAATATGTTTTAAATATAATCGATCAAAAATAAATGATAAAACTATAACTGTATAATTAATATTAAATCTACGTTAAATGCGATACTCTTCGATATTTACAATTTCAATGTAGTAAACTTTTCGATATTTTCGATTGGATATTTATAGCGATATTTTTGTCGATATTTAATACTTTCTTTCGTTAATCTCCTTAAAATGTTTTAAAATATTATTTTCTCCGTGTAACTCCACACGTTGTCATAGCGGTGACATAAATCAAAACAATGTTAATCGCTGTTTACCCAACTCCAGATCCCCGGCTAAGCCGGAGTCTGGGCCGTACTTGGTTGGTGCCCATGGCTACGGTTCATTTTCTAATGGGTTCAAGCGGTTAATTAAAATTCGCCAATCTCGCGAAAGCTGACGACACGTTTATGTCTGTGCCGAGGGGATTAGGCTATGTTCCCCTGGATCAGATGAAATTCTCGAAAATGCACTCGCTGGATGGAGGCCAGATTTAGCATTTTTGGAAGCCTGCCAGCGAGGGTGAGATGGCAGGAAAAAAAGGATATTCAAATTCAAGCTAAAGTTCAATGAAAACTACTATATTTTAGATTAATTAAAGGTAGAATATAATATAAAACCTAAAGAAGCATACTTTATATTTATATATATTATTTATTTTCATTTGTAAGCCAATTTTATTTATAATATTTAAGAAAAATCCTTGCAGCATCTCCCGTAGAATGCCTCTCCCAATGTTTATGCCTTGGTCGTGTGCTGTAAGCCAAAGGAGTTCTGCCAGGATAATGTTGCTTGGATGCCCTGCCGGCATCTGTTGCACGTTGCACCCACGGCTGACCCCCGACGTGAGAACGCTTCCGGCTTGGCCGCTCGGTTGGATGACACAGAGCCAGCCACTGGGTTGTTTCCCGGGTTCTCCTCGCTCCAGAGAGCGGATGAGGGGGTCGGCACGTGACCGAAAATATTAATCAGTTGACACGGCATTAACATAAATCATCCGCAACAATTTTGGATTGCCGCGTTCCGTTCAAATGGTTTATTGTTGTTGTTTATGGCATTCAATTGCAGCTTCTTTCTATGGAAATGAGTAATTTAGCCAAGCAATTCATTTTGTGTTTTCGGACTTTCGAAAATGGGAGTGATGTTCAAAGGCTCCGGACTTAAGCGGACATGTGCGAGACTTTATCCCGGAGATGATCCTTTAAGTCGACAGTGGCAGAAGCGAATTTTCGAATATTTACGACTAAAGTTTACTGCAATTTATATAAATTAATTAAGTTTATTAAGAACTGCATTCTTTTGGGTATTAAATAATACAAGAGCTTATTTATTCAAAGAAACTGTTTCATTTTCCTCCTGGCTTGGGATATTTATTATTTATTGTTTTACTATAGGTACTTATTTTGATTATTTTTCATATTATCCTGGGTTAAATATTAGTAAAATAAGAGAGATATCTAAGGACAAAAATATTTTGAACAACAATTATTAATATTTGAAAGTTTTAAAGCTTTTAGTTTAAAAGAAAGCACTGCTTAATGGAATCTCGGGTCTTCGAATTGCTAATTATAATTAGGCAAACAGTGTACATCGATTTTCCCTACATGATGATATCCCTGCCAGGTTCCAATCATCGATGCACATGCAAAACAGGAGATTGTCACGTATCCACCGCTGCCGTCGGCACTTCACTTCCCACTTGAAGCCAAAGGTCACACACTCTCGCTAGACACTCACTCTCTCCGCCCAGTCTCAAGGTTTCTATTGGTAGATATTAAATTATTGTACTTGATGGGGTAAATGACTTGTAAGTGTCCTCAGCCATCAAAACTGTTTCCTTGCCTTTTTCTTACAAGAAAACAGCAACTTCCTACCCGCTGCCATCACCTTTATTTCCGAAGATGACCAGCAGAGGTCTTCTTTCGGGCGATTATTGAAAAATAAATTGAATTTGTTGCAGGGAAAAAGAATTATATTGTAAGCAACAATGGTTTGGGGAAGGGGAGGAGGGCGTTCCCCGAACTAACACATATTTATTTATGATAGAAAATTCGCCTAAGCTCTCAAAATCAATTTGTCGTACAGATATTTAATTTATGACCCGCCCCCGCTCTATATTCCACCACCACCTCCAATCGCAGCCAGGAATCCAGTTTCCTTTCTATGACAATCTGTCGCTGGTCTGTCCTTACACCATATTATGACACTTGAGGGATGATCCTGGGAGGCAGAGGGTTGAAGGGGGAACTTCTGACTTATATTTCGTCGTAGAAAACGTTTTAGATAAACTAGGATTTTGAAAATGAATAGCTTTGAAGGGTTTATGTGACAATGATTGGTTACGGTACAACTTTGCTTTAATATTTTGTCTTTATTTAAATATTAAAACAATCTTTTCAAATAAGATAACAAATTACAAATCAATAGAACATTTTTAAATGAAAATTCCTTCCTTTTCAGGTCTCATTGTCAATGGTCTGATCAACGTGTCCATCTCCACGATCGAGCGACGCTTCGGTCTACGCTCCCGTCAGATGGGCCTGGTGGCCAGTGGCTATGATGTGGCCTCCTTTGCCTGCCTGGTGCCGGTCACCTACTACGGTGGCAGACGTGGTGCCTCCAAGCCGCGATTCATAGCCATTGGCTTGATCGTGATGGGTCTGGGATCACTGGTATTTCTGCTGCCACATTTTCTGGTGGGCAGCTATAGGGCCACCATTGACGAGGCCAATGTGTGTGAGACCGCAGGACTGCAGCTTAATTCCAGCCAAACGGTAATGGGGTAAAGGAGGCTTCTCGTTGTCCTTGGTTAATTACCACTATCCAAATTTCTTAGGGTTCCTGCGATACGGAGACGGCTAGCGAGAACGAGAACCTGACCTGGACGGTTTGGCTGTTCCTGGGGGCTCAACTGCTGCACGGAGCCGGTGCCTCACCCCTGTTCACGCTGGGCGTCACATATATCGATGAGAATGTCTCAAAGAAGATGTCGTCTGTTTACTTGGGTAAGTTGCAAACGACTCTGCGATTGAACACGATTGATAAGACGCAGAAACTTTTGTCTGCCGCAGTTGTGGGGAGTCGCACAACAACAAATGAAGTATGCACAAATACCCATTCCATACAGTCCACGCTTCAGATATCAAAGTATCTAGTATCTGCTAGTTGCTCTCACACATGCATATTTATTTTTATTCGCCATATTGCCAAAGCGACGTAAAATACTATTTACCAAGACCTCCCATCCTGCGGGGTGACTGGATACCCGGCTTCAGTTTCGGTCCCCGTGTCCTTCTACCCCTCTGTTGACCCAATTTTAAAGAGCGAAAAGATTGTCGCTGAGTCAGCCGAGAGTCAGCGGGTCGTTCCTTAGGTCTTAGGAAGCGAAGCGGCAACGGCAGCGCAAATTTATTGCCTCTTAGTTAAGTTTATCGTGGCATCCGAGGAAGAGAGTGAAGTTATCAAACCCGTCCAGTGTCGGCTCGTTGCCTCTTTTGGATTCCGCTGTCTGGCATTGAGACAATTGAAATTCGCTCCTGCCACATGGATTTTCTCTCACATGGGGATTTCCCCGTTGAGTGTGTGTGCCGGGGTAGCCCTAGGCAGTGATTGCACACTGCGTTTCATTGTTGTAGGAGTGTAACGACTAATAAAAACTTGGATATTCATATTTGCTAAGGATATTCATTTAATCTTTATAGGTAGCTTTACTTAACAATTCAAAAATATTAGGAAAATATTAGAATGAATGAATTAAAACTTCTAGAGCTTGGAAATCTATTGAATTTGTTTCTTGAAGTTTGCTATAAATGAAAAATTAATAACTTCCACACTAACATATTGCTTTTTGTACTTTTGAACACATTTTTAATGGATTTCAACGCTCTAACCATATTTTTGGCACTATTGAAAGATATTCTATAAATATATAATCAATCGATAAGATATCGAAAAGTATGCATCGATATATTTGATATTTCAAATGTTTTAAAAATGTTTAGCTCTTTGTAAAGTAGAACATATTGTAGCTTACTTGTGAGCACAATATTCAATGTTTTGAAATCTGTAGTCACTTCTATGGCACCCCTGATATACATGCATACTTAGGAAATTTAAGAAAATTAGTTAGGTTAAGATTCCCACTTAATATCTATATCTACCTATCTATTAATCTATCTATATAAATAAAAATGATCAACTTTATCTATGAAAAATAATTCGAAACTAATTAAAAACAACAGAAACTGATTGTACACTGTACAATATTAATTTTAAATGTTACTCTTATAAGTAAAAAAACTGATTCATTTTCCCTTACAACTATTACTCCCTGACTACATTCCCACATAGACCTAAACTTCTGTAACGCACTGTACTTCCCCTCTAATAAAGAAGGGTCGCCGTTGAAGACTTTTGTCATGCAAATTAAGATGCAGTTGACTGATAACCACGTTTGACAAAACTCTGTGACAAATTTGAACCGAAGGCAGTTTCGCTGGATATTGTACTTTAATTGAGATAAGTTTTCCGATGCTAAGATGCATTTTGTATATATATTCTTTCAGGCATTTACTACACCATGGCCACCGTTGGACCCGCGATTGGCTACGTCTTTGGCGGACAATTGCTGCTCATCTACACGGACTGGATGACCGTGGATCCTGTACAGTAAGTTCTACCCCATGATTGTTATTAATCGCACGACTTAGTGCCGTGAATGAGTGAGTGAGTGGCTGCAATGGAATGGGGGAACAGGTGACTTTAATATTGGGGGGTTACTGCCACTGTGCTGAGCTTATTTGTTACCCGGCAACGGCAAATGCCACAAAAGCACCTCGCCGGGGTAAATATCTCTAGAGAGTAATAAAACAACATTTCGTGCTGACAACGAGGAAATAAGGTGCGAATGAGAATGAGCATTTGTTTGATTCACATTCTCTGGTGTGGGGGGAGCCACAAGGACTGCCAGATTCCAGAGCAACAAGCCATCTGCATCCCAGTCCACATGGATACCAGCAGCTTGGCATGGCTTATTGTCACGGTGATGCCATAAGTCATAATGCCTGTACTCTCCAGCTCCACCTCAGACCCTCGGTGTTGCCCTTTTCACCTTCTCCGTGAATTATGCCGAGAGCATGAACATTTTGTTTATGATTTTTTACATGTTTACGAGTGGTTACGACGGCTAAACAAATATTTTTTGGCGACCTTTTGTTGCCGCCGTTGAGCAGATAAATTCAGTTGAAAATATAAATTCCCATTTCAGTTAATTTACGAAAGCCGGAAAGGTGGGAATAGGATTGTTTAGGGTTTTTATTATTATGTGCGGTCTTTTTTTATTTGAGCCTTGAACTTCATTTGGTAATCCTATAGAGTTTTTAGCTTACAGAATATAATAAGTTAATATATATATTTTATTAAATAAATAACTATTTTCCCTTCTTTCAGACTAAGCCTGACTAGTGACAGCAAGGTGTGGATTGGTGCCTGGTGGCTTGGCTTTATTTTCGCTGCAGCCATGTGTCTCCTTGTCGCCCTGCCCATCCTGGCCTATCCGAAATCCTTGCCAGGGGCGGAAAAGCTGCAGCTGGAAAAGGTCTCCGAGGCGCATGCCACCAAAGCGGAGTCAGAGACAGGGTCAAGCAAAGGCTTGGGGAAACTACCTCGTGCTGTGCTCAGCCTGCTGGGGAATCCCACATTCTTTTTCCTGAACCTGGCCGGCGCCACCGAGGGGCTGATCATTGCAGGATTCGCTGCCTTCCTGCCCAAACAAATTGAGAATCAGTTTAGTATTTCGCCCATGCTCTCGGCCTTGGTCATGGGGCTGATCACGGTGCCAGCTGGCGGTGGCGGCACCTTTCTCGGTGGCTACTTGGTGAAGAAATGGAACCTAGCCTGCAGCGGCATCATTAAGATGTGCTTGATGGCCACCACAGTGTCGGCATTGTTTACCTTCTGCTTCCTGGTCTCCTGTCCGAATCCTCAATTTGCCGGCGTCACCACGGGATACAATTTGGTGTCCAGGAGCGGACCCATCGCCTTGGAGGCGGACTGCAATGCCAACTGCGAATGCAGTCGTTCGAACTATGATCCTATCTGTGGAGTTAATGGTGTTATGTACTACAGTCCCTGCTTTGCGGGATGTGGCCAAGAGGAGCATGTGGGCAGCCTAAAACGTTACCACAATTGCAGCTGCATTGGGAGCGTTGGCTGGGTGGACGGGGACTTGGACGATGGCTTCCCCAGGCCGGAGGCCACCAACCTTAAGTGCGATTCCACATGCCAGAGTCTGCCGCTGTTCGTGGGCCTGTGTTTCGTCCTGATGATCTTCACTTTTCTGGCCACTATGCCGGCTCTGTCGGCCACCTTGAGGTGAGCTGGAAACACTATTTATTAATTATTATTCATTTAATTTTATGCTTTATTTTTGTCCTATCAGATGCGTTCAGGACGAGCAGCGATCCTTTGCCTTGGGTCTGCAGTGGATAAAGGTTCGCCTGCTGGGCACCATACCGGCTCCTCTTATATTCGGCGCCTTGATCGATGAGTCTTGCATCTTGTGGCATGAGCCCTGCGACAAGGATGCAGGTGGAGCCTGTCTTGTCTACGATAACTTTTATATCAGTCGGTAAGTTAAGCTCTTTATTTTATGAATTAATTCTTCTAATAATTATATGCAATCCCTTAGCTATATGTGGCTTTTGGCTTTGATCTGCAAACTGGGCTCCGTGGTGTTCTTTTTGGGCGCTTGGTGGTTTTATGTGCCACCCAGTAAGTCCTCGAATGACAAGGGAAAGTCTGAGGATAACTAAGAGGTTTCCACAACCATCGAACTGAATCTTAATGGATATATATATTTATTGTAAAATATTAACCCAGGCGGCAGATTGTGGCTCATATTGTGGCTCATCCTTAGCTGGGTAGCATTTTTAATCGTTTAGCTATGTATTAGATTTAAGTATATTTTATAATCATCTCCTAGTAATTACGCCATTTTATATAGTAATAGATCTGTATTATTTATCATTTGAAGCAATCATTAAAACTATGTGTGGGTAGACTAAAAATCACTAAGCTTTTTATATTTATAAATCAGAATCATCTACTTATAACAGGGTTTAATAAACATCTGCTGATAGTTCATCATGCTTTTGGTAAATACTGAAAATTGAAAATTATAGCGTTGTCTTAAGTAATCTCTGGAGGTTGTCAAAAAACTCACTCCATCGGTTTCCTTGGATCATGGGGCATACCGCATGTCTGGTCAAAGGATTTGGTTCCCAATTATTGTGAAGATTGTACCAGAAGAGTGCCGAACCCTTTTTCGGCTGGATGGTTAGATTGGCAGCGGGAAAAATGGTGGCACCACCCAAGGGGACATCGGTGGCCTATATTAATTGGAAGTTAGAGATATTTATATTAAGATTAGAAGAGTATATTTCCTAGAATCTTAGGACAAACCAACAAAAAGTATAGATTACATTTTGATAACTTATTTTAAGTTTAAATGATTACTTACATAAAACAAAAATGTAATTAAACGATCGCCCTCCTTAAGCAGTTCCTAATTATTACATATTTAAACTTTTTAATATAATTCATTATAGTTAACATACCGGATAGATTCTGGGATCCCTGTAGTCGCTGTGCTCCTGAAAATACCCACCCAGTCCGTAGTTCGCTCTGGCCAGAGAACTAACATTGCCCATCGCCAAACCCGATATATCCGTCATTCGATTCACCAAAGCCCTATCCACCTTGCCGCCATCGTCATCGGTGATTTTGACCTGAAAAACTCGATCTGGTTTCTTGGGCGATGTATAGTTATCGGCATAGCCCTGGCTTAAGTCATTGCTGGTCAGGTTTAGCAAATGAGCAATCTCGCTGTCATAGAGTACATCATGGTACAGCCACATGAGTGGGTCCTTGCTGATCTCCTCCTCCTTGAGAGGTGCTATACGCATAAATGGCGTTGTGGTAAAGTTGTAGCGACACACAAGCTGAGGACGCGGTGGAAACTCTCCTCGGCATCCTCGTTCAATGGTGGTGGCAGGTTTAATGGGTTTTAAGTGGAGGAGAGGAATATCAGGGTCCAGGGTGAGCTCCTCTAAGTAATCACTTATGTTGTTAAGGGAGCCTGGAAGTTTTTAGCGATTTAAAAAGGTAATTTAAAAGGTTATACAAGAGATCACCTTCATGAAGACGACTTATAACAAACATTTTGCGAAGTTCCTCTCTTTCTGGTTTGTAAATTTGTCGAGCAATCTTATTTGTTTGTTCCTTTAAATTATTTAGGGCCAGTCGATACCATTGAGCTGCTCGTCTGTATTCGGATTTATTGTACATATAATCAGCTAGGGCCAGGCACTCGGAGGCGCACATTTGGGTTCTAGGAGAATAAATATTTATTTATGAAAATTAATATAATAATATAACTCTCACTCTAGTTGCTGACCAGCCACTAGACCCTTTGACATATCCGTTGAGTCTAGGTTATAGAAATGCTCTATGCGATACATTCCCAATGAAGCCTCTTGCATGTCCTCGGAAGTTGGCGTTCGATTTACAAGTTTATGCAATTCCAATAGATGAATATCTAAAAAGGGAATATAAATTAGATCAATTAATTAATTTAGTAAATTATTTGGAAAGTATTTTGTCGATAGCGAATATATTTTAGCAAAAGGTCGAGAGGTAGTGTAACGCGCCACAAAGTTCTGTAAAGCGCAAAAAGTTCTGTTTTCTGCAGGGCTGCTTTGATATAATCCTTTTTTCCTTCTTAATTAATAAATTACTTCTCATACCTTCTAAATTCTTCTGATCCCGAATGAAAGCCATCCACTTGGGCCAATCTTCATAAGCTCGTCTAACCAGTCCAAAGGAATTAAGGGGATTGGACACAAATTCAATTCGATTTGCTTTACTATCAAGATTTTCACCTTTAATCGAGTTAGTCAATCTGGAAACAAAATATGTCTTAGGTTTTGTAAGTTTTTATACATTTTATGAAACATACTTTTTCAGAGCTTCCACTCTCCGTTGCAAAAAGCTAACATAGTTATTCAGTTGATCCATATATGAGTTCTCAAATTCCCTGAGTTCTCCCAAAGCCAGAATGGAACCTGAGTAGGGTTTGCTATCATCCTTTTTCTTAGTCAAACTTGGTTTAAAAATTAAAATTAAATGTGTTATTACAGAGACTAACTTGCACATCAACATGCTTCAGATAAATAAAGACTTTCTTACGAAATTCATATTGTTAAGGTTTTATTTGTATTTTCACGGTTTTGTTATAATTAGGAACGTTAAATTAGTTAAACGTGCAAATAATCAATAGAGGTGGTTTATATTAAAAAAAAATGGAATTAGTGGAAACAAAATATCGAAATAATTTGTAGTAGTATTTAATTTATTTCTTAATTTAATATTTTTTAATAGCATTGCCATATCGTACGAATTTGAGCGAATAATGCGCCATCTTTAGAAATTGACCGAAAGTGCTAACGGTATTTTACATGTAATGACACATTTAGCCACTAGGTGTCGCTGTTTTGTAAAATGTATATTTAAAAGTTGATAGGAAGAATAAAAATATATTACTTATTAGATTAATGAAAGTATTCTATGAATAAATATTATCTATATGGAAGTAATATAATGTTAGGTTTTAGTTTATTTATACACACACATTATTTGCCTTAATTGGATTGAATAGATAATGTTAAAGACTATATAAATATTCGGGGGTTCCTACAGGAAACCCTATGGTTTTCATAACCCTTAAAAATGTGTCCAAAACCCTTTTTAGGTTTTGAAACGCCTAATTAATTTTGAGTGCATCAGACTGGGATGATTATATTCTACATTTTATATTATTGTAACGTAATCACTTGTTGCCGTATTTTTCACTCTACTCCCCCTATATAATCAAGACTAATCATTAAGGGAACACCTCTATGATTACGTAATCGTGAAACATACATTTTCCTTTTATTAAATCATGTTTTTATTAAATAACTTTGAAAATAAACTGTTTAAGTAACAAGTGATACAAAATAATCATTTCGCTGATGTTATATGGACAGATTATAAAAGTTTATTTATATATTTTACAGTTACTTCTAAGAAGTATAATAATTTTGATTAAATTGCCTTGTTAAATCTCTAAATTATTTTGATATTTATATATAGAATAATATTTATTATTTTAAGAGTATTTTAGCCTTAAAGCAAACACCAAACACACTTAACCCCGAAATCATCTGTAAATGCAGCATGAGAAACTTGCATGTGTTAGCAAAAGATTTTCCTCGCGGGAAAAACAACAACTTGGCCAATTTCCTCGCTTGTTATCATTATTGTTATCGCTATTGAAAAGCGCTAATTGTGCGCAAATACTCGGTGGCAAGGCAAACTTATTGCCAACTTATTATAAAGCTCACACATGCAAACCAAACCGAACCAAACACCAAACAAGCGAAAAGTGCAAGGGCGGCAGAAAATCCAGAATCCGAAGGATGCGAAGACAGGTGTAAGTCGGAGCAAAAGATGAAGAAGCTGCGAAATGTGCGGAATTTCGGGGTTAATTAGAATGGTAATGGGAAGAAGAGACTTGGAAGTTGGCAGGGAGATGGGCAACCGCCACCCCACTTTCACCAAAAAAAAATGGCAATGAAATGTCGCCTTTCCCTTGGCACAAATGTCACACAAAACTATATACTCGAAGCGTAGCCGTCGTCACGTGCATATGAAACTGTTACGCCGGGCGCTTTATGAATGAAACATTTACTATTGCATACCTCTCTGCCTTTTCACCTCCGGGGCACCTTGACTACTGGCCGAGACACAACCTGCCAACCCAACAGCCACCCATCCATCTTTTCCCACACAGCCCATCCATCCATGCCACCCACAAGGACCCGCCGCAGGACACATGCGCAACGCCAGGCAGCATTTGAATTTTGAATATGAATTTTGACACTTGATTATCAGCGGTGCTCGCAGTTCGCGGCCAGTTGCAAGAGTGTGTGGACGTTCCGTCCGGCTAAATCGGCGCAGAAAAAAATAAAAAGAAAAACTTTATGCCAAAAAACCGGAAAAAATAAATTCGCGCTAACGTGGCGGAAGTTCAACTTGGGCTATTTGGCCAGTGAAAGTGCAAAACAGAAAAAAGGATATAACAAGAAAAAATTATATATAGAAAAGGAATACAATATTTTGAAAGTTTTCCAATTTGGCGGCTCAATTTGGAGAAGATGAGAGGGAGGAGCCTTGCTGAAATTTGGCTGCTAATGCAATTTGTGGGCTTGAGCTGGGCCAGCTTCTCGGAGCTAAACAATTGTAAGTTTTATGGCTAATCAGGGGTGCCACAGAAATCACTAGGTGTTTGAAATCAAATAAAAAGGTGGATACAAGTATGGAATGAAATGTTTAAGTGCTTATCCTACTATAAAACTTTTTGTAGCACCTTGAATATCTTGTAACGGAATATAAATCCCATTTAAAATTTTTTGTATAAAGAAAATACATTTAAGGTTACAATTTGTAAAGAAATAATAAAATAAAAAGGGAATAGTCAGTTATTTATCCAAAATTGGAAGTCTAAGCCGATTAATGTGTAGAATTTAATCATTTACACAAGTCGGAGACTTTTATTTCGAACTATATACGTTTTATTGGTATGTTAAAACTAAGCAGGAAAGTTACACTCTCAGTATAGTTTTATAATTATTTTTAATTGTTATTGTTTGTGGTAAACATATCATGCGAAGTAAAATCCCCTATGTAGGTACTTTTAAAGAAAAAATTGTTAAAGTTCAAAGGATATTTTAGATTATTTGCAAAACTTATTCAAAATAATTAATAAAATGTCCTAAATTTATAGATGGTAGTTAGAGACAACTTTTTATGTTAGAAAACAGATAAAAATTGCTTTAATTAATGTATATTACAATATTTAAATAACATTGTACATTAGTCGTTCTTTTCTTATTTACCTAATATTTATAATATTATTTATTAGCAGTGATTTCCAAGTTTGATATATACTAGTTGCCTAATGAAATTATTTAAATATTGGCAGTGTTTATTTAATAGAAAACCTACCTAAAGTAGCCATAAATATTGCCCATTAAATACAACAATACAATACAAAATTTCTCACTAACTTCGACGCTTGAATCCTTTCAAGCAAGAAAACAATTATTTTCCAACCTGCTTGCAACCAAAAAGATTACAAAATTGAACAGCTATTCGGCTAATTGACTACATTTAACGTGCAAACTATGTTAAAACAAAAAAGATGACTAAAAAACGATGATAAATACCATCAGAAGGAGCAGCGCGTCTGATAAAAAGGGGGGAAGCCAGCATGACAGTAATCGGAAGTCCAAGGAGTCCATAAGTGAATAAACTGTGGCCAACACACATCCCCAGACGGAACGGGATGCTCGCGGGGCAGACGGGAAGAGTAACGAGGGGTAACTTCCGCCAAAGGAAAACTGGTCTGTACCCCAAAGGAGTAAAAACAAAACAAATTTTCCTTGACTTTGGCCCGAGCCAACAACAAATGCGATAAATATATCAAAATGGAAGAAATTCAAAATCGTTATTTAAATCAATGTGCCAAATGCAATATAAACATAAATATTGGCAGGCTAGCCGCAGCAGCGATAAGAATGTGAGAAGTGAGTGTGAGCTCAAAGAGGAGTGAGTTTTTCCACAACTCAACCGCATGGCACCCACTGGAAAAAGCCACCTCAACCACCATCGGCCGCCACCAGGCAGCCTTCACAGCGGGGGCGCGAGGAGACAGACAGTCGCGGAAAGGCGACGTTTTTCCACATCCTATTGCACTCTGCGCTATTTTTTCTTTTTTTTTCTGGTGCCGCTGCTGCCACCAAAGTGTTGGGTTCTTGGGCACTGCAGTGGGTTATTTCCCATTTCTTCCATTTTTTTTTTTTTTTCATTTTCGGCAGACATTGCGTGCTGATTGTACTTCGTTTCGCCAGTCAGCGAGCCAGCCAGCCAGTACTCCGCCGGCAGACAGTTGGAGTGTCTAACAGGAGACAGGACATTCACTTTCCGTTTCAAGTTCAACGGTGCGCGGGAAAAAGGAGGCGTCCGCAATTGCGATTGCAATACTGACTTCAAGGGGAAATTATGGCCTAAGCCTCCACAGATCGAATCTCTAGGTGTAAAGGCAGCGGAGTTGAGAGTCCTTTTAACAGCTTTTAGCTCGATTTACTTCTAGAAAAAAAAAAAATGAAAAAACAACATAGAAATTAAGCAACTATAAAGTTAAACATGAACGTAAATTACCTGCTGCCAGACACAAATGAACCAAAAAGTTGGTATGCACTGGAAAAATGTTGAAATGTTTAATAGGTTTGATAGAGTGTAAAGAACTTTAATGGAAATAATAATTAAGTGATCATGGTAAAAGAAAAACCATCATTACTTAAGGTCTGAGATAAGTTTCTCAATATCGTCGACTGCCTCTGATATATATTTTGCATATATTATTTATATAGTTCATATCGTCTGTTTTTAGTTCACAAACGCAGTGACTTTTAAATAAAAAAACACACAAAGTTCTTTGCTTGAAGATAAACATGGCATGATAGTAAAAATATAAGAAATCCTATAAATACTATTTCTACCTGCTATCAGCCTCAACAATAAGTTTCGTAACAAATACCAGTGTGTACCTGAATTCGTACTTGGGAATTTTATGCATACTCTTTCGAATAATTTTATGGTCAAGGCTGTAACTCAAAGGGAAACAAAACAAATTCATTTCTTTTACCATTATTACGTATTAGTTAATTAAGGAAATGTACAAAATAGGTGACGTTCAAGTTATTCAAACTTAGGTCCTCATTTTTCAATAGTAGACTCTTCCTATTTATAAAAAGATCATTAAAAGACTTGCAGTTATTTTTTTTAATTTTTTAATTATACTTTATGATAAACTGTTCTTTTATTAGCTTTTTTTTGTGCCCAGTACAAAAACGAACTTTATTGTTGGCAAAACTGTGATTATTTTGCCACTGACTTTCCCAGCTCTTTTTGTGCTCAGTGGTCATACCATATATGATGTGTTTTATGCTTAAAACCGTCTAGTTCGTTCCTTTCTTTGGAATATTTTCAATATGCAAACATGCAATAGCTAAATTGCAATAACAACAAACTCCGGGCAGAAACAACAAGCACAACCAAAGGCGGAAACAAAACCATATCAACTGAAGGCAATCGTCAAACAATGGAGTCTCTAACATTTGCAGTAAAACGAAAAAAAAGGGGCGACGAGCGACCCCAACTCGGACCGGACCCCAAGACACCCTACTTTGCACGGGACCCAAAACATAATCGCAAATTATAGGCTATATGGCGCGACGCCGCGGTAGGCTCCCCCCACAATTTGATGCTAGTTTGGTGGAAACACGCCCTCACCTGGGTTGGGGTGAACCCAAAGGTGTGTAGGCAGGCAGCTTTTTACAATTTTCCAGGTACTGGCACTAGATTTTTGCATTTTTTCGGGTTATTATTTGCTCATAATTGTAATTTACGTATTTGCTGTGTGTGTGTTGAGGTTGAGGTGTTCGTTCGGGCTACTTGCTAGGCAATTTGATGTGATGTGATTTCTATTTTTTTTGTAGACCCCCTTCCCCCTTTGTTGTGTGTGTGTGAGGTGTGTGTGCGGTTGCTACTCTGGTGGTTAGTAGGCTGATGGCAAAATGTCGAAGTCTTGCGGTTGACTGGAAGTGATTGCGATGGGACCCGAGTTGAATAAAATCGACCACCGACCAGGAAATGTACTAGAAAATTAACTATTTAAGTCGAAAGGTGCTTGAACTTGAAGTGGAGAGGGGTTTTTCAAGAGTTAGATGCGTTAATTTTTTTAAATTAAGTAATTAAAGTATAAACTAAGGAAGGAAAAGCATAAGGAAAGGGTTAAAGAAATGCACGACAATACAAATAATGGGAAATCCTATTTATAACCTATTAAAAGATGTCTTAAAGTATCCAATGGAATTTTTTGAGGTAGGAAATGAAGGATAAATTGCAAATTTAATAATTTTAGACACATGTTTGACCTTAATAACCTTATTAACTTATATTTAGTATATATTTTAGGAAACTACAACAAATATTAGTTGTATTTTTGATTTAAATTTAAAAATTGAACACTTTATTAAATACAAGTTTTATGAATTTATTTCCTGTGCTCCCTAAAAACTGCTTCATCTTAGGAATATTTTTTTTGACATCTTGCTTTCTGCCGCCATCCTGCATAAACTTTTAATTTCACTAATTGTTGGGATTATTTGCTGCTGTCTCGGCTTAATGTTAACCTCAACGAATTTATGACCGTTCGTTCTACCAATTTTAAATATCCTTGACCACTTCTGGCGGGGGCATCTGGAAAATGTTGAACAATTTGTGCTTAGGCTGTGTTGACATTCTGCAGACACACGCAGAAACTGTGTGTGGAAAAGAAATGAAATAATTATCCCTAAAAATTGTGGATTAGAAATGGATGGCAGCGGCAATACGTTGGATACATTTTTTTAATTGAATTAAATATTTGCGCCTGAGTTCCCTGAAATGGGTGAACCAGAGGACCAAATGCCAGTCTCTAACATTTGCAAGGCTCATAAACCAACCCACCCCCAGCAGAGCTACCCCATTCCGTCTGCCCCATTTAGTCCCCTAATAAGGAGAGTCATAAATGTTAAACAATTGGGTTGTCTTCTTGGTGCAATCTTCCCTTTTTTTTTCAGCGGATCCCAAGTTCAGCGGTCCCATCAACAACTCAACAGTACCCGTGGGACGCGATGCCCTGCTCACGTGTATCGTCCACGACCTGGTTAGCTTCAAGGTGGCCTGGTTGCGCGTGGACACGCAGACCATTCTGAGCATCCAGAACCATGTCATCACCAAAAACCATCGGATTGCCATCTCGCACACAGAGCATCGCATCTGGCAGTTGAAGATACGCGATGTTCAGGAATCGGATCGCGGATGGTGAGTTAGGTTTTAAAGCATAAAATATATTATAATATATAAATGTGCTTCCTAAGGTACATGTGCCAAATCAACACAGATCCCATGAAGAGCCAAATGGGTTATCTGGACGTTGTGGTGCCACCGGACATCGTTGATTACCAGACCAGTCAGGATGTGGTTCGTGCCACAGGGGATAATGTGACGCTAACCTGCAGTGCAACGGGGGTTCCCCTGCCCACAATTACCTGGCGTCGCGAAGAATCCACCCCACTCCTTCTTTCTGAGGAGTCCGCCGATCAGGAGGTCTACAGCGTGGAGGGGCAGAATCTCAGCTTGTGGCAGGTGCAGCGTTTCCATATGGGCGCCTACCTCTGCATCGCCTCCAATGGGGTCCCGCCCACAGTCAGCAAGCGTGTCATGCTGGTGGTGAACTGTAAGTCGAAAGATTTGAAAGTATCTCTTGAAGTAATCTAAATTGGTTTTTCTTTAAAGTTGCGCCCACCATCTGGACTCGTTACGATACCATCTACGTGGGTCTGGGCCAGAAGCTGACGCTGGAATGCATCACGGAATCCCAGCCGGCATCTGTGAACTTCTGGCTAAAGGACTCTGAGCTGCTGCCAGGAGGTTCCTATGAATCCGTAACAGTGGATCATGTCCATCGGATTGTGATGAGGATCACCCTGCGTCCGATAACCAAGCGGGATTTTGGCGAGTACAAATGCAGGGCAAAGAATGCAATGGGCCAAACAGATCGGATTATCACAGTGCATCGTAAGTAGATTCATTTTTCTTTATAATATAACAAGGTGAGTAACGCCATGCAATCTGCACTGAACTTTTTTAGTCCTGGCTACAGGCTCTCTTGAAATTTAGTTACAATGCCAGAGAGAAAGCGCTGCTCTCTTGTACGCATACAGCAACATCCAATGACTGTATGGGTGCACAGATATTCTCAAGAATTCTAGATCTGTACGCACACATACGCACTTGCAATATCTGTGTATATATCCCACATGGAAGTTCATGCTAGTTTGAGTTTTTTATGCTCTTAACTTTGAGCAAGAGGGGAAACAGCAGAATAAGTGTTTTACGCGTTACGCATCTTGTTATTATAAGGTCTTCGATAAAATCTTTGCTTTAATATCTATTCGCTTTCAGATAAAGCTAAGAAGCACGGACAGCACTCGCATCAGACCTCCTCCCGCGAGAGCCAGTTCATTGTCATTGAAGGTTGGTGTTTTCAATACTATAATTATTAAACAATTAAAAACTATTCTTCTTTTTAGAATATATAGCGAATGCGGGCGATATAAGCTGTAGATACCACCCCCTTTGGATTATGTTTCTGTGTTTCCTCAATAAAGTGGCCAGCTTGTGAGCGAGCGCAGTTAAAACAATGTTTGTTTTGTCTTTTTAGCCACTCTGAGGTGTGACTGCATCTTTTTATATATATATTTATGTATATATACTGCCTAATTTACAATTTTGTATGTTATTTATAGTTTTTTGTTGTTAACAATTGTTCGATTCGTTCAAGGGGTGTACAAATAATTAGATAAAATCAAGTAATTTTGATTATTTTTAGTTGCTGGATAATAATTTTGATTCACTTATTAGTTCGTCGGTTTGAATAAAATTGCTCTAGGACAACATTTACAATAATAATCGCGCACGTTTCTTCTCATTTCAACTATTAAAATTAACTACAATTCATTTTAGCTATATACAATTGTGTGTTTGTTTCTTAGTCAGATCAATCGGATATTTAGCTAAAACTTAATCCGCAACTTTACGCTTAACATAGAGGAAAATTGAACTAAGTCAACAGGTATTTGATTCTTCAGATTAATCGATAGCTACTCCTTCCCTTCCCGTTTCCTTCGCAATAAATTAGTGTGTTAAAAGTTAAGTCTAACTATGAGCGTGTCGAGGTAGGCGTAACAGTTTGTTAGTTGGATTTTTTGTTGGCTTACAAATTAAGAGCGTTGGTGAGAAGGATGTGTGTGTGTGTGTTTATGTGCTATAGCCTAAGAGGTGGTTCCTAGAATAACGCTCAACTTGAGCTGTCATGACCATTGGCCACTTTTGAAGTCCTCTCCATGCTGGGCACCTCAATGGCCGGCGGCGGCGTGGCGCCCTTGGCCTTGGCCAAAACATCACGCTGTTCATAGATCTCGTTGACTAGCTTCTTCACAAACGGATGGTTGAACTTGCCCTCGGTGGAGTCAAAGAACTCCTGGTGCTTCAAAAGGCAATTGTCACGCTTCTCGTACTCAAACGCCTGCATAACCATGTCCAGGCGATCCAGATCCTTGACGAACTTGCTCTCGGCACTCTGGCCATGCTCGTATTCCTAATAAGTATATTTTTAATATTTGTTTTTATAGACAGACTTCTTAGTTTGAATACCAACCTCAAACAGTTCCATTATGCGCTTGCCACGCGGCTCAATTAGCTTGCATATATCCTCCATGGCCTTAAACTCCATGGCCCGCTTCTCATCCTTGGACACGCCACAGAAAGGCGTTATATCACCCACTAAACTCTCAGCCAAATCATGAACTAGCGCCAGCTCCATGCAGCGAATTTGATTTAGTCCCTCGCTGCCGTCCAACAAGAAGGTTAACATACTCATCCGGTACATGTGTCCCGAAATCGATTCGCAATCGTTGACATCACGTAGCACCCAGCCAGTGCGTTTGGTGTGCTAAAGGAGAGAGTATAAAGAATATGGAAAATTAGAGGAAAATAATTCCAATAAATATATTTTAGAACTAAGAAAAGGTATGGTAATGTATTAAAGATTGTATTTACAAAAGCCTAGTTAGTTAAAATCTGCCTTCAATTTATATATTGTAAAGGAGAAGCAAGGTGCACTTTTTTTTTATTTAAGTTTCAGTTTCAAAGTTTCTTTTAAACGAATTAATAGAATGTTGATTTTAAAGAGAAAAAGTCATAGCATATTCCTCGGTTTTTTTGTACATAGATACACCGATAGCCCACCTGCCACTTTGGCTAATTAAAAACCATTGACGACAAGGCGACTCTGGTGACATCGTTGCCGGGTTCGCTTGCTGCACACATCAAGGTTGCTGGCGCCTGCCCCAGACCTTCACCGCCAAACAAACCTACCAGCCAGCGAGGAGGGCCTGTTCTAGACTGTTGCTATTTGATCAATAAACGTTTTTATTTATAGCAACCCGGCGTTGAGTATATGCACAAGGTCCAAAAGACGTTGCAAGCCATTGGCTTTTCCTTGTCATCCGTAAATTAAGTTCCCCCCGATTTCATATATAATATAATATTATGGCTTAATTAAACGGGCAGAAGGCCTGGCAGCTTAGCTTCCTTTAATCATAAAGTCAATATAGTCCGTGACTTATCAGAGCGAGTGACTGATAGGTTGGTCAGATCTCTGGTTAGAGGGGGTCACGTAATGATATTGGATACCTTATCAGGAGGGACAAAGATTCCACAGAGTTGGGTACAACATGCATAATGATGCATACAGCAGATATATGCCATATCTCATATTAATAATAATATGGATGTGCGGGGAGTCATACATGTGCATTAATGAGTTTTGTTGATTAATCACATTTGCTTAATCCATATGGTGTATATATCAATATTGATATTGGCTATATACTGATGATATTAACAGTTGAGTTTGAGGCGTAGAAAGCCATTCGGCCAGAGGCTTTATTAGCAACAATTCAAAAGCAAAAAATATATTGTAAGGCGTTACTTTTCTTGAAGCTTATATTGTCTTTAGAAATAAGATCATTCATTTGCAGTTATTATATTGTTTGTTCTTCTAAAAAAAAACTTCTAGAACATATTATCAACCTCAAACAAACCAACAAAATATTTCTCTTGCCCCTTGAGGTGTTCCCTCAACTTGCTTAGATTGCGTCTATATTTTGAAGGCCAAGATCAAAGTCACGCGTCGCTTTTTCTTTTTCATTTCATTTTGCTTTTGCACGCTCTATATACTACCATTCAGATTCACATACATATACAATTGGGCAATAAAGAAATTTTAGAAAATAGCTGGGAAAATTGTTGTTCTAGTTCCCCTCTCGGAATCTGTTGTTGGCCATACGTCAATGCTGACGGTTGAGAATGCTTGGTGGGGCTCCAAAAACAAAAGCAAATATCAAAATATACATTTCATTGTGCTCACGTGAGCCATTTGGAACTTTGCCTTTTCGCAGTTTTTGTATATTTGCCAAGATTATGGGTTTAGGCAAGAGGGAAACTTTGAGTTTGGTAATCAGTTTAATTTCGTGGACAGCTTGGCTACTCAAGTTACAAGAAATTCAATTCGATAAGGAACCAAGTCCCGTGCTTTTGTCATTTTCTTGATGGGTTGAAAGTATCAGCTGCAACCATTATCTAATCTAATCGCTGATGGGTTCCAGAAAGTGTGCAGCTCGCGAATTTTGCGCTACCTTTGTGCTTTTATGGCTTACATTTATCTATATCGACGGAGACCTTTGACAAATTGACTGCAAATTGCAAATATAATTTGTACCAAGCCGAAAAAAACATTCTACTTCTAAAACTACATACAATATGTGTTTGTATATATAAATAAATATGTATTTTTTTTTTTGGCAACCGACTATAGAAATTCGTTCGAGAGCGAGGCTGCCTCTGACTCTGGCATTATACAACATTCGCAGATATACAAAACAAAAGAACGCTAGAGTGTAGATAAAATAAAATAGATTATACACACACAAAGTAAATAAATAAAAATCTGAGCGATGTTTATTTTGTCTAAATCTCAAACAGATTTGAAAACTGTTTTGATAAGAGAAGCTTATGTTCTGCAGTACTTTATTACCAGAAGAAGGGTTCATAAGACGACCAACGACTTGATAAGAATTTTGATTATGAAACAGCTTACTCACAATTAAAATAGCTTTATAATTTAATAAGAAAATGTATAAGGGAAATGGAAGAATCATTATAAAATAGCTGACATCATATAAAGTAAACCTTTTTAAAGTGAGTAGCCACTTGTCATTGAAGCAAACGTAGTTGATCAAATATGATATTTGAGCTCTTTTGGTTGCCTTGTTTCTCTCTTGTGTTAACACCTACATACTCTGTTGGAAGGCCATTATTCGAACCTAATAAAACAGCAAAATAAGTCTCCATATTTAATAATGATCACATAAGAAAATATAGATGAATTGAGCTCCTCAGGGTCATTAAAAACTGCGCATCTTTTCAATAATATTAAAAATCTTGACATTGTAATGCGTAGCTTCTAGCTATTCCGCATTAAACGCTACAGCTACATAATATATATATTAATTTTCACTACTAATTTCCATGATTCTCTTCGTTAAAAACACCCCAAAAAGCTTAATCAAAACATCTTCCTTTGGGGAAAAATCAATAGAAACATATGACGCGCAAGGCAGACGCGACTGTGAATGAAAAGCAGCTGGGAAACTGGTTTACGTTTCGCATACCTTCAGATTCCCGATGAGCTCCATGAACTGTAGGATTTCGCCGAGGCCGGTGCTAAAGCAGGCCTTTGTACCGGCACTGGCCGATGCGGTGGCCACATCGTGACAGGAGGCACCTAGTCCTGTGGACTCCACGGCGTTGTTCGCCCCGGTGGCCGTGATTTCCTCCGCCTTGTGGGCTTGCAGGGGCTCCGCCGCTAGCGATGACATGGCGAACTTGGTGGTGGTTTGCTGCTGTTGCGAGGACTTTGCTCGATGTCCGCTGCCTGATGATTGTGTGTGAATCTGACGCTGGATATCCTGGGTACGCAGCTCCAATAGCTTTCGGGCTGATGGAAAATTAATGCCGTGGTGCGCCGACTCCAAATCCGACTCTGATTCGCTGTGACTATAACCGTCCGCGTGCGATGGCGAATTGAGACTGTCGCTGTCGCTGAACTTCGCCTGCCTAGAGACCTGTGTTGTTGCTTTGGCTATAGCTCTGGCTGTACCTGCCGCTGTGCATGTGTTCGTGCTGGCTGCCGTCGCGTTGCCCAGGTGCCGAAGCAGCCTGTAGAGATCGCTGCTTCCGTTCGGCGTTGCTGCCGTCGCTCGGACCAACTGCTGTAGTGAAAACATCGCGCGAGAGAGACCAGTTTTAGAACCTATACGGAAAAGAGCACATATTTACTACATCCTTTTTCAGCATACTAAAACCTAACATAAAGGGGGAAAGATTCAAATAATAAATGTTATTTATATTATGTTTGTACATATATGCAAGTTGTTTTTATTTTATTGCTTTTATTTATTTATGATATTATTTTTTCTTAATATTAATATCATCAAGATTTTATTTTTATTTTATTTTATTTACATAAAGCAGTAATAGAAAATCTGAAAGTTTTTTAAGCCTTCAAAATCGTTCGAAAGTTAAGATATACATTCGTAAAAATTGGAAAAAATTACATATTCGTCTCATTTTCAACAAAATTAAAGCCTGAAATCTAAAATAATATATATAGTATTACAGAGTAGAAGAAAATATATTAAAAAACAGCAAAGATATAATTTTATTATTATTAATTTCCCAATCGTTCATATAGCAGCTTTAAGATCTGGTTTGAGACTGGAAAAACAGACAGACATACGGACATGGCTAGATCGACTCGTCTGGTGCTCTCAAAAAAAATATAGACATTAATTTAATGGGCTCTAAAAGCTTTATTCATTATTTTTTTTCAATTATAATACCCTGAAAGGGTATTAAAAGCATGCATATTTTCTGAAAAATAAACTGGTAAATTACTTACTCTTTGGAAGCAGTCAGGTCTGGCTGGGAGAGAGCTCCGCAACAGCGACAAAGAGAGAGTACTGGGAGAGCGAGAATGGCTCGCGCGCGTGATCGTCGGCTACAAAACTGTGGCCAGAGTCAAACTCGTGATATGTGCACGGCGCCCGCTTGTCCTGTTGGTATAAGAGATAGAAAATATGAGTTACTTTTAGCTGCCTTACATTTGAATACCCTTATAGTAGCAAATATATTAAAAAATATATTTTTTGTAGAAAATATAGCATTTAGAATGGTGCCATTTTTGTTACGATACATTTAAAAATGTTTATTTTATTAGGGAATGATGAAGTGGTGGTGAAGTGGTGATGAAGTCGGAAAAATGTTGTTTGATTTTATCGCATGCGATTTATTCCTGAGGTGACGGAATAACAGTTTGTAAGTCATATAAACTAGATAGTATCCACAGTTTTAGCGCTACTCTAGTCAAGGTCTTTATTGATTAAAGGTGATAATATATAGAACTTTCGTCACCTATGTAGAAAGAAGGTACTTTATAAGTGAAAATAACTAATTTAGGGTCTTAGTTGGATGGTGGGTTTCCCCAAGCCAAATTTGACTCACTTCAGATAATTGGTAATGATACTTTAGCTTAAGGACTTCATTTTTAAGATAATTTAGTAGTCAGAAAGATTAAAAAGGATAACAACTGAAAAAACACCTTTCCCTTCATAAAATGTCTCTAAGCTGAGTATTAAAATTAAAAGTCTTTGTTTATTTCCATTTCGTCAGCTGAGATCTTCTGTAATTTAACAACAATGCGAATTAATTATTCAGGAACCTTTGTAAATTAAAAACATTAACACTTCTGGTGCGTTTCCTGTTAAATCAGCGCTGATGCAATAGACATGTCTGAACAACACATTTTTTTGGCGAGAATAAACGAATTCACGCGTTTAACAATTGCTTATTTATTGCGAGAAACAAATACTAAAACAAATGTTTGCTTTCCATTTTTGTGGGTCGTTCAAAGTGCAATTAAGAAACTGAAACAATAAAGCCGCCTTATCAACAATGGACACTCTTTCCCAGACTCCCATATAAACATAAATTGAAGGTACAGTCGGGCGAATAAAATTATAACGGAATTTTTGAATTTTTAAAACTGATTAAGAACCAAAAAATGCAACTTTAATATTTAAGTAATTTTATTTGCAGTAAGGTTTGTTGTTTGAAAATTCAAAACAATATTTATGTAGTTTTATGCATAAATAAACTGTTAATTTCCTTTTACCCAAAGCATTAAGTTCATTAATATTTCTTTATTATATTCATAGATCACAACACTCTTAGTTATAGTTATATAGTTATAACTAATCCAAATAAGTATAATGATTTATTGAAAGATCTTTTGATCATGAATTCTGCCACAAACTATTATTTTGAACGTAACTGTATGTCAGCTGCCTTGACACCACTCTCTTTCGCTCTCGCCGTGTAAGAAGTTCCGTTCGAATAACGGCAAATAAATAGGAAGCGATTCCGACAATTTGACAGGCACTTCAAGGTGAAGGCGGCGGTATGTGTGTTGTGTGTGTGTGCGCGTCGTGTGGCACGTAAGCACCGTTAGTTTGATGTAATGTTGACGACTAAGAGCTCTGCCCGCCGATGGCAAACTAAAACTTTTAATTCGCGACGAAGACCGCCGGACACAACGTTTGTAATTAGGAATATAAATATCACTAAGCTAATATAGACACACACTGGCACCCACACTGCACACGCGCACAAACAGCGGCAACAACAATAGAGGCGGCAGAAATAGTTAAAATTACTAACGGAATTTATGCAACACCACAACTGCGGCAGTCTGCATTCTGTGGCATTCCCCCGTCGATGAAAATATTTGAATCCGCTCTCTCGAACTCTCTCCCCTACTCGTCCGCCGCGCCGCAACAACAAAGTTGCGCGCTCTTTTATTCAATTGTTTAGGTTTTTTCCGAAGAAATTGCACAATTGTTTTCTTTTGCTTTTCAGTGTCCATCAGTGTGACCAACTCTTCGGGTGTTAAAAAGGCTATACATCGAGAACAGCTTTAAAAAGCCAAGAAATAGTGATGGTAGTTAGCTAAATAAAATGTCGTAGATAATAATTAAATAAAAATATTATATAACTAAATAAATTACAAAAATTGCCTCCTTTCAGTAACAATAAATTCACATATTATATATGTATTCAAATTAAAGCGATATTTCTTGAACAGTCTCTTTAAAGCCTCTACCTGGAGGACATGTAGGACATGTAGGAACGTAATCTTGGAAAATTTCTGAACGTTTTGTTAATTGTTTTTCAGTAAAAGCGGTAATCATTATTCTATTCCAAATGTAATTCTCTGAACAAGAACGTAATCAGACAACGTGAAGTCATTGAAAACGTAAACGTTTGACGTAAGAAGTGTGGGTCGTAAGCAACCGGTTAGAAACAGCAAAAACATCGATGGGAATTGTTGTTGTATCGGTACCAGATCAGCTGTTGACTATCGTGGTACCTCGCATGTGCATCTTATTTATTTTGTTTAAAAATAAAGTAAAAATAAATTTAA
Organism: Drosophila kanapiae; assembly: GCA_008042475.1. Lineage (NCBI taxonomy): Eukaryota > Metazoa > Arthropoda > Insecta > Diptera > Drosophilidae > Drosophila > Drosophila kanapiae. The sequence continues at coordinate 186,053 of VNJM01002696.1, read as the reverse complement.
TTTGAATAACAAATTAATTAAATTTGGTTCTTCCGACTTTGATTAAATCAGTCGAGTATTTTGCATTTTCTAAAACCTTTTGTCAAGTAAAATTAATTATGTTGGCGCCTATCAAGCATTTATTGGGCAACTACAGAATAGTTCTGGCCAGCGGCTCTCCGAGGAGGCAGGAACTGGTCCAACTGCTGGTAAATCTACATTTCAGATAAAATCTAGGGACTGTAATCTTCAGTTTTATGTATTTCAAAATTTTAGGGCCTCAACGCGGAGCTGTGTCCCTCGACTTTCGAGGAGAACTTGAATCCGGATGAGTTCAAGGAATTCTCGGATTACATAGAGGCCACAGCTCTGGGCAAAGCTGATGAAGTCTTCTCCAGATTGAGTTCCTCGGGGGATAGTAAGAATCTTATAGTCATTGCTGCGGATACGATGGTGACTTTGGGCAAGGAGATTTATGGAAAACCAAAGAATGCCGACGATGCTGTTCGCATGCTGACCAAGTAAATACTCGAATATTTTAAAGTTTAATTACATTTAAGAACTAATCACCGTAACTTATTATTTTGCAGCTTGTCAGGAACCTCGAATCGCGTATTTAGTGGCGTTGTCCTTAAGCATGCTAAGGGAATTCGTAAATTTACGGACACGGCGGACGTTTACTTTGGTGATTTGCTTCCAGAACAAATTCAGAGCTATGTGGACACGGGTCATCCATTGTAAGAGTTATAAGATATGATATATAATCATGATATATATGATATATAATCATAAACATGAACTTAATTAAAGTTGCATCAATGCAGGGATAAAGCTGGTGCCTATGGCGTCCAGGGACCTGGTGGCGCCCTCATCCACCGCATCGATGGCGATTTTTACTGCGTGATGGGCCTGCCACTGCATCGCCTGTGCTGTGAATTGAATAAACTATTTCTGGAGGATCTCTCTCACTAATTGGCTTTTCAACGTCGCGCCCATCACAACGAGACTATCTGGAAGTTTTGCGACAATAAGCGTCAGAGGCTACACACGCTCTGGTGATTTTAATCTTGGCTGATAAGCGGCACTGTATCTCTCACCGACTTTGCGTTGGTTTTTTTTTTTGTGTTATGTTTATTTATGGCTCAAGTCAATTAAAAATAAAAATCAAATAATCGCGAGGAGGAACCTTAAAGAGAGAGAGGACAGAACAGTGGTTAAATATTAGTTAAATATGACTTATTAATGAGCATGAATTTGTATTGAAGTTAAAGACACTATAAGGGAATTTACAATAAAATTGTATACATTTTCTGTATAATAAAAGAACGCTTTACTTATGATTAAAATTCATATTTACTTAACCAATTTTATTGTTATAAAGCAATGACTTTTATTTAATACAGAACAGTATTTAGATTGTACATAGTTCAAGGGTTAAAGGGCTCCAAGCTTCTCATTTGTTGCCCAACCCTGCTTTAAATAATCTAATTTAACTTATAGATTTTACAAATTCTTTTTTAGCCTTAAAAATCTTTAGACTTTATACTTTTCTAACTTCTTTATTCATTAATAAAAATACCGGGTATTCTGTAGTCGGCATAAACAATTCTAGTTAAGGTTTTAAACCACTGTTTGCTTTGTGTGCCACACAGCTGACTTGCCCTAATCACTCTCAATTCGTAAAAAAACGGAGCAACATTTTATTTTCAAAGATAACACGATTATATAAACAATAAAATATTGTATTTCGTGAGCAGTGCGCTTAACAGAAGAGCGTGGCCAGTAGTAGACATTCAACGCTTACGACGAGCGGATTCATTATGTCCCAGCAACTGCAGCCACCCAAGACCTCCTATCAAATGTGGGGCGGTCGCTTTAGCCAAAAGCCACACGAAGCTCTGCAGGTGCTGAACAACAGTTTGCCCTACGATTCCCGGCTGTATGCGGATGATCTGGATGCCAGCAAGGCGTACGCAGAGGCTCTCCAGCGAGCCGGGCACCTGGACGAAGCCGAGGCGGATAAGTTGGTTAAGAGTCTGGAGCTATTGCGCTTTGACTGGATCGAGGGCACGGTGAAGTTCCGGCCAGGCGACGAGGATGTGCACACCGTCAACGAGCGGCTGTTGGTAGAGATCACCGGCGAACTGGGCCAGCGGCTGCACACGGGCAGGAGTCGCAACGACCAGGTGGTCACCGATATGAAGCTGTGGCTGCGCAAGGCTATCCGCGAGACCCTGGGCCGCCTGAGTCGCGTTATCGAATCGGCCAGCCGTCAGGCGGAGCTTCATCTGGGCGTCCTGATGCCAGGATATACGCACCTGCAGCGCGCCCAGACTGTTCAGTTCTCACACTGGCTATTGTCTCATGCCTTTGCCCTGCGCGAAGATGGCCTGCGGCTGGCAGAGCTCCGTGAGCGGGCCAATGTCCTACCCCTGGGCAGTGGTGCATTGGCGGGCAATCCCCTGGGCATCGATCGCCTGTGGCTGGCCGAGCGGCTGGGATTCTCGGGGGTGACCCCCAATAGCATGCATGCGGTGGGAGATCGCGACTTCGTAGGTGAGTCTTGGGGGCAGATCTGTCATGTCAAAAGATCGCTTTCTTAAGTCATTTCAAAGTCGTTGATATTGCAATTAGCACAATTGATTTCTTATCAGCGTGGTGCCGGCAGGAGATTATTTCGAGGAGTGCCGCCTGATAAGGGCCAGTGCCCTATTTTCCAGGAGTTTTGGGGTATATTGGTCACAAAAACTGTAGAAATATATCTTTCTTGATATAAAAGAAATAGTTATAATAATAATTAGTAAAATATTTGTTTAAGAACCTTTAAAAAAAGGTTTGTTAGGGCTTTCATGAATTTAAATCATTTTGCTTCTTATTCTTTCAGTTGACTTCATTTACTGCTGCTCCTTGGTGAGCCTTCATCTCTCACGTCTGGCCGAGGATCTGATTATCTACAGCACCAAGGAGTTTGACTTTATCCGCCTGGCCGATAGCTTCTCCAGTGGCAGCAGCCTGATGCCCCAGAAACGGAATCCGGATAGCTTGGAACTTATTCGTGGCATGTCGGGAGTGATTACCTCGAATCTGACGGGCATTATGATGACCATTAAGGGCACACCGTCCACCTACAACAAGGACCTGCAGTTTGATAAGGAATACTGCTTTCAGTCCTTCGATAAGCTCTCCCAGATACTGGAGGTCACTGATGGTGTGCTGCAGACAATGGAGGTGCATCAGAATTCCATGGAAGCGGCCCTTAGCACTGATATGTTGGCCACGGATTGGGTGAGCCAATGAAATCCAAGTTTTCCTATAAATTTACTATTTTAATTACAAATTTAATTGGTTTTCCAGGCCTACTATCTCGTTAAGAAGGGCATTCCCTTCCGCCAGGCCCATCATATTATTGGCCGTGTGGTTTCCCTGGCCGAAGAGCGGGGCGTGGAGATCACCGACCTGCCGCTGGGCGACCTGCAAGCCTTCTGCTCCGCCTTCGGATCCGATATCGTCAGTGTGGCGGACTACGCCAACAATGTGCAGCAATACAACGCCATTGGAGGCACCTCCAGTGCCAGCATCGTGGAGCAGCTGAGATTGCTCAAGAAGTTCGCCAAGGATTTGCGCAAGCAGTCCTAGCTAGCAGGACTAGCGCTTTATTTGGTTTTTTCTTTGTTGTTAACAAATTAAAAAGTTACAAATGGATCTCTTTGGGTATTCTAAAAATGTTTATGGCTTCGGGTAGAGCCTAGTTCACGCTGGGGCTCTGGGGCGTGTAGGTGTAGGGTTCGTGGCCGCCCTGCTCGCCGTTGTTCAGCTGCTGGTATCCGGTAACCGCTGAGTTCTGGGGCGGAGCCATCTTTCCGCCGGAAATGAGAACGCCGAGACTCTGCTGCATCTGCCAGCGACGGGCCTCCCGGATGGACTTGTTGCGGCGCAGCGTCTTGGCCAGCATGAAGGCACAGAGAACGCCCAGAAGCTGGACAAATGCCACTGTGGTGGCTCCAGTGGCGATCAACATGGCGCTTTGCGACACAATGAAGTTCATTTTGCGGAAGCAACCAAAGTTGAAGGGGTCCTCGCAGATCGCCTGGGTCTTGGTGATATCAGTGAAATCACTTTCGAGTTTGCCGCAGCAAGAGTTGGGCACAACGACGTCATCGGAGCCGAGGGTTAGATTCTTGTTGGGACTGTAATAGTCCATCCAGTCCTCCGGCTGGCTGACTCCGCAGCACCTAAGCTGTGGTAAAAATGTTATATTTTGTAAAGAAATGCATGCAGATTATTATATATAATAAACTTACCATAGACTGCATTAAATCCACTCCGGATTCCACATAGGGATCGCTTTCGTATTCGGACATGGCCTGATACATTGTGCGCATCAGCATGCCTCGCACCTGCGATTGCATCACGAAGGCTGCAATGGCGGCGGCCACCTCCAGAATGAAGACCAGGAACAGGCAAACTCCATACTGTCAGGGTACAAATATAATTGTAATTATTACTATTTTAGATAATATAAGTTTAGCTGATTCCACTCACCAGATTGATGAGCATCACACTCTCCTTTACGGCTCCATAGGCGCCCAGAGTGGCCACTGCGATGAGGATAAAGCCAATGGCAATAAGGAGTGCCGGTGGCGAGGAGAAGTGTCCATCAATGAACACGCTGAAGTCACCGAAGATCGTCTGGATGGTAGTGCCCACCATGATGAGCAGGATAGCGGTCAGCTGCAAGGGAAAGAAGGCAATGTTTAATTTTAAATCGCTTTACAGGGTGCCTGCATTTTCCTTCTAGTATAGTCTCAAATAGTTAATAAAACCCATTTCCGAAGAACTAACATTTGCCCTTTTAGTTTAGAAATATATATAATAGGTATTTATTAAATAATATATATATATATACTATATAATATATTTATTAAACAATTTATACTATGAACAAAATGCACAGAGAGAGAAAAAAATCTTCCTGTGCGCATTAAATTAGTGTCACATTTATCAGATATTTACTTAACTATTCAGATGTTTGTTTCCTTTGTTTGTTATCTTTTCTCCTATTTTGTAACCCAAACGAGATGAATCTACTTTAATGCAGTTTAAAATAATGAGTCTACATAGCCAGTATCATATTTTTTTTAATGTTTAAAGAATTTGTTAACTTTAAATAGTTTTATTCAAGTCTGATAAATTGGCTCATACGTAAGTCTCCAGTAATGCAGCTTTTCATCATATTATATTGTATTTTCGTCTCCTTATCTTATCAAAATGAGTAATTTGTATAGAGTTTGACGGCAGCTGAGCTGACTAAAGGCTGGGTAAATATTTTCTGATATATATATATTTAATAAATATAATAAGAATTGAAATTTTATATTTCTAAGTATTTATAAAATATGTTGAATGGAATATAAGAAAAATATGACTCAACAAATATACAATTAACTCTTAAAGTGACTAGTTCCTTTCTGTTTAAGAACTGTGTGTGCCGGCAGAGGTCGGGCAGAGAAACATGGCCGACATGCGAAATAGGAAACGCCCGTCCACGTAGTGCCCAGAATTTAAAATGTCAATAAAATAAGAGTATTTTATATATAATTAATACAATAAAACAATGCAAAGTGTTCTCAATCTATTCGATATTTGGTTTTATATAAAAACAGAAGTTGAATCGGAAGTATTTCGTGCTGTTCTTGACCTGTTTCTCTTCGTTCTCCCTGGCTCTCTCTTTAGCGTTACTCTCTCACAAGCGACCTGTGTAGGCGCAGTAACATGATTCACACGCAAAAAAAAAAAAACAGTAAGCTGATAAGGAAAAAATACCCCGCAAAAGAGTGCAAATGTATTGAGATACGGCGGAGTCGTGACTCACGCGGATCAATGGCAGGATCAACTCACCGCAAACATAAAGCTCACGATGATGAGCATGTATTTGGCGCACTTCATGCCCGAGTTGAGCTGCAAGTCGCGGTTCGCCATTTTGTAGTTTGTTTTTGTTTTTTTCGCTCGCTGCTCTCGGCTGCAATGTAAGTGTAAGCGTAAATTGTTAATAACTGGCACTTTCCGCAATATAGAGTATATATGTATATAGTATATATGGGTATTATCGTTTAACTGAATCAGTGTAGCGACCGACAACGTACTTTAACTTTTGCTAGTCACATGTGAACTGAGTGGCAAAACGGTAAACGCTATCGAATTCGGTTCAGTTTGGTTTCTCAATTTTTGTCGCTCTCTTTTCCCTAAGCTCTGGCAGGTATGCGTCTGGCCTTGCCACCCACTCGCACCTACACTGCAAAAAAAGGGGGGAGCTTTACTAAGAAAATATCCAATATTGCTATTAATAAATCTTATGCTTTTCTTTATTATATAAAAAAAAATATTTATATGTATAAAAAGTAAACAAAAGCAAAATAAACATTGCTTATTTCGGCTAAAAATCTTAAATCTTAAAAAAAAGTATTATTTGAACCAAAACTGAACAATTTAATTTATCATTTAGACACCTTAAACATTTAAAACCTTGGTTTTAAACATAAATAAATAATTTTAAAGAGTAATTTATAGTCCTTTGTTTTAATAATAGTCAGCGCAAACTGGAGAACTATTTTTATGTTTTTAATATTTTTTCATCTGTTACTTCCACTCTCTGGAAAGCTTTCCAATGGAGCCCTTATCAAAAAAGACGCTTATCAAGCAACTATTGTTCATACTCTTTCAGTTAGACAAATATCAGATAAGATAACGATTTCATTGTTTTCATTAGAGAACTTTTTGCAACGGAAACTCTAGACTATATTGGAGCTAATCAATGGTGTAGAGTAACTATAATTCCAATAATGCTAATTCAACTGACGTTTAGCTGCTCTACTTATAAATGTGGCCTGCATGTGATATTAAAGTTCAAGGCCACCGGCCACAATCGAGTATATTTATCGATTTAAATGAATTTTTAACTGAGTCAACTCAACTCGTCTGGTTTATCGATTTTTTAATCGCACTGCACTTCCGAATAGTTTAAATTATTCACAGGTAAACACAGGTGTGTGTGACAGCTTTTAAGTCTGTCTGAGCGGAAAAACAATAAATAATATGTACATAGTGGCTGGTCTGATAAAAGACGGCTAAAACGTAAAAAGTATATTTTAAGAAGGTAAAAATAAACGTATTCTATTTGAACTAAAGTTATTTTAATGTTACATTTTTCTTTCTGTAATTTTCTCTTAAAAATAACTGACATTCGTTTATTTTCGAATGTTTAAAGCGTAATTTTTTATTATTAAAAAGAATTGGTGTTCCTTTTTAACAATATATGCAATGCATTAAACATTTTATGGCTTACTGCGATAAGATTGGATTGTTGGACTCAAACCAATATCAGTCCCATAAGCCAGATAAGCTGTGGGTAGTAGAAGAAACAAAGCCCGAATACGTATGTATAATAATTTCAACACGTAAGACATTTTATGTACCAATAGATATATTTTTGTTCATATAAGCAGAAGGTAAAGCCAATCTAGTGATCAATTCAAATTTAGCAGTATCTTAAAGGTAAGTAGCCGAACTCGGCTCATCTAGCACCCGTTCCGAAACACACCGGATCGAATTCTTTTTCGATTTACATAAACCCAGTTATGCCGTTACGAATCTTGATCTCGCGGGCAATATAGCAGGCAAAGATAACGCCAAAGAACTAAAAAGAAATGAGTAAAAAAATATATATATTATATATTATTTAAAGAGGCAATTGCACTCACCTGCAGGATGGCAATGACCACTCCCGCTGCTCCCAGGCTGACGGCATGAGCGGCAATGTAGTCGGAAAAGCCATCAAGACAGCCGTTATAGTGACGCGTGCCATCACTGGTATCTCCGGACGTGCAACTAAAAGTGCCCACCGTTCCCACCGGAATATTGCAGCAGGACAATGGCAGGTCGGTTGCGCCAAGGGTGGTATTCCAGTCCGTATAGGAGTTCACGCCACAGCAATCAAAATCGCGCTGCACATCATCCCAGAGCTTCGTTGTTGGAGTTTGTTCTAGACTTTTGTAGCTGGCCATCGAGCTGAACAGCGATTTACTGATCAGTTCGGAGGCATCATTGCGAAGCACATAGCCACTGATGCCGGCCGCAAGCTCCAGAATGAAGATGATGGCCAGCATGATCGAGAAGCTAAGTACCAGGCAATAGTTCTCCTTCAAAGCACCCCAGCAGCCAAAGAACGAGATCACAATGATGAAGGCACCGATCACGATCAGGAAGGTGGGAATCGAGAAGAACTTGCCGGCGAGAAAGAGTTCATAGCCGGTATAGACGGCTCCGACGCCGGCACCAACGGCGATCAGAATAATGCCAGTGATCTGCAAGGGGAATTGTATTATTAATTATTATTTAAATTATTCTACTTTAAAGTCAAATTTTGTATCGTTCTTGACCTTTTTCTTATTGATTAATTGCGTCTAATTTTAGAAATATTTCCTTGAATCGCCCTCGTTAATGATCCCATTAAGCTTAGTACATTTATTAGGTATTCTATTTTGACAGTGATTTGCGATAAGATAATGAACTTGAACTCCAGGGGATACTGTATATATTTAAATCAATGATGTTTATTTAATGGAATGTTTATGATAAATTTATAATGACTTAAGTTTTTATTTAGTTAAAGAAATCAAAGAACAGGTAACAAATTCAAAATATATTACTTGTATCAATTTTATTGTATCCTCGTTGCTTTCCCCTTTCACTCTTGTCCCAAAGAATCGCTTGCTCTATCTAATCTCAACCTTAGTTCCATTAAAAAAAATTTTCACCATGTCTATTGGTGACTCATTCGTATTATTACTTACCAAAAAGATCAAATTAAATCCAAAGAGCGTGTATTTCACCGCATTGGCGCTGCCAGTTAGAAGCGACATCGTGTCTCTTTTAGTTCAAGGTCTGTAAAATCAATATTGATTAAAAATAAACCCAAATAATAAAATAATAAAGACAACAAACTAGCAGACTAACTTCTTGGGCGGACAGAAAATTAAACACAACCGGCCCGAATCGATGTCTAAAGTATAATAAAGTGGACTGTGGGGGCCAACTAAGGACGAGGCAAGTTTCATACTCTTTCATTTCTAATCAACAAAAAAAAAGAAGGAAAATATATATATATTTTTGTTATCAGTAAATGATATGGCACACGGCTTTTGTTCTAGCCAAATGTGGTCAACTACCTGCGGTAGTGTTTGGCTCGCTGATGTTGCCGAGACCTCCGTTTCAGACAAGATAAACGAATATTTTGGAAACGATTAGATAAGATGACACAAAAAATGCTTTGCAGTTTATTTAATGGCGCAAACAAAGTAAATATTATATTGATCGATTTATATTTTCGCAAAAGAACTTAAAATAAATTTAAAAATAAAATTAATTTGAAGAATGCATTTTAAACTGATAATCCGAAGGCAACATAATAACCTTGTAATGGAATTAAATTTATTATTAAAAGGTCTGAAAGTTCCGACTATAAAGTACCTGGACTCTAGCTTCTACAAACTGTTGCATATTTTCTGGCAATATATATTGTAATTTTAATTAAAGTGTAATTGTAATTGAGTAAAAACTTTGTTTAATTGAAACCCATTTGCATTAATAAGCCATTGCAGACTTGAACCTTGCACCGTAAAATAATGATTCATATTATCATTATGTTAATAAACAAAAAAATCTATTAAGACTCCAAGACAGATCTTATCAAGTTCAAAATCGATAGACGACGCATTAATAATTCTTGCTTTGCCTTTATACGCGTTTATAATTCATTGCATTGATAGGAAAGCCAAAATGCTAAGGGTTCCTTTGCCTATCAGATCGGTGACTCATCCATAACATAACTCATGTGTCATAACAGTTGCTATTGGTAGACCAGGTGGTCGGTCTCCTATCACTTCACAGTTGTAATCGAATCTAGCAAGTACATAATTATGTGAAATTTCTTAAGAAATTTCTTCTTATTTATCGAACAGAATTTGCTGATTTCCTTATCGATGGGGGCCATGGGAACTTCATGCAATGCCACTTGAAGGGGTTTTCTTTTTTTTTGTATTTTGTATCAGTTATTTCTTTTTACTCACAGCACAGCGGAGTGGACAATTTTGTAGTTTGACGTGACGGCGGTTGGACAACAACTGAGAGTCGTTGCGGCGGCATGCTCGCAGAGGATTATAAATACGAGGCAGTCACTACCCGTAATCGCGTTTGTCTGCGTGAGTTTAGTGATAAAAGGTAACCTATATGGGGAAAACACTTGACTGAAAAGCTGTGAAAAAGCTTTTCCCTCAGTTAGCACTATTCAGCGAAAAAGAGAACTGACAATTGTTTTACTGACGAGTTTTTACTGAGTTAATGTGGTTCATTTTTGCTTAGTAACCAAAAATTCAGAGATTTCTTTATAGTTTTTGTAAAGTTATAATTATAATCTCAAAATAAATTTAGTTTCTGTTAAAGTACTATTTATCATAAATATATTTAAATTGTAAAGAAAATTATATTTATATAGGGTAAGTTTCTTTTATAGTTCTGCAGTGATAATTAGTTTCAGACAAGATTTTAATTTGTATCTGTCATATGGGGCGTATGCGTAACTTCATGAATTCATGCTTCTTTTTTAAGCGCAGCTTTTGAATATGCAACTAATATACAAGTAGAGAATTTAACTTGTGAGATGGAAACCTTAACATTTAACTAAGAAAAATTTTAAATACGCATTGTTTTAAGTGTGACTTTGAGCTATATTTATATTTTTTATATTTTATAAACCATATTCTTTTAAATATATATAAACTTTATATGTTGTATTGATCTTCCTGCGATGTTAGGGTCACCCAGACAAGATTTAAGTCCATGACTGCTCGTATGCGTAACTTTTCCATGATGTGATTTTATTTATTTATTTATTTTATCTCTAAAATAAAATATTCTCAAAGATTTGTACCTGTTAAAGCAAAATAGATAAAAAAAAACGCATATAATTATCATTGAAAAATGTATTAAATTTATTTTCATTTACTTTTCTCTTGTCGTATACTAAATGCTATCGAAGAATATATATGAGTATCATTTGTTATTTTATAAGTTTAGTATTTAGTTTAATTTTGGGGGAATTGCTGGCATAATTTTAATACTTGAATTTCGAGTGCAATGCCAAAGCGAGTGTGTGGGATAAAAATGTGTGAAAATGCGAACAGGAACTGGGAACTAAAACATTTTCATAGTCACATTTTCTTTGTTTTTCTTGTTGTTTCATTCAATTCGAATATTAGTTGTCAATATGTGTTAGTTCGGCTTCGTCAACGTCGGGGAGTAATTTGTTTGAAATTTTATACACAATTCCAGAAAATCTCAAAAATTACCAACAAAAGTCTCATCGCTCGCTCGCTCGTTCGGATGTTAGTATTACAAATATGTATATAATATATGTGCATATATCGTTTAAATTAAAATGTTTATTGTTTTAGTGTTGATTGCCGCTGCCTTGCCAGACGTGGAGTTGCCGCAAACTATTTCCTATCCTTCCCGTGGCGATCCCGCTGTTGCCTGGCGCTGGCCGCTATTGTGGTGGTGGTCAGACTGTGTACATGATGTGGGTGCTGCTCCCGATAGTCATGTCCAGATTCTCGACGTTTACCGCTATTGCGCTGGTGATGGTGTTGGTGACCATTCAGGGTGATTTTACCGAGTCTGAAGATACAAAAATTCGACTGATTAGAGTAATGATACTTTTGCTACTGAATTTAGCATAGTTTAATAGTTTTTCTACGGTTTTTTTTTGTTCTTAGGATAGTACTATATATATAAAGTTCCAAAATTGCTACTCCACTACTACGCAGTTCCAGTTTTGCTAAGGAAAAATAGAATAGAGCGAGGCTTGATGTTGATGTCGTTTGGATTTGGGTTTATATTTGTTTTTTTTTAATACCAATTTCATGTATGGCTTCAGTTTTATATATTTTTTTTTCTGGTTTCCAGCAACATGTTCATAGTCAGTTTTTAGAGTTGATTCTACTGATAGAGTGTGCGGTGTGCATGAGTTTAGATTTAGAGTTTAGACAGGATAAGTTGGTTAATTGTCGTCAAACATGCAAACAAGTTCAGACAATGGTTAATGTTCAATAGAAAATAAGATTGTTAATGTTAATATTTAGCTAAATTAGACTACTTTGGTTTTACAAATCATATATTTTAGTGATATTACAATAAAGTTGTTATTCCGGCCTGCCCTTTAATATGTCCAAACATGCAGTACTGTTTTTGTTAAGAGGAAATTAAAAAATTTGGAAAAAAACGCTTACGCTGTGAAAAGTAAAAACAGAACCAGACGGGCCCCTTTTTTTGTGCGAGTGTAACTTGACCGAGTATATATATATATATTTTTTGTTTGGTTTGTGTGCGCTCTCCGAAATAAATAATATAAGGTCTAGTATTAGTAGGGAACACAGTGATTGGGTGTGGATATAGGTTAGGATAATAATGTTCGGTTTCGCATTCAAACGATTTCGTGCACTTGGGATTTATTTTTTTTGGGTGCTCTGGTACAGGTACTCTGTTTCTCTGATTTCTTTTAATATTTATATTTTTATTTGTGTTCCATCGCTGACTATGAACATGTGCAGATGCCGAAGGGTTGGTGCGTGGACACGCTGCTCCGCACTTGCCGCATCCTCAGACGCTTCGGCCAGCCGCCCAAACGTCCCCGTTCCGTCCGTTCCCTAGCTCCAGTCCACGCTCCTGCTCCGACATTATTTGCTCCTCTTCCGCCGCCAAAGAGCTGGGCGTGCTCATTGCTGAGATTATGCTGATAGGGACGCAGTTTCTTGGCCTCCTCGCTGGTGGCATACAGCAGGTAATTGTCGTAAACATGACTCACGCTCGAGTTCCGCTTGGCCGGCAGGTAGGGCAGAAATGCGAAGCTGGAGCTGGTCGATTGGGTGGCCTTCAGGGAGGGCTTCCGGCGGCTGGTGCTGCGACACCGGAGCGTGGACTGGTTGGAGTAGCTGGGCGGTATCATTTCCATCTTGGTGCTGTACTCGTAGCTCGGTGTGGTTGCTACCGGCACGGGGATTAGGGATCGCTTGCGTTTGCTACGCGGCGGTGGCTGCGGCGTAATCTCCGGTGGGTTCTCCATCTCATCAATGCTGGCATAGTCTGCCTCTTTTGGAGATTCACTTTCGGTTAACTTGCTGCTGGGGGTTGGTTCCTCGCTGGCTTGTATATTGGCTAAATTCGTATTCGTTACGTATACGTACGTCAGTTCGTTGTGCTGTGTGCTTGGTGCTGTTGTGCTTGCTGCTACTACTGCTACTGCTGCTGTCGATGATGATGGCTTATGCGCTGTGCTTTTCGAGGATGATGATTTCAATGATTTCGATGTGGCTGTTGTGCCTGTCGTTGTTGTTGTCGTTGTGCTGGACTTCTTGTCGTGGCTACTCGTGCGACTCGATCTCGTCTTACTTGGTCGACTGCTGCCGCTCTCTCGTGTGCCCGCCGACGAGTGCTCACTGTGCCTAGAGCGACTGGAGTGACCTGTAGTTGGGATGGCAGAGAATTAATATTTTATTTGGATCTTTAAGGGGAATTTAGATAGTAGTGTTCGGGTGGATATTATCGGTATTAGGTGCTCAGCATTCTCATGTAGGGAAAGACAATATAATCTTAAAGATGCGTAACGCCATGTCAATTATGTGCACTTTAACTTTTCATACTCTCTTGAGATTTGGTTGGAAAATCAAAGAGAAGAGAGTGAGAGAGAGCGCTCTTTTTTATTTAATGCTCTTAACTTTGTGCGAGCGAGATGGAAATGTATGGGCGTTATGCATCTTATTACTACAAGGTCTTTGCTAAAATATTTACTTAAACATAAATTGAAAATTGTTTAATTTAAGAACCACTCTTGTGAATGGTTTTTTGTAGGATTTATTGTTTTAAATTACTCTGTGCAGGTGTTTAGGTGCTTAACAAAATTCCAATTTAATTCTGGAAGTGAAACTGCTGTTTTTATAGAGTGTTTCAAACAAAACAAAGTGCAACACCCCTTCAATTAATTATTATCATTACAATGATAATCAAAACAAGTTTAATTTGTGTTTTTTTAAGAGTTTAGTTTAGTTATTAACTGAGTTTGTGAACTGATCAGAACTGAAACTCATCTGGCGAACCTAAAACGTTTGTCCAGCCTTTGCGGCTGTGTGGCACCCATAATGAGCAAGCCCAAAACCAGTAGTTCTGTAAGAGACACGGCCAGTATATGCCGGATTATCCATTCGATATGTATTTTATATTATATAGTCTTTAATTTAATTATGATTTTTTAAAACTTACCTCTGGAACGCGAGAGCTCCTCTCGGTGCTTCTCGCTGCCTCGGGAACGCTCTCGTTCCTTCTCCTTCTCACGCTCTCGCTGACCGCTCTGCCGTGAGCGACTCTCGTCGGTTGTCCGGGAAGATCTGATCAAGCGGCTGCCGGAAGATGTCTTGGTCTCGTTGGAGTGCTCTACATCCCGGCTGTGGCCATGGCGACTGTGACTATGGGAACTACGCTTCGACTCCAAGGAGGAGGATGCCTGCGTGACACTCGATCTTGGTTTGGTTCGTAGCTCAAGCGGCTCGTGGCGTGACTTCTCTCGCTTGGGTGTGCGCAGACGCAGACGCTCGGCGCGATGTTTGGAGGCCACCTGGTCGTCGGAGGAGCCGCCGCCGTGGGTCATAGATTCCCTGGAACTGGAACGGGATCGATCGCGTGGACAGCACTCAACGGAGGATACGGATGAGCTGCGAGCCCGCGTTGGCGACGGTGTTGATTGCCTGGAGTTGCGACGTGCCTCCGAGGCAAAGGTACCACGGGCCACGGCCAACGTTTGAGGTGGATACACCTTAACCTTCTCGTCAATGGTTTCCAGTGGCTTGGCACTGCGACGCTGCAGGGAGCAGGAACGGCGCCGCTGATCCTTGATGGCCGCTTCGTCGGAGAGAGCCTAGGGAAAGTAAGATTTAAGGGGTTCAGACTTTTGTATTATTTTTTCCAGTTGCTGACACTAACTTACCTTCAAAGTCTGATCAGCGTTGCGGGTCATTTCGCTCAGGATCTGGGCATCCCTTTGCAGGTCGCTCTTACGCTCGTAGCTATTCGGCGTTCGGGATCGCTCCGGCGAATGGGCGGGCGATTTCACCCGGAAGGTTGGGGTCATATCGATGTTGGCGATGTTCTCATAGCAGTGCTCCTCATCCTCGTCCAAGTCTTCTTCGTGTCCATTCTGCTGGGGACTGCTGTGTCGCAGCAGGTCGGGTCGATCGCTGAGTAGCTGCCACCTGGTTGTGGTCTTCGTGGTTGTACCCATGGTGGTCTCTTCGTTGTGGTTTGCCTTGCTCCTGCTGGGCAGTGTCCTCCTGGGATTCGAGGAGATCGTCGAGAGTTTCGTTTGCTGTTGCTGCTGCTGCTGCTGATGCTGCACTCCAAAGTAGGAGAGTTCGTGTTCGCGTAGCTTGCGAGCCCCACGGGCTTCCTTAACAATCTTCAAGGACTCGCTGCTAGTGTCGTCAGGAGTTTCCACTGGTTGGCTAATTGTTGGCTGTTGTATTTGCGGTTGAATGAAGAGTGTCCTTGGCTTGGCCACGGGTATAAGTTGGCCAATACGCAGGGTTGGGGGCGTGGCCTTGGGCTTTTCCACTCGTGGAGCATGGAGCGCTATGTTCATCACATTCGATTTGGGAAGATCTGCAAGGGGATGTTTAGTAAATTAACTAAAGGAATTGAAGAAGAATAACTTAAAAACTTTATAACTTTGCTCTCAACTTTATATGAAATATTAGAAGGTATTTATAAGATTTTCTTTGGCAAGTAGAATCTCTAAAATCTATCACAATAACTCTCTTACAGCCTGAAGCCTTTAGACGAACTCCTCTAACTCTAACTCTCAACCCCCTGTATACCTGCACGCTGCAGCATCTGATCCTGGGCCTCGATCTTCCAGATCGTCCGCTTGGCCTTCAATCGACTCCAGCTGCTGGAGTACTCGCTACCCCGAAACAGCTCCACCGGCGGCGGTTCTGGCGAGGAGCTGGCCTGCGTGCCTCCGCCACTGTCGCTATTGTTGTCCCGGAAATATCGCTTCACCTCCTCATCCGCACTGTCCTCCTGCTCCAAATCCTGATTTTGATCCTGCTCCGCAGCGTCATATAGCCTCCTCAGTTGTGTAAGCTGTTGGCTCACCGGGATCTGGGTATTGCCCAGGAGCTTCAGGCGCGGCGGTGCCAGCGGCGTGCGAGGCAGGGAATCGTACAGAGCGCTGCCAAAGAGATCGCTGCTGGTTATCGATGTGGTGGACATCGTGGAGGGTCGACGCGACGAGGAGTAGGATCCTTCCTCCTGGTAACTGTGAGAACGAAGCATTGGCGTGGGCACCACAATCGTGGGCTGGGCCAGGGCGGACTCAATCGAGGCTATGCTTAGGCGACGCATGGCCTCATCGAACTGGCTGGCCGAGCGCATGGTCCTCATGATCAGCGACGTAGACTTTAGTCCCTCGTCCAGGATGCGCTGGTGCTGGCGCAGATCCTCCAGCAACAGCTCCTGGGCACTGGGACGACGGCGGTTGTGATGGGCGGGATGTCGATGGGGGTGATCTATTGGGAAATGTGCGGAAAGTGTCGGTTTTTGGTGGGTTTTTGGTTTCATTCTTTTCGGTTTTAGAGCGTGGTGTTATCGAGTTATCGAGCTTAGCGAGTGGTGTGTTAGATGTAGCATTAGATGTGGTTTAGAGAAGCGGCAGTCAGAGTTCACAACATGCATTAGGAATACGTAATCAGAGTACAGAGTACAGAGGGTTCGAGTCAAGTAGAGGAGTCCAGAGATACCCTAGATCATACACAACGATTTCAGTATACATACTACGCACTACAGGCATTCCCACTAACTAATTAATTAAAACAACTTAATTTTAAGTCTGATCTAGCAGGAGATGACCTACCTGATTCCTGCCATTCCTCGGCACCCAGGCTAACGTTGATCTTGGTAGAGTATCCACTGCCAGCGGGCGAAGTCTGTTGCTGTTGCTGCCGCTGTTCCACAATGCGAATGCGCTCGGCCACCGATTTACTGGAAATTGGGGAACTACTGGTGGTTCCTGGGGATGAAAAGAAATAGAAATTATTAAGTTGACACCTTTTAAAACGTTTTTAAAGCTCTAGTAATATCTGAAGCACCATAGATTATTTCGTAATTTATTATTATTATTATTTTTTTTTTTAAACCTACCATTCTCCCTTGCCGAGGAGGGACTCTCCCTTTCCGCTTTAATGGCTGGGACACTCCACAGGACATCGGCGCTCTCGATATTCTCGCCCAAATGATAAGGTTTCGGTTTCACAGGCTTGTTCTTCAATATGCCACGGATATTGGACAGCTCATCAGTCTCATTGTCCGTGGTGTCCACTCCACTGGTGGAGGTATAGCTGTTTCGGGACGTGGACTCCATTAGGCTATAGCGTGGCTCGTGCACTGGCTTGGGGACAGTGGTTGTTACCGTCACCTGGGTGGCGCTGGTACCAATGTTAGATGCCTTAAAGAGGATTTCATTTCATTTAAATAATTTACATAATTATCTTTAGTTTCTATAAATATTTCCCGAATTACTCACCGGCTGACTAACCACTTCAGGCGGATCCATTAGAGTTGCCCGATAGGCCACTGTGCTGGTGGCTATAGTCTTGCGGCGTTGCGAATCGTCACCAAAGTGGGTCACATCTTGGCTCTGGGATATAGAGCTGGTGCTGCTTCCGGCACTGGCCGACTTCACCAGACTCTGCAGCGGACCGCTGGCTGTGCGGCGGCGTCGTCGAAAGTTTTGTGTGGGCGGCGGCTTTCCATCGGTCTCCACGATATTAACACGACCGGATTCGGCAGCAAAGTGCACTTCCGTCTTGCAGAATTCCACACGCTTCTGGGCGTTGCCCCGCTGCAGATGACTGCTGGTGTTCGTTGTCGTGGTTGTGGTGGTGGTGCCGTTCACTTGGACCTGCGACGTCTTGCGAATGTCACGCCAGGTCTCCTCCACGGCTATCGAGTGGCGTTTGCTAAGCTCCCCGGATAGAGAATCCGGTGAACTGGGTGAAGGGATGGGCTTTGCAGCACGACCAAAATGGATGACAGTTCCACCATTTTGCTGTTGGGCAGCATGACGCTCCCTTTCCCGCTCCGTGGGTGACCAGTTGCCTAGCTGTTCGCCGGATCGACCCAAGCCGCTATCCGTGGAGGCGTCCACGCGGAAGATGCTCTTATCCTCCGGCGGCGACATCTTCTCGAAGCCGTAGGACTTGCGACGCAGATGCCACTCACTGGAGCTGGTGTCCTTCTGGCGCTGACGGGACTCCAAGCTATGGGTATTGTGCACAGCCCGGAAGGCTGAGGGTGTCGGCGGCAGGGGAGATACCTTCTCCACGGAGACCTCTCGAACCAGCGGCGACTTCTTCTGGTGATAGGCTAGGAAGTCCTCCTTGTAGAGACTCTCGTCGGAGAGCTTCTTCAACTTGCCGCGAATCTCCTGCAGGGACTCGGCGGTAAGGAAGGTATTCCGCTTGGCCACCGTCGGCTTGGGCGTGTTAAGAATATTATCCAGGGCGGCCAGGTCCACGTGATTATTCCGCATGGCCGTGTTGAGGCGACGCCCGTTCTCCAGCTCCGCTCGCAGCCGGGCTACGCTCACGGAGTTACCGGGCAAATCTAGAGGTCGAGGTCGAGATCCCGGACTCTTGTAGTGATCTTGGGATTGAAAGGAGCGGCGCAGCTTGCTGACACGCCGCCACTCGCCCACCGGTTGCTCGCCGGGCTCCTCGCGCTCCCAGTCGTTGCTGAGATCATCCGTGGAAATGGAGCGAGAGCGCTGGAGCAGCGTGGAGCCGAGACCACCAAGTGCGGACAGAGGAGGGGCGTAGACCGACTGGGACACCTGCTGGCGACGCTGATGACGGGCGGTGAGCCTGGCAAGGAGTAGAGGTGGAGTAGATGTGGCTGGTATCAGGGCTGATCGGGTAATGGTATGAAATTTTTGTGACTTACCGCAGCTCGTCGTCGTCGCCGTCGCCATCGTCATCGTTATAATGCCGGAAACTTTCCAAATCACGACGCTGCGTTGGCGTGGTCGCAGCTACGTCAGCACCAGCACCAGTACCAGTAACAGATCCGCCCACGCGACCCGGCAGTTGGCCATATAAGTCGGCCTGCTTGTTGGCCCAGGCGGATGATGATGATGGAAATAATGATGATGATGATGGCGGCGATGATTCTGGCCCGACAATTGCATGTAGGCTTATTTTGCCCGCACTTCTGTGGGTGTTGCCGCTCGCCTGCGACGTCGCTGCAGTTGTTAAGTTTGAATTGTTGCTGCTCTGGCTGGAAATGCTCGAGCTGCTTTTCTGTAAAAGGCGCAAGATTGAAAACAAAATTAAAATCGAGTCAAATCCAGCGCACAAAGAAGCGCTCTCGAGTGCGGGTGTCGCTCGTTTCGTTTATCGTTATTGATGTCACTCTGTAATTGTTATACTCCATGGCATAATATATATAAATATATCTTTTAGCCAGGAATCGGAGTGGGTGCATTCTTTGACAGGAACTGCTTAAGGAAGCTAAGCACTTAAGCCCCCCCATTAAAGACACACACATCAGCTTGAGCTTGAGTGCAAAGTAAACAATAAATAAATGAATTTCCGCATTGGCGCCGTTTGAGTTTTTAGTGAAATAAAACCGTGAATAAATTAATAACTAATAGAGAAATAAAGTGACCACTAAGAAGCTTAAGTTTCTACTCTATTTAAATAATCAAGTCATAATGGGTGCCCTTGGAAACTTTGTTGACCAATGGAATATAAGCAAAGGATACTATTGAAGATTATATTGAAGAAGAACTTTCAAGACAGCTAGCAATGCAATGGCTAGAATTTCAAATTAAATTTATAAAATATGACCAACAAAAAATCATAAAAAACTCTTTCTAAGAATTGAATAAAATTCAAGCGAAAACACATAGAAACGAACAAATTACAACATTCAAATTCCCCAAAAGAAAAACGTTTCTGTCAACTTTCTGCTTGTGAAATTCCCCAAAAAGAAATGTTAGTGTCAAAGATTGATGGCCAGAACTGTCAGATGATGAGTGTGGGCGTTGATCTCGTCTCAAGACACTTTTTGGCCTGCCCAATAATTAGAGACTTTTTACTGCCTGGCCGCCCTAATGAGCAAGTCGCGTTCGCGAGAGAGTTGCCAACGAAATTTCCATTGTGGTCATGACCCAGATGTCCAGCTGAAGTGCTAAGCACCGCCTAATCGAGCGGGGCTATTATTAACGTTATTTCCATTCGATTTCGATTGAACCAGAGGTGGTGACTCAAAGGGAACCAGCCAGACGGTGTCGTCTCTGGACAGTCTAGTCGGGTTTTCAGTTTTGATATATGGATCTTGGCCAATTGCAGAAAATTAGCAAATATATATTTATTTATGGTAGCTAGCTGATGTTCTCTAATGACACGGGTCATTAATCTATAGCTGACTTATATGGAATTGTGTGGAAAATCCCCTGAAATTATTACAGCTGATGAGGGCATCAATTCAGCGTCACTGACAGTGTATATTGTGAGGTCTTAATGCTAAGAAGCAGTAAGAAAAATAATATATAAATAGATTTATTTTCAAAATTACTTAGGTCGTTTAAAGTAGCTTAAAGTATTTTGCAAACTTTTCAGGTTAAATGCAGTTTAAGGCTATTCTCTACGACCCTTGTTCATTACATGTTTCAAGATTTTCCCAGCGGCTAAGAGTTTAACCATTTTCCCCATCCAAACAATCGGCGACCGTTAACAACTGACCATTTTCGGTCATTGCCATGGCCATGGTCAGAAGATTACTCCTCGAAAGAAAACCCAATAAAAAACGAGATGGCAAAAAGCAGACATGGGCGCATGCTAATGAGCTAACTAAGCAAAGCGAAGAGCACAGGGAAAAATATTTTAAAGTATTTTCCACATAAATACTTGTAGAATATAATATTTAAAAATTAAGTACAAGTTAAGTTCTTCAAACAGGCAAACCCTATATTAGTTTTTGGATAACAAATTGATTTATAAAGAAAATCTTAAACCTGATCTTCGCTCGTATTTTTCCTGTGTAGCAAAAAGCCGCAGAGGTGGGTGAAAAATCGAGAAATCCCTGACTTACCATTAGATTGCTCAATTTCAGACTCGGAGCCGTATCGAGTAACAGATTGTGGCCGACTTTGTGCAAATGCTCGTCGACCGCGTCGTCGTCGTCGTGGTCTTGATCGCTCGCCCCGCCATTAATCACCACAAAATCAACATGATCGTCGATGAGCTCCTGGCTCACTGCGGATGCGGATGTGGCTGGCAATGCCGATGCAGATGTGGAGCGGGATGCAGTTGCGGAGGCGGTACGTACGATGCCAGCATCACTGCCGCTAAGACTGCAATCGTCGCTCAGCTCACAAATGTCAACACCCTGGGCGGCGATCTGTGGAAGGTGGGGACTGTGCCTAGATGACGGCAGCGGTGGATCGTGGCCATTGCCTGTGCGTTGGTGGGAGGTGGATGTGGTGGTGGTGGTGGAGGTGGAGGAGGAGGACCAGGAGGACGAGCTCTTTTGTACTGTCTGAGTGCGGATCACCTGCATGGCGCCGTTGGCAGTGCGAGCCTTCAGCACCTCCAACTGTTTGCGCTGTGTGTGCTGTGTGCCATTCGGCTGTGAGATGTTTTGGGAGTCGGATATCTGGGGGAGAGAGCGGAGAGAGAGAGTGGGATTCAGTGGTGGCAGGATAATGAGTGGATATGCTCACAAAGAACCTCTAAGTGAGCACCGCTGCTCCGGAAGGAATGATATACGAAATGGGTTTAATAAGAGGGTATCTTAGTAGTTTAGTAAGACTGATGACGGTTTAAGGTGTACTAGATGTTAAAAAAAACACTATTACCTATTTATTTTTATATTTAAAACCTTTTAAGGCATTAATTTGCACCCAGTTCCGTCTGATCTAATTAATATATCCAATAAACAGCGATAACTGCTGTTTTATCGCTTGCGTGCCTATGGCAACATTCAAATAAGATAAATAAGATAAATAAAGCCTTTAACAAGAAATCGCAATGTGATTGTCTAAAATTCAGTAAGTGTGTGTGTACGTGGGTGTGTTCAATGTGGGGCGCAATATCGCTTTGTCGCAAACGGCATTCGGCCGTTGGCAACGGGGCGTATGAAAGTTGCCAGACGAAACACTTGACCGTCAAGCCGCCTCGACACCCTTCCTTGCCTCCCTCCCCCGATCTGCTTCAAAAAATTGTTAGATGCCTCTTATCTCGACAGCTGGGAGTGCTTGGCTCGCTTACTTTGCTCGCTCGGCACACGTGACCAAACGCCAGCCACAAATCAAAAGACTTAAGAGAGCAACTGCAACTGCAACTGCACCCTTTTGCGGTCATGCACTTGAAGAAACGTTCCATAAAGTGGAACTAACTAACAGTTTTACGCTTTGTTCACATATGTGTTACACTTGTTATTAATTATTAAATATTTGAAAAACACATAAAAATGGAGCACTGTTTCGAGGACTTTCTATTTAGCATTTGGCATACAATTAACTACGAAAGATAAAAAAAACTAGAAGACTAATAATCTTTCTGCAATATAGAATGCTTTTTGCAATTTATTTTCTTTATTTTGTTAGTTTTTTTTCTTTGTGTGAACAATTAGCAGATCCGTTCATTGGATCGTGCCATGACACACCATCGAAGAAAAGACTAACAAAAAATATACAAAAATAATAATACCAAAACACACTCGAAACTGGCCACAAAGATCGATTGCGGCAATCGATTGCATTGATGATTTATAGTGCTATAAATGCATAATATTCTCCAAAATGAAAACTTTAACCCGCCCGGTGTCCAGTTCGCGGCGTATTCGTGTCAATGACCAAAATGCAGCCACAGCCGCCGCACATATTTGACTATGAGTCAAAGTGCAGCATTGTTTATACAGAATACGGAAAATTTGAATGGCAAAAACAAAAGGAAAATTCACATTGTATGCAAGTTGTGGGTTGAGTCATTTCAGGGTTCTTGCTTCTTGGGTTCTTGGGTTCTCACTTGTGGTCTACCACTCATAACGCGGCGAATGGCACTCTGAATGCTTATAGCTCGGGCTATAACTCTGTAATTAGCTTCATTAGATGGGAATGTTTTTGGGGTGCTTAGACAAAGAATATTATAAGAATTCGAGTGGGAAATAACTATGAGAGACAGTTTCATTTGGCTTAGAAAAAGACAGTATATGTTGGGAAAAGGTAACTCTAGAGGTTATATGTTAAAATAATTAAAAATGTAGCTTTCTTTTAGGCCTTGTTTTAGTTTAATGACTGTAAAAGTCTTACAGTATCTTTAATTTTTTATTACATATTAATTTGACTAATTACATTCAACAATAAAAGCTGTTTTTCTTCTTCCGAGTTCTCTTCACAGTTTTCTCCAGTTTTTAACAGTCTTACATTCCTGTTCTGCGCTGTATTTGAGTTCAGGGTTATCCCTTCCAAAGTTCTCAATCACAGACAGTTTCTTTTATCGACTTCAGTTCGGTTCTTAAAGGCCTTGTCCAAGTCGATTTCTGATTTTCATTCGTCCGACGTCCGTCTCCACGAGCTTCCCATTTTGACCCCCGGGGGGGCAAACGGACAATGCATAATAATTTCAGCGGCTCCCTAAAGTAACACTCATCCTTGAGACCTGGGACTGTGACTAAGAAAGAGTGCAGAATTGCGGGCCAGCCATAAATTATAAGCCGGGCTTCGTACCCGCGGGCCATGCACGTTCTGCCGGAGTTTCTCACGATCACTGACCGAATCAGAAGGAGACTCTCGGGAGGAACGCTGGGGCAGACCGCTTTTCCACTTTTCCGTAATGTGTGTGCCTGTGCCTGTGCCTGAGCCTATCTATCGATGACCTCTTTTTCGCCAACACCAAACACCAAATGCTGTTCGTTTTTTCACTCTCTTGCCTGGTTCAGGTTAGCCTGGTCAGGTTAGCATGTGTAGGCCGCTGGTCTTGATCTTGGCCAGAGTCTCGTTGTCTGTTCGGGCCTAATTAAGCTGTGCCAAAATCTGCATGGCCCGAGGGGGAGTCCCAATCAACGCAATAGCAACAGCAACAGCTGGCTAAAGAAAGAAAGCCAACTGTAAATGAATTATTTGGCCCGGCCAAAATCAGCCAGCGATCAGTGTCATGATCTGGCCCGGCCAAAACATACACCCGGCTAAGAGAGAGAGACAGAGGGAGAGATGGAGAAAAAAGGAAACTACCAAATTGAAAATGCTGAGTACGAAACCGAAACCGAACCGAAGCGCAAAGTCAAGTTGAAGGTTCAATGAAATGCAGAGACTTGCCACGACTTCCACAGAGCCCAGCACTCTCGCATATATTATAAGCCAGCCGAAGTCGTGATGATGTTAAGGAAGACTTTGCTTTCGGCTTTTCTACACTGAGCGTAATCCATGAAAGAGTCAAGATAGTTCTATTAAATAATAAAAATAGTTAAAGTGTTTAAGTTGAAGAAAAGTAATACAGGAAATATAAAAACAGTAAGCTTGTTTTCTGTTTTTAAAAGCCTGTAAAAATGATTATCTTTAGGAAAGTTTTATATCAAAAATCTTTAGTAAATTCAAAAATTTTTTACGGTTTACGAATATGCCAAAATATTTAGTGGCCTGGGCCTGGGCCGCGCTTGAAACGAATTTAATGATGCTGCACCATCATCATCACGGCCGTAGAGTCGCAGTCGCAGTCGTCTGCCGCCTGGTCGTGGCTGTCTTGTCTGTGGCCATAAGATTGACTGTCTATCTTCCTACTCCGTCTTCGCCGCACTGTGTGTGACTTTGCCAAATGCCCCATGTCGGTGTCTATCCAGCCAGCCAGTCCGTCCCTCTGTTCGTGGCATGCATGTCGCCTTTTGTGGCTGGCAGCTTGCACAAAGATCGCCTGCCTAGACATGCCGAAGCGTTGAATCTTTTTATTTTTAGCTGGCACTGACTTTGGTTCAACCAATCACGTTGGTTTAGAGTCAGGATATATCTTTAAAATATTGAACAATTTCCTAAATTAGGTTAAACTTTAAACCTAAAATAATTGGTTTATTGAGCTTTATTTTTTTTATAAATTAACCAAGATAGCCAAGACAACTCACACACCACAGTGCCTCTTAAATTCTACTCCTGACTGATTTTTAAATCACTCTGGCCTGAGCCCATTTTGTTTGGACCTTTCTGCCTCTCTGCGATCTGTGCTTCTTAAACTATAATAATATACATTTTTATATGCATTATTTCTGTCACGATCTCGTTGTCTTTATATCTCTATAGGCCTCGACCTGACTGCAACCCGGTGTGGTACGAGTAAATCTCATGTGTGTGTGTATGGACTGTAGAGTTGATGGCCCCCTTCTCTTGGGGCGTAGTGTGGAGTTCATTAGCGGCCGAGAGGAAACACTTAATTGAGGCAAGACACGTCAGTTGACATCCTCAATTAGTTGCAAGTAATTTACGTTTGGCGGCCAAACGTTGCTTGACGAGCAACACATCAGGAAAAATAAATAAAATACAAAAAAAAAAATAATAATAAAACTGTTGACCACAGGTAAGTCTCCCGTGTGGCTGCATCCTCTCCGCGGGCAGCAGCAACTCCTCTATCTTCTTTCTGGTTAGACTTGTGGCAACCCAGTGACCCACAAAGGCAGCGGCATCGCCAGCGGCCTGGTACCGTTAGTCGCGGCAACATTGTGGCAACATGGCCAGAAACCCCAACTGCGATGCAACTGTTGCACAGAAAGAAAATAAAACTTATGTTACATGTTGAAGTGAACAGATTAATGCGGTATTTCCGGGAAAAATAGAAAGACAGGGTATTTAGCAACAAGAAAATATGGGTCTTAGTCAAAGCTGCTCATGCAGTCTTCCCGAAGGCCGACGCTGCTCACACGAAGGTAGCCGAAGCTGCATGAGTGTGCCTTGGGACTCTGGGCGAGCACTCCTGTTTTTAAGAACTTTCTTATGTAAAACGCTAGAAAAATTTTAATTTTATTTCCAAACCCTGATAATATTAAATGCCATTTCTTTCGGTGTTGCAAATAATTCAAAAGCCGTGTCTGCATCTGCGCTTGCATGCTGCAAACAAACAAAAACAACAAAAAAATCTTGCAAAATGTAAATTTCTGTTTTGCGTTTCTTTTCGCCGATGCCAGCCGCAATCCATAATGCTAATGAAGAAGTTGTCAGGAATCTATCCGTCGGGTTGCCTAACGGTGCCTGCCTGCCCAGGGTGCGTCTAAGATCTGCTCTGTGAGTCTCAGCTCTGCTCTACTCTCCTCTGTTCCCGGCCGATTGGTTATTGCCAAATTGATTTCCCTGCGATTTGTGACGGCAGTCGCTGCCTTTGACTTTGCCTTTGTCGGCAAAAGAGCGCTCTTCGAACGAACAGCGGGACATCGTTGATATAAATCCTGGACTTGGCCATCAAATCGAATCGTTTGGCTCGACTTTAAACTGAAACTGATGTGGACTAGGGACCAGAGATGGCCATTATGTTAGGGTCTTAATTGGTTCTTTTAAGATCAAATAAATTGTAGATGCATTTAAATTATATAGACATTGAGGGTTTAAATAAATTATATCCCTAATTGCGAACGTAAGTAGAATTCTTTGCATTCTAAACATTCTAATTAAATAAAAACACTTTCCAATTAGCTTAGATTTCGTTTCTAGATATCTTTTATAAGTTTAAATTGAAACACTTTGATAAGTATCAGGAATATACACCCGAATTTATTTCAAAGCGTTTTAATTTAATTCGAATTGTATAATATATATTTAAATTTAAGTTTCAGCTGGCAGTTGTACCTTTTCCCATCACTGACCAGGACCTGGTGTATTCTTTCGACTGATCGTTTGCCAGTTGATGGTATCGATGACTTCCCTAGTGCACCCCTAGTGCCTGCCACAACGCTTTCATCTTTTGGCCAGGCTCTCTCTTTGGTCGGCATCGTCAGCCGCGGTGGCAACAAAGTTCAATCGCGATAAGATACAAAGTCTGAGGAATGAAACAACTTTCAGTGGTATTTTTTCTGTTGTTGTTGTC
Organism: Drosophila kanapiae; assembly: GCA_008042475.1. Lineage (NCBI taxonomy): Eukaryota > Metazoa > Arthropoda > Insecta > Diptera > Drosophilidae > Drosophila > Drosophila kanapiae. Next base: position 158,856 of record VNJM01002696.1, on the reverse strand, counting down.
TCGGGTTTCTCCGTGGAATACCCTGCAGTCATAAAAGTATGACTGAAAAAGGGCATATCAACACTGATCGGGTGAATGTAACAGCCGCCAATTGAGTGCGGTCATTAAATGATCTCGAATTTAGCTTCAGGAAGAATGCATTTCAAATGTCAACTTTCTGTTGATCCCCAGTCGATCATTAATGTTTGTATTTTTGAAAGAAATTCCCAAATAAGATTGGGTTTCAAGATGTATTATTTAACTGAAGGACTTATCTTACTATCTCAAACTTAAACCCGTATATAAAACTATTCAAAATTGACTTCAAAGTATTCAGCTCTTGAATATTTGTTTGGCAACACCCTAAAAATGTTTGTAATAAACATTCTTAAGGTCAATACTCTACAAATATTTCTTTTATGATATCATCGACATGGGGCAATAGGATATTCTATTGTTTTATAAGCCGATCAGCGTTCAGCGAATAATAAAAAAAAAATCACTTAATTATTTGGATCAATCTCTTCAGTTCGAGTGCCGGCAATACCAAGGCAATGATGTCATTGCATTTGATGGACGTTCCGGGCCAGAATGGCTCCGAGTAGCTAGAGTATCTCATAGTCCAGATCTGGCCAAGTATGTGGTGCTATTTCAGTTGGCCACGAACTAAACCGAGATCGAGATTCTATTTGGTTTTTTTGGTTCTGGGCCGTGGCACTTGAGGCGCGAACTCGCGACTTGACCACACACACCACACACTCGTGATGGGGCAGATGATGATGATGATGACGATGACGACTGCCAGCCAGTGGATGAACAAGCATAAAATTAACGACGAGCCCTGGAGTGCTGATTTTACCATCCCCGCCGAAAGCAGTTATAATTAACCGACAAATTCTAGAGCAATCCATGGCTCAAAGACAAGTGAAATCTGGGCAAAAACACGAATTAATTAAAGGTAAGCCCCCAGAGCCTCAAGCCTGAAGAGCTCGCGAAGTGATATATCTCACAATAGAAACGAATCATTCGCCTATAACCGAAATCTCTCCGCTGCGAATTCGATTTGGTAAGTGGCACAGCGTGTGCAACTGCGTTGAAACTTTTCTTCTTATTTCTTGTATTTTTTGTATTTCTTGATTTATTCCTCTCCTTTAATTTGTGGCCAGCAATTCGGACTCGCATCCAACTTATCACAATCATTGGATCCTCCTCGAGAGTGTGTGCGTGTGACCTGTTAATTATGGTTGAGTAAAAGCGGTCAACACACATAGCTCAGTTCGTGTCCGTGAAAGAAACTATCTGCTTGACACACAAAGCCAACTCAAACCAACAAGCCAAGTTCTCAAGCGATTAAATTGGCAATGCGTAGTTAACGTTTCGTTCTCGCCAAATTATTACAAGCCACATCTTAGGCATTTCATCTCAAGAATTTATGTTGCTTTTAATAGCATTTCAACTATTTAAAAGCTTTATTTAACTTTCGAAGAGTCAGGATCATTAAATTTGAAGTATACTTATATTTAATGCGGCTTTTCTGATTTCGTTAGATGGGTTAAAGATATATTTAAAGCTACCTTATATAACATTTGATTTCTTTAAGCTTAAAAGCCTAACTTCTGTTTGGTTTTTGCCAACTCATAGAGCTAATCCTGGCTATGCAACTAAATAAACTATTAACTGATTAAAATCAGAGAGAGCAAGGAAACCGAAACTAGTAATCAAGGCACAATTGCCGCAGACTTCACTAAAATAGTGTACGCCTTCCCATTTAGAGAGTCCAGACTTATCCAGCGGACCTTTCAATTTCATTTAAAATACGATGGACAAACAGAGAGAGAGAGAAGCCCAGCAATTAGGTCTAGACCCGAGCCGAGCAGAGGAGACCAAAAGCGGAGCCACAGCTTCCATCAATCAGAGCCAAAAGTAATCGCTTTATGGTTTGGGGCCCTGTATCTTAGGGATGTGTGCGGAGATGTCGTGAACTCACGAATGTAGTTTAGAGCTACTGTTTTCCAGACAAAGGAATTATTATAAAAATATAAAGATTTAATTTTCTTAAAGATTCTGAAAACCCTTAAAAAGGTGTCTAAAAGTATGCTATTATTAAAAACTGTTGTAGCATTATTTTGAACACCTTGTTTTAGGTTTTAAAACCCCAATTGATGTCTGTAGCACTGCCTATATTTGTATACCTCCACTTATTTTAATATTATACAAATAGAAAATATGTTGGAATTTTTCTTATGTCTGGGAATTCTCTGCAAGTACCTTGAGAGCCTCTCTAGTATCTTATTTCTTTACCATTCCTTAGCTATCACGCTACCATCTTCATGGGAGAACGCAACTCACCTTGCCGTAGCTGTTCAGCGGTCCATTTACCCAACGGTCTGCCTCGAGGCGTCCGCTGAAGAGGGCTCCGGTATTGGGATCGATGCGTTGCCATTCACGCACCTCCCGCTGAAAGGGGGATCTGGAGCCACTTCCAGTGGAGCCATTTCCTCCAACTCCTCTGTTAGCGGCCGCCTGCAGATGATGATGATGATGATGGTGATGGCTCTGACTGTGATTGTTTGTTGTGGCCACTTCCATGTTTTGGGGCTGGGGGGAACTGCAGCTGCTGGAGCTACTGTTGTGCGCTTTTAATTTGCACGCTCGATGCGCTCGAGCTGCTATGGCTCTTCCAAGAGGCTTTCAGGGAGGCTGCACTTCTTTTACTTCTTCGTCTTCTTCTGCCGGTTTGCTCGCCTATTTCAAATTATTATTTATTGTTATTATGCTACCGTCTACGAGTGCCTTCCGTTCCGTTCGCCTTTGCGTTCGCGTTTCGTTTTGGCTAAATTAATGGCAACTTTAATTTATTATCATAATAATAATTTTCTAGCTATTCTAGAGACCGCTACTGTGTGCGCCTCCTAGTACAACCCCTAGTATAATTTCCTCGACTTTTCCTTTGTATCCCCTCTACGCTTTGCTGGTTATTTGCCCGTGGCTTTCACGGTCTAATTTGAGACGATTTCCCCCCGTATGGCCTTTCTGTGTGCTGAGCTGGGCTGGAATGACAAGAGCAGAGTTGAAAGAAATTTCGTTAGTTAATTATGTTGCAAAGTGTGAAAAAAGATGAATATATATATGTTTGCCTAGGCCTGGTATATTTTTGCTGATGCGTGGCGGAAGCAAAAGTGCTTTGAACTGGCTTTGAAGTCTCTCCCAAGCCGAAGCGGATTTCTAATTAAATTTGCGGCCAACGTCCAGCGGATATGAGACGGTGACTGGGGAGAGGAGTCTCGGATTCTTTGATTGTCAGCGGATGTCACAGTCTATTTCCGCCTCAGAACCCCGACACATGTGCTGTGTCCACTTGTTTCTCTTGTGTTTTTTTTTTTTAGTTTAATTTAATTTTATCTGGCTTAGCGCTATTATTTCAGGTAGTCGTCCGAAACTTTGCTTCTTCAATGCGTGTCTTTTTTTATATTTTCGTTTTATTTGGCGCTTGTCGTCATATGTCAGAAACATCATTTGTAATTGTCAGAGTTATGCAAGCACTTCATTTATTTGGGGGCACAGTGGTTGGTCTTTGGCTTAAAGGTTAAAAACTTGAAGAGTTATTAGTCTAAATTAATGATTGGTAGCGCAGCATTCGAGTATCATTAGATTTATGAATTTTACTAAACTATATAAAGCTTTGATGGAGAAATAGTTACGAAATTAGTTTGGAAATGAATGCATTTGGAGCTAAACTAGTTTATACTAAGCAAAACGTGACAGACTCGGCTGCGCCCAAGGGCTCTGAGCGGTCACCCCTGCTTAACTACAAAAGAATGCCTTTCGACCCACTGTTGCACCCGTTAAAGCTGTCCAAATAAGTGCCGCTCGGCATTAACACTGAAATGCCAGTGTCTTGCGGCTCGGGGAAAATAAAACGCCAAGAAAGCCCCACTAAAAAAATGAATTTAGCACACGGGCCGAGGAGACCCAAGTCGAAAGCAGACCAGCGGATGCAATTGGGTGGACAGACGGACACACCCCCCCTTGAATACCGCCCCCACAGCTGGGGAGAAAAGCAATTTTGCTGAATATTTTATGCTGCGACTGCGGCCGACCGCTAAATAGTAACTGTTACTAAGTTTTCCACAGCTTCGGTTAGCTGAGCTGCTCAGGCATTAACTTCCTCATATGCGAGGAGAGCTGCCAGTGGAGAAAACCCGTTTTCCCCGTTGAACTTGCACCAGTTTTTGGTTTTTGGTTTCGGTTTTGGTTTTGGCTTTGGCTTTGGCTGGGTATTTTAGCACTTTGGCTAGAAATTGTTGGTGCACTCTTTATTTCCTCGGCACGCAGACTTACTCCACATTCACAAATTGGATTTGTATTTTGGACACGTTTTGCCGGTTTTGTCTGTGCCTGTGACTTGGTTTTTTTTTTCTCTTTATTTGTTGTTGTTCACAGTGTGTGCGCTAGTAGATTGCGTTAATTAAAAATTAATTAGCCGTAATTTAGTGTAATTAAGCGATGGTATAAATTTAATGACATGATGGAGAGGGGCTCAGGCGGTGGAGGGTGAGCATTGCCAATTTATTTATGCCAACCTATCGCTTGATATATACTTTTCCAGTGCTTGGTGGCCAAAAGGTTATGCTGATTTCGCAAAAAAAAAAAAAAAAATAACAAATTGAATGCATTATAGCCTGGGGAAGGAATTTAAATAATGAGGGGACCGAATTTGTTGCTTAAGTTTGCTGATTGTGTTTATGTGGAGGAAGTTAAACTATAAAATTTGTTGAACATTTTCGAAAGCTTTTATTGCTGAATTTTATAAGAATATCAGTTTTTTATTCCTTTATAAATTCTTGCTTATAATCTTATATATATTTTTTAATTTGTAGACCAGTTTTAGACGCCTTAAAAAATAATCACCAAAAGTTTGTTGCCTAAGTCTTTTGTTTATTAGCAGGCAAGGTGTCACTTTATAGGTAACTTGTATTTATATCTATACATTACTATAAGCTTAAAAGTATTAAACAGTATTACCAAGAATTGTTAATGAAAAAGTACTCTTCTTAAAGATTTTTCTCCTTCGAAAACTAACCACAAAAATACAATTTTCAACTTGAGTCGTTCAAGTCTACTTGGTGGCTTTAAAGCGGACCTTATTCACAGTAACAACAATCAAGCAACCGGCGATGAAGGTCAGTGCAATTATTATTATTATAATATTTTTTTTACAGTTTTGTTGTCACCCAACCGCAGTAAGGAAATACCTACAACTGTTATTTCTGTAACAATAATTGTCCAAAACGAAAGTCATTTTTTCTGAGGAGGTTTCTGCGGTTTATTTCCAGTTATTTACATATCCCATATCGATGCGTAATTCGCCATCAAATTTGGGTTTGTTTATTTTTAAGCATTTCGAGTGTTCGTATGTAGGTTAATCCCGCATCTTGGTTTTATGTTACATTTTTTTCAACTCCCACAGCTTGATTGATTTGCCATTTGTTTAAAAATAGTACACATATGCGTGGGACTATTTTTATTTATTTGGTATTTCCTGTAGATACAAATATTTCAGTTAAATAATTTCAAGAGAAGTGTGAACTTTTTGTGAAATTGCAACGCGTGCGCAGACCACGAAAATCGTGCAACAATTGACCGATATGCAAATCGTTCTTGTTATTTCAGAGGACAGACTGACAGACAGTTTGAAAAAAATTTGCATAATTGGCTTGAATTCGCGTGTTTTCGTGTGTTCTAATTTGAATTTGATTTGTGCGACACCAAAAAACAGAAGCAGCACGCTCCACACACAAGACATGGTCTTGGACAGCAAGTGTGAACAGAAAAGTTGGCACAGCAATAAATTATCAGTTTTATTTTTACGCAAACTCGGCCTTACAAAATACTAAAGGCTGGCGAAGAATGAGAAATTGCAATGAGCCCAATTTGTGGACATGAGCTAAGCTCAACTTGAGTTCTTTAATATTTAATTTATTTATGTTTACTTGCCAGCTGTCTACAATTCATTGAACTGCCTTTAAGATTGAATTATTTGTGGTTCTCTTTCGGGCTTTTTTTTTTCAATTAAATGTTGCCTTCTTTGTTTTCATTATTTTCTTTGATTCTGGCTCTGTTATAATTATTTATCTGCCTTTTCCTTTCAACATTAATCTTTAACCTCATGATTTGTGTGTATCTCAATCGAGCTTAGCTTTTCAACAGAAACAATCTTTATTTTTTGTTTTGCGTTGCTACAATTCAATTATGGGCACATGGAAAAAAATGTTGATTACCACAACAATTGAGCAGCAACGCCTCTATGTGTCTATTGATATATTTAACCATAAATATATCTATCTACATATGAAAGAAACCACAATCGAGGCTGGCTTCCGTCATTTTATACTTGGGCTGGGTTTCGGTACTTAAGTTTATTTTTTATGATTGAATATGGCTTGGAAAATAATTCATTTTTAATATATATATATGTGTTTTTTAGATTTGTTAATTCGATGCTGATCTTGGCTGCCGTTTAGCAGCCGTTATTAGTCACACACGCAGAGAATAATCTTGGTTTTCTTTGTTTGACTTCCGTATGTGAGACAAATGCGCAAATCGGTTAATTATATAGTCGGCGGAATATTGTAACAACTCGTGGCTAATCATCAGCACCCGCACTTGCCATTTCCATAGAAGGCACACTCTTACTTAATTAGGCAAATGAGCCAATTGCCGGTAATCGCGTTGACATTTGTGAAGAATAGAAATTGATGTGCCAAATGGTGTTCCTTCGAGCATTTTCCTCTCTCTTTCCCACTGCGAAAATTACATAATTGTGGCAGAGACAGAGGGAGAGACAGGTTCCAGCGTCTAAGCCATTCACACTCTGCCCACGGAACAGGTAATTGTTGTTGTTGGTACAGACAGTTCATATAGATATATAGGCATAATGATAGATATACTTGTTCCGTCCAATGAAAATTGTAATTTTACGATTTCCTGCTGACTCGCCCACAAGCACAAGCAGACGTTGCCATCGTATCAATTTTCCGCTACCTGCACTCGGTGCGTATTCGTAATATGCATATGCTGCGTATGCGTAATGTGCAATTTTATCCCCATCTTGTGTAACATCTTTTCCCCCGTAGCTAATTTTACGAAAGTTTTCAGCGTTACTCGTGTTTATTTTTTGTTTGTTTATTAATGCCGTTGGTTTTCACACTTGCACTGGCATTTGATTGGCCGAAAAAAACAATATTTAACTTATTAATTAGCAAGCTTAGCACAGCATTGTTGGCTTTGCATAAATAGAAGGTAAATATCTGTCAAAGAAATGCCATTACATTGCTTGGTGAAATTTAAAGCCTAGTTTATAATGCCTGAAACATGAGTCACTGAGACACAACTCCCTAGACCTGAGTTCCTCGCTTAAAATCTACTCCCCGAAAACCAAATAAATTGAGTTGCATTTGGCGGCGCCTGCAATTGTCAGTCCACATTTGCAACTAGCCGCCCTCACAGCGGCGTTTCGCCCCGAAACTGAAACAAGCCAATAAATAAAGCCCAACATCCAGCGTTTATCTGACTTGAAAAATCAAACCGCTAACCGTACGTGTGTTTATGTATGGGTCCCCCTAGTCCGCCCTTCTTTTTTTTTCTCACTCCCACGTGCATTTCCAGCTCCAATGTGACAAAATAAATGAGCCGTTTGGCAATGCGAAACAAAATCAGGAACTGCATATTAAATGAAGCGTAACGAATGAAAAACGAGGACAGGAAAAGGGGTTACCGCACAGGAGACCGGGAGGAGGGGAATGGGTTATTATGTTTCGGGAAAAGAGTCAGGCCGAAGGGCTTGAAGTTAATTACAAGCGACGCCTACAAGGGTACCGTCTGTGTGGCCTCTCGACCTGCGGCTCACTTTTTTTGCTTCGCTTAAGTGAAATACGAGCTGTTAACGTTTATTTTTTTGTTTTTGCGGAATTTTTCATGGCTCTCCACTGAAGCATAATTTCAACATTGTTCAACACTTTTACTTTTTGGTTTTTTTTGTGGCATGGCAGTAAGAAATTATGATTTACATAATAATTTGGCGCTATTTGCTGATTGATTTGTGCTGCTTGTCGCGCATTTCTTGTCGCTGGCTAATCTCTAGCCTTGAACACCTCGAACAAGCGGTGAGCGCGAGCATTTGGCGGCATTAATTGGCTTCGATTTTGTTTTTTATTTTTTTTTGCCAAGAGAAGGTAAGGGAAAAACATGCAAAATGTTGCCATAGATGCCGAAAGAAAGAGGAAACAATGAAAGAGTTGAAAATTTGCATGTGAAGTTGGCGATGCCGCGATAAATTGACATGGGTGGTGTTTGCGAATTTTGTCCGCCGATTAAGATGGATGGAGCTTTCATTTACATAAATGGCATTGAACAAGGTGAAAGACTCCCGCTGGCGGGAACACCCACGGATATATAGAATTTAAGAGGAATAAATAGCACTGCGAGTTATATAATGTAACTGGAGAGTAGCTTAATTTTGGAATTGGAAGTATATTGTCAGCTTAAAATAGGAGATAAATATTGGTAAATATTTTAAGTCCCTTTTACATATATTTAAGATGACAGCAAGGCTTGAGAGAATATTCGGAATCGCTGAAAATGTCGATATATTAACTATGCTGTGGAATATATTTTGTTTTATCAGTCATCAAAACGATGTTCGTTATAGCATAAGCAAATATACAAATAAGAAATAAATATAAAGAAATTGTTCAAAATTCACATTTCTTTATAACCATCTTTATAATATTTTCTATAATATATTAAGCGCGATACTGTTACTGGTTTTTATAACTAGACTTTTCCCGTCGATGTATATCTTTTGTAAGTATAAAATGAAATTTATTAAGATCATAACAAGACATATTTACAGCAGCCTTTGCTGGCCCAAAACACAAGCAGAACTTTCATTCCCCAATTGTGTCTGTTCAATGTCATTACTGAAAATTATATGGCTGGAGTATATATATATCTAAAGCACCCACTACAAGACAAGACAACTTTCACCCACCAACAGCTGGCAGCAGCTGCTACCAGTTACAGATACAATTTGTTGCCACTGCTGTGAGAAATCTCTGACATTTCTCTCGATTTCAGTTCACTTTATTTTGCACCACTTTATGACACATTCTTCGGGGCCGCTTTTCTCAACTGTCAATACACACAGACAGTCACAATGGGTGCCATAGAAAGCAAAAGCGAAAAGTACTTTGGCAGTAGAATGGCATTGCTCTTGTGACCGTAATTATATGCAAGGTAAAGAGTAAAATAAAGTACTTATTTTGAGGCTGCCGGAAGAAAGTCACACAAAAAAAAGGGGGAAAAGATTTGTCAGCCGTGACAGCAATAATATGAGAAACAAAGATACAAATAAAAACAAACCTGAGGGTTCTTTTAGGCAAACACAATGAGAGGGGAAAGTGTGCCTGCCGGAATTCTAGCGTCTCTTTTTTTTTGTTTCACTTAATTTCATGCAACAGAAGCAGTTTATGGCCTATTAGATATGCAAATTGAACACGATTCGCAATCAGCCTTATCACATAAATTATTTAACAAGTCGCTATTTGTTGTTATTTTTCCTCTTTATGCCTAACTTGGCCTGGCATCGGTGTATTTTGTTTGCTCTGTCATTGCCATATATGCGAATGGTTGGTTGTTGGTTGTACAACAACTTATCTTATCGCCTCGGACCTTTTCTGATATATTCAGTATTTTTCAGTACTTGATGGCACGATGAGTACGTCATTGAACTTGACTTTGAAGGCGTTCCACTTAATAATACCATGTTTAGCTTTAGATCTTCAGCTTTTTAGCTGCATCCCCGCCTGCGTGATGTGTGCCTTCTGGCAGCGAACGTCATCTGGAGTCGCGTTGGAATCACATCTGGCTGACCGAAACCAGTTTCCCCAAAGAGTCCAACTGATGGTCACTCACAGACTCAGGTTCAAAATTAAAGTTAATTTTTGTTTGTAGCTTTATACTCGGCTGATTGGCAAGAGCAAGAGCAGATATAATCGGCGTGGGGGCGTCAGACAGAACTGGGGGCAAAAAGTTTGCCCCGGCTCGGATCAATATGCTAATTAAAACTGGAAACTGGAAATCATCCAACGACAGAGACAAATAAAATGTGATTTTTTTTGCGTCTTGTCATGAAATTTCCCCGTCGACCCATTTGAGGGTTCCCCAACCCCCTCCCCTATTGAGTCACAGTGATTTGGTTCTTTATTTTTGGTTTTACAACTTTCTTGGGCCCATTTGAACAAGTTCGGTGCCTGAGTCTTTTGTTTTCTTACTTACTCATGCCAGAGAACTGGATGAAAAATCCTCTGCGACCTTAATAAAACGGAATGACTTGTTAAAAAGGAAAATATTATGATTTGCCGTTAGCATTTTGGGTGAAATTACACAACTTAACGGTTAATTTCGTATAGTCTTTAATGTTTTATTTTGCGTAATTTTGTTGGCTTTGTTTGTCTGGTCAAGAGTTGGGCCCGTTCGGTTGCACTTTTAATGAAAAAGAGAGAGAAAACCCGAAAGAGAAACACACAGAAAAGCCGACGAAGCCAAATAAAAGACAAAACGGTCGAGCAATTCGTCAGTCTGACAGGCTTTTGACAGCTGAAATGCTTTTGAGGGAATTTCGCTTCGCTCTTTGTTCATTCTTTGTCTTGGCCGAAAAGTAAAAAAAATAATTTCAATTTTCATTATTTATTTATTTAGCTTTGCGACTTTGTTGTTTCACAGTTGCATGCGGAAATAATTCCGATAATCGATGACAGACAGCTTCATTTTTACGTTTCTTGAATAAAGCCGAGTAAAAGAGAGGGTTTCCGTTGAATAAATAAAATTAAGTAATATAATTTTGACCCTTACTCTCAGTTAGCTTCGAATTCTATTAATTTATAACCTTTTTTATAGGAATCACTGATCTTATTAGATCATTAAGTCTGTTTAATGCCCAGCTCCGATTCCGCTGTTTCTCTCTTTCTTTTCTGGCTAATTTCCATATCGATTGTCCATCACACTTTTCGACTTTTTTACCTCATTTTTTATTTATTTTTATTTTTTGCAAATTCCCCGTTAAGCAATGAAACGTTGACCCGTAGAACTTGTTTGCCTAGGCTCCGATCTTCGATTGAGTAAGGTTAGGTTGAACGGCAAGCTTGAACTCAAATGGGTTTCTGATGGATGTCAGTCAATGGACGAGAGCTTAAGATCGGATTTCCAAGAGTTCTATAATAATCCCGTTGCGTGGGCGATGACAAACTTTTTCGGGGCACACACGTGTTGCCCTGAGATCAAACGAAAAGAGACTTTTTGAGTGCGAGCATGTCGCCAAATTGCGTCATTCGGATCATTCCGCATGGGTTGCCACACGCTGGCCATAAAACTGCACTTTATGGGTCCGTGTGTGACTGAACCCCCGGCAATAGTTTGGAATATGGAAAAATACATATATATCAAGGAGCTGGTAGTTAACGTGGCCAAATTATACCGACTCCAAGTGGAAAGAACAGTCTAATAAATAGAACACGTCTTCATTTGCTGAGTTAATATTTCAAACTGATTTCTTTATTCAGATATAACGCTTACGTAGCTAACATGAGAATCTTATATTTACGCTTATCTATGGACCCACGCAGACATACCTGCGTATCTTTGGGTTTTTCAAGTGCACATCTGCTTATCGCTTATGTGCATGGGATATTCTTGGGTTATTTATATAGCACCCTTTTCAGGTCAGCCCATGTTTCGGTTACAATTTATGACCTCATGCAAACTGATTATTTCATTTATATATCTATGTGTTCATGTTTGAACACCAAGCATGCTCTAAAGATTCGAATCGTCTCGGAATGATGGTCCCAAAAAGTGCATAGAATAGTGCTGGATACGCTTTTATAGCAATTGTAGTTCTTCGATCCAAAACAATGCAGTGTACACATACCAAATAGATTGTGATTCAGCCATTTGATTAGCGCTGACACTTTGCCCATAAATAACCAGGTATAACATGTGCCCCCAAAGGCATAGCAGAGCCATAGGACCAGGACTCCGGAATCAGAGGAGTCCAATGCGCCCCTGACACGCAAAAGTACTTAACAATGACCAAAGTGTACTTAAAAGGCTAAAAATGGTCAATACAGCTAGCTACGTGGCTCGTACAAGCGACAAACTTGAAATGGCAGAAAACAGACAGCAGCCAGCGGAGCCAACAGGCCAACTAACAAGCTACCAAGCTTCTCAGCCTTTCTGGCCAAGAAGACAAAAGGATGCCTCTCCACCTTTTTTCAGCTGCTGCTGCTGTTGCTGCTGCTTAGAATCATCGGCCAATAGCAGGAAATGGGCTGCAGCTCCTTTTAAAGCTAACCAAGGCCTTAAACAAACAGCCATTGGGACTCGGACTTGGACTCGGACTGGAACTCGCTGCTGCCGCTGCCAGAACAGAACCTGAGGAGGAGGCCGAATCCTCCTAAGTGCTGCAGCTTGTTAGGGCCAAAAAACTGCTCTCCTCCAGCCATCTAGCCTTCTCTGTCTCGCTGTGTGAGAAATCATTTCAAGGTGTCTTCGGAATGCTCAGCTTAGTACAAGATTGAAGGGGTATATAGGCTGGGACTACAATTTTTTATTTTTAAAGATGATGAGAGTAGGCATCTGCCTTATTGGGCTGTTTAAGGTGTTTTCATACCAATATTATTTAATTTATTTACTGGCAATATCAAAAAATGATTGCTCTATCTTTGTATACCCCATATACCCCTCATTAACCCGTTTACAGGGCATCAATTTACCCTAACCCTCAACGGAATCGCTTCAAAGCCTATTTCTTTCCTGTTGCTTTTGCCTTCTGCGTTGCTTGGTTCCTTTTGTGGTTGTCTTTAAAAATAGTTTATCGCCCGATCGCGCATTTATTTCGTTTGTCTCTGTCGAAGTGTTGCCCTAACCCAGCTCCCTCCACTCCCCTTTATTCACCCTCTCTGGGCCCCCTGCAGATGCCAAAGTTAATGCTGTCAAGATAGCAAAAAGGAAATCAATGCAGCAGCAGCAGCAGCTTGTTTGGCCGGGCTCTAAGGGCCCCTCTGTGTGAGCTACATGATAAATGCAACAATACAACAACCGACAGGCAACAGGCAACAGCTGTGCCAACAGCGAAGTGTCCAAGAAACAGGAAATGAAAACCGGGGGCCCTCCTTCGCCACTCTGCCACTTTTTGGCAACAAAACGAGGGAAATCTGCGAGCGGAAAAAATATTCTAAATTGCTGATTAACACGACTCGGTCTTACAATGGTCATTGAGTGCGAAATGTTACTTTTGGTATGGACTTTTGAACATAATGAGATGGTTTGTGCAATGGCCACTACTAGCCCCCAATGGAAAACCCGGCAAGACGATGACTTTTGTGTTTTTCCTAAGATTTCCTTTGGTCAAGTATTTCATAGAAAACGAAAATCGAAGTGGGGTAAAGATTTTCTGGGATCTCTTGAATAACCAAAAGTAAAGGGGCTTTAGGAGAAGTAAAATAGTAAGAAATGTAATTATTAAAATTTGACTTAAAACTCACTTAGAGATAAATGCATATATTTCCGTTAATCGTGAATTAAATCTTACATATGCAGCTTAAAGGTTATTCCCTGCATATATTCAGATAAATATTAATGTGAGAGTTTGTGGTACTTCATAAATAAAATTTTCAAGCGCTACTCTCCTTTAATCTTTTCCAAGTAAAAGAATTTGTGTTACCAATTAAACAATTAAATAAATGCCGCAGGTGAGTAACCTGCTGGGACCCAACAAGATGGGAATCTTGTTAAGCGACGAAAACTATAAGCATTCTTCTGGGAAATCTATGCCAGGAATCTGCACACTCCAAGTCCAGTTCGTGGGACCTTTCCCATACATATCTTCTTTTATTGAAGCTTTCGCTTTGGTCGATTTATCACCCTAGACAACACTCAATCACACCGCATCACGTCTCTGGCGTCAAAGTAGAGCGCTGGCCATAAAAGATTCAATCATCACGAAGACCTAATGACTTTCAAAATGTTCACTTTGTGCAGCTTGTATAGATATATCTATTTTTTGCCATTTCTTTTGCACAATTAAATCATAAAGCGCAAAAATTAATTATGACAAATGGCAAAACGAAAACTTTTCATTTCAACAGAGCCGGACCAGCGGTGAAAAATAACAAAAAAACTTATATGGACGAAAATGAGAGCAATAATCAATAATCGATACAAAAGTAAGTTGTTGAGGAAAAGTGAGCAGCGAAATGGAAAAGTGAAAGCGACCAAGGCACAGAATGAAGTTGAAAGAGTTTAAGGAAATTATGTTCGACTCCGGCACAACCGCAAGATATATGAAAATTATATCTTGGTTCCGCATTTGGTATTGAGTAACCAAAAAAAAAGAAAACAAAAACACTGCAGCCAGTGCCAGTGCAGCCTTATGACTGTCTGTGTCAGGTAATCCCCCCCGTTGCCACCCTGAATGATAAACCAACCTGCGCTGCTGTTGTTTGCCGTTGAACTCATTAAAAAAGCTGACCAAACAAGCCATAAATAATGTATAGATAGATAGAGAGAGAGAGAGAGAGAGAGAGAGAGCTCCCCCCGCTGTACAAAGTCAATTAATTTTCAGGGTCAACCCGAAAAATGTATATAAACAGAAATTCAGAAATTGCTTATTTCCTCCTCACCCAGTTTTTGCACCTCAATAGTCGCAGACAAAAGCCATTTCTGTCTTTAATTCTAGGTCAGCGGCGACCTTCACGTGTGCGCCGACACAAAATTTGCATATCGCACCATATATAAGCACTGTTATATAATATAATTCCACCCAATTAGCCCGCATTATTAAGTTTCAACTTGAACTTTTCTAAAGACCAAAAAGTCAACAACTTGGTGGCCGGCGCCAGAGGAAATTAAGCTATCAAAAAACGCTCAAAATGTCGCTCAAAAGTGGTCCGCTTTTTTTTTTGTTTTCCTGTTAGTTACAACATTTTTTGTGGACAACCAAGAAAATTGCTTAAGGTCAGGCTGAAGAGGATTTTAAATTTGGCTTTGCTTAGGTGATCAAGAAAATTGTATAATTATTGTAATATTATTTGTTGTTTAAAATATAAATATCTTATTACTTTTCTTTGAAATTTATTATATCAAGTATTACAAGATCTCCTTCAAACTCTAGATGATTGTTTTGATTATATTTACATCTGTTATTTCTGCATAATTTTAATTATTTTTATTCTACAAGTACAGCTTTAAATAAACCATTTTTTATGTTTCTCTAAGCTACGCGTGCTGCATGCAATTTGTCAAAATTCATTTAATTATCTAGTTAGAAATTAAAGCCAAGAAGCTTGGCCATTATAAACTAACATTGGGTATATATAAATATAAATTTATAAACATATTCTGGCTGATTAACTGCCAGTGCTTATAGCTAATTAAAAACATTAAGTGATCAACAGCAAAGCAAATTAAATTGAACAAACAATTGTGGAGTCGAGCTGCTACTAATGTGGGTTAGCAGGCAGAAAATAACTTGGATATCAACCGACAAAGTTTCCCATTTAGAAATCGTGTAAAAGTTAATTGCGATTGGCTATCAAAGTTAATTGAAAAAAATTGTTTCTGTCTGCTGTCAGTTTTCCTGCAACTCCGACAGAAAGTGCAAGTGTGAAGAGCAGTGGGGGAAAAGTATAACAAAAAAATAGAAAACTAACAGCATTTGCATTAGATCACCGCAAGTACAATCTCGTTTATCTCTTACGCATTGTAAAACCATTTTCATTGCCATATCTTTAGCATTTTGCAAGCCAATCAGTTCAAGAGCGTGAAAAACATTCACAGATATTGGTGAAAAAATCGCTTCAGAGGAACGAGCAAGAAATAATAAATAAAATAATTGCCAGAGTCCATGGGATAAGCAACGACGAACAAATTAAAACCATGAAAAACAAGTCATAAACGAAATAGCGAAACAAAAGTGAAATAACATCAACTTAAACTAAGACAGCCAACCAACAACAACAAAAAATGTTACAAATTTTCTGGCCGCTGAGATTGCGCAGTCAAAGACCTTCATGCTCGTAATTGGCAGCACCACACTTAAGCCCAGGCCCGAAAATCCCCCAAAGAAACCAGCAAAAAGCAGCGAAAGACGAGAGAGCCAAAAGGTGACGTCCCCCCTTTTGAACAACAGAATATCGTGAACATAATTTATGCAAGCTAAAAAAAAAATTAAATAAATAAACAAAAAGCTAAGCGAGCGACAGGAGCCAAGTCAGGACTGAACCGAACTGAACCCTCAACTAATGGGATTTAATATGGCCTCCCTGCAACCATACGATAGCCACAAGAAGTTAACCCCCAGATGGGAGCAAATATGTTCCACGAGCTCAGGGGAAAATTAAAGACAAGACAATGGTCCAGAGTTTGATGTCCGCCAAATGGTAACCAATGAGTGATTTTTTTTTTAGCAATAGGTATTAGGTATCTTTAGGCTTTAATAGTTGAACTATCATCATTTCTAGTATCTGTGGGGTGTGTATAAAGGTTTTTAAAGTTTGTAAAATGTATTTACAGAATATCTATAAGGAATTTGAATATATTTTGACTTTTAAATAGATGAGAACTTAATTTCCATTCATGTAAATGCCTTTTCGAGGATATTATTTTTCTTTAATTCAGAATTCTTTATTATTTCCAGTCGATACTCAATTATTAAAACTGTTTAGTCATAAAAGTTCAACTTTAAATATTCAAAAGACTTGTTTTCTTTCAGGTAATTGATATTTATTGCAGTTACAGCCCGCTTCTCTGCTGGCCTTTTCAAGGGTATCACATAGTCTTTGACCACCGCAACGCGCTTTGGCTCTCATTTTGTTCCACCTCACTTTAGAGCCGCAGTAATTGTTTGCAATTATTACAATTCGCAAGCAGCTTTTGGCGTTGGCTTTGGCTTCGGTTACGGCCCAGCGGGTGGCGGTGGCCAGCCGGCTTGTCCTCCCGCCTGAAAGAAAATAAAAAAAACCCCGGACGGAGTGCCTGGATTTTCTCCACATTAAAAGTTTTTTTTTTTAGTCTGTCTGTCGGTCTGTTGATTTCGCGGAATGACGTCAATAAACACATTTCGGCTTTTTGTTCGCTGTCATTTCTGGCTCTGGTTTCTGGTTTTAGTTGAAGTTTTTATTTAATTTTATTTTTTTGCCTGTTTTTTCCCCTGTACCTCCTCCTTTGGTTTATGACACTATGCCGCGTCGCGTTGATAATTGTCATGTGGCATTGCCTACGCTGCTTGTCATCAATCCTGAGCGTTGATCGCTCAGGCGACTATAAACTAAGAGTTTTTGTGCGACTCTTGGTAAGCGGCTTTGATTTGTTTGGTTCAATGACACACGTTGGGGTGCCGATTTGATAGCTCATTTAAATGGTACCACAGGAGGGGGGAACGTGGTGACAGGTGACGAGTGCCGACATTTGGATATCTTAGACGATTTACCTGGGCAACTTTCACTGAGATGAGAGTCGTTGCATTTGCTTGCATTTGGATAAAGAGATTAATTATCTATGCATTCACGGCAACTTGTCCAAGTTTGTGTCCTAAGTCTTTCGTTTCGACTGGCTGCCTGGGTAAACAATTCGTTGATGGCTCTGTTAAGGCTTTTGGAATTTTAATACGATTAACACTTACAAGGTTATTGGCGAGATTTTAATATTTGAAATAACTTTATGAACTTATAACTTTCAAATTCATAGAAATCGAATCTTAAGTCGAGCTATTATTACAAGAAAGTGTCATATAATACTCGCTGAATGTTAAATAAATATCTGTATGTAAGATTAATTAATTAAAGAGATAAAAATTCAATATACAAGACATAAACACAATTTATTACATTTTAACTGCCCACAAATTGAAAGAAATCGTATCGGTAAGAAACTATTTATCACATTGTATCGGTTTACGATCAGCTTAAAAAACCATTTCGATACTCACTCGATATCCCAATAAATTCTAATCACAATTCCGTCAGACCCTCCCCAATCTGTCGACACTCGATTCCCCAACAACAACAAATTATTTTATGACTCAATGGAAGGAAAAATTTGCATTTTTTATTAAACAAAAAAAGGAAAAAAAAAACAATGCCGACACCCACTACAGATCCGCTGCTGTCCATTATGCATATCGAATGAAGCTATTAAATGTTTAATTGCCAGCATTGCCCAACTCCGATGTTGGATAGGCATGCATCCATTTCGGACTCGGAGAATCTAAACAAATTGGTGGCATTTTCCTCATTTGCATTTCTGCTTTTGCAGATGCCGAACTCTCCGCGCAGTCGAACACTTTTCGCAATGTCCAAGAGACCGCGAACAAAGAGCCTAATTGAAGGTAATTTAAATTGATTAAACATGTCTCTAGGTTGGGCCTCCACTCCACACTCCACTCCAATGGATCGTGGTCCGCTGTCTGTCTTGCGGAGGTGTTTGTTTGCTGCAGTTTTTGGCTGCTCAATGATTTGGCATTGTCTTGGTAAAAAAAAAAATAAAAAATGAATCGAGAGAAAAATTGTGTCGTGTGGGTCGCTGCCAGTTGGTGATGGGTGGGTCACCTCCACTCCAGCACCACAAGACACTGTGTGTGTGGGGTTCTGTTATGTGTTAAATATGGTAGCATGTTTTGAGGTGTTTATGGTTTAATTAAGAAGGCTGCCTATGATGAAAAATGAAAGGACAGCCAGAGAACATTTTGAGCATAGCATTAAGCAAGCTGAGCTCATCGTTGCCAGAAGCAGACCTTGTGCCAGGCTTTTCTATGAATCACATGTCGGCATCCTGTATACACGAAAACAACTTAATGCCAAAAGATAAATATATATTTTTTTTTGCGAAATGCAAACGAATTGCAAACGACCTGGCTAAGTTCATTGGAAACATTTGCTAGAAAATGATTTATAAAGAATTTTATTTCTGCCTCGGCCATAAAAGGCAAAGCTAACAATTATGACTTTGAAACGTTTCTGTTTTCGTTTTGTTTGTTTTGTCATTTCGCTTGATTTCTGCCAATATTTTGACACAACAATAGAAATACATTTCGGTGTCAAAAATCTAATTAAATTTTATTGATAATACAACAAAAAAATGTAATTTTGGGCAGCTGCAGCATTAAACCTTTTCTGGGCAAAAAGGGTGTGCAAAATAAAGTGTCAGTAACGATTTCGGCATACATAATGAAGGGGATTCGAATGTGAAAGGCCCGACTAATTTGAATTCTTTTCATTATGAATTTTTGAACATTTTTGCGAAATATCTTGGCGTATTCAGACGTATTTTTTTGTTGCATATTTTGATTGCCTTGTGTGCACATTATTTATGATATTTGCAACTGAAAAATCGGCATCCTCTTGTTGAGACATAGCCATAACTTCATCCTAATCAAAAAGTATCTCGCTGTGGCGTTGAAATGGTCTTAATGTCAACCTCCGCGAGCTGACATGGGCAACTCAAGTTCTAACTCTGACATTCAGTTCGACCGATAAAGCAGCCAAAAGGCGCGTGCCCACAAAATATAAAAAAAGTAACCTATAGGTAAAGAAATCAAGTATTATCGTGCCTATTTTTTTGACGAGGTAATGCAATATGCCATAAGCTTTGAGTTCCGCACCCAGTTTTCCGTTTCAATATCTCTCGCGGAGGTGACAATTGGGGCCAACACCTTTTGAGACCCCCAAATGGTAATTTGCACTAATGCATGCCACAAGCCCCTAATGCGACATTTGTCGTCCGCAAAACCATTCGATATAGACATAAATATAGCCATAAGTCGGTTAACTTTAAAAAGATTTCGTAAACAACAAACACATGAAATAAAAATCCAAAGCCAGGCCATTTGGATTGAATACTGGATTGGCGATCAGGCCTGGGACATTCTGATGACTAATGGGGATAAATGTGAACTCATGCTCGGCACTAGAATCATTGAACTTTAGTTGTTCAAAAAATATACATTAATGATACACGATATATGTAAAAGGGTTTTCCGTTGGGTTGGGTTGAGTTATAATAAAATTTGCGGTATTTAAAATAGCATATCAGGCAATTTGCAGACCAAATAATTAGCTGAGAAAAATAACTAAATCGGACAAAGAAAAGCATAGCGAATATTCTTTTCTATTGTTAGAAGGGGGCCTTAAAATGGAGCATGGAGAAATGGGTTCGGAAATCGTAATTATAATTATGAGAATGGTTTCTTTTTATAAAAGAGAATGTGTATCTTTTTTTTTGTTTGCTGAATTGTTTGTTGGTTTTGAATAAAGAAATAAATTAAGAAAAGGCGAGGAAAAGGTAAGGAAATTTAATGTTATAGTCAATGACCTCAAAGGAACTTTTTAAATAAATTTTTAACCAGCAAAAAGAAAAATGTCATGTATTAGATATATTTTATTAATTATGTATTCTTTCATATAAATATTTGTTTATGCTAAATACTTTTAAGGAAATTAAGGAACATTTTTTAACATTCCAAGACTTGTCTATTTTTTTTTTTCAATTTATAAATATTAATATACATTTTAATAAGTATTTAGTCTCTCTAAATTAATTGAAATATTGTAAATAAATATTTTCAAAAGGTAAATACTTCCAATAAACTTAAGGCACATTATTCAACATGCCAAAACTTGTTTATTCTCAATTTCTGTTCAGTCATCTAGTCTAATCAGTCATATTTGAGAATATACACACTTCCTTGCCAATTTATTGCATCATCAACTCTATCTAGACAGTCATTAGTATTTTGTTGGCTTTTCAGCTACAATTTGTTTGACTCGACACAACTCCTCTCACCTAATTTTTTTCGCCTATCGTAAATTTGAGCGAAAAAATAAATATAAATACGACAATTTATGGCTTAAAGCGACCAAAAAGTTCAGTTGAGAATAAATCAAAAAGAGACGAATTGCACGTACCTGTCGCCGGCTAGTCGGAGAGCGTTGATATCTCTTTTTATTTTGTCCACTGAAGGCGTTTTTAGCTTATATTTTATTTGACTTTATTTTCATTATATTCTGGTCCGGCAGCGGCAGCAACAAATATGCACTGGCGATTGGCATCAATGTCGCTTGGCCGCTTTTTTTTGTTTCCCCCTACCAGCACACGTACGCACACTCGCACACACCACACACACACACACACACAGACACAGAGAGGCACACGGACAAGGGGCTCAATGAATCAATGGCAATTCCACAAAAAAACGCGTGGTATACGATAAAATTGATTTTTTTTCTTAAAGTTTTTAATAAATAAAAGAAACGCGTAGTCAGCCAGGCATTGGAGGGGGGCACAAGCAACAAAAAAAATAATTGAAAATATTTTAATACAATTTTTCAATGATCTTTTTTCTTTGTGGGCGATTGTCCGAGTGTAACAGCTGTTGGTGCAGGCTTA
Source organism: Drosophila kanapiae (assembly GCA_008042475.1). Taxonomy (NCBI): domain Eukaryota; kingdom Metazoa; phylum Arthropoda; class Insecta; order Diptera; family Drosophilidae; genus Drosophila; species Drosophila kanapiae. The sequence goes on along the minus strand of VNJM01002696.1, from coordinate 137,376 downwards.
GGCAGGTGGAAAATGGGCACCTGACCGAAGCGAAGTTGAAGGGGGTTGCCCAAAAGTTTGGTGGTTTTCCCTTTTTCCGGACTTTTCCTTTTTGTCTCTCAGATCTTTCACTTTCTTTGCAATTGTTTTCGGAGCGAACTCAGTGGTTTTGAACTCGCTCGCTCGTCTTGCATTTCGCACTCAACGCTTGGCCGCGCGCACTCGCAGTCCCACAAATGTTTGCTGTTTTGTCTGCTGTTTACTCTTGTTTTTTGTTTTCCTACCAGCGAATCTTCGTCTGGCTTGGTTTATTTAAATACTTTTTTTGTAGTTTTATTTTGTTGTTTTTTTTTTATTCGCGGTGGATTGCTTTACGTTTGCAACTCGCTTTTTTTTTGGAACTCGCGACCAGAAACCGAACCGTCTGTCTCGCACGCCAACGCTGTACTAAAAGAGTTTGACGCTCGCTCGTCCATTAAATACCTCGCGAGACGACACCTGGCTCTAGTTTCCTCTGATCGCCGGAGACTGGGCCTCTCTGGATGATGTCAGCACAGCGGAGATACTCGTACAAACCTGAGAGATACAAGATACTCGATACTCGGCGTCAAAAGAGAAACTATCTGAAGCCGCTCTTTCGTGGCTTTCGGAGCTAAAACATTTAATAAATGGATTTATTATGGATTACAATGACCAGACCTACACACAAACGCTCGGTGTTTAAGTCATTGTAATAAATATTGATTTATGGGGGCTCCCTCTCAAAAAGGAGCTGCAAATTATAAATGTTAATAACAATTAAATGCTGGCAAATGAAGTCATTGCGTATCCTGAACTGCACCCATTTGTGAGGCCTCACCAAGATTGTAAACCTCAAGTAAATGTTACTATTTACCTTCTAACTAAAGGTTATATATATTATTTAATTTATAATTTACAGACTACTGCCAATAGCTTCGACAACCCTGCTCGGTTGTCTCTTACCAAAACGCTCTTGAAAACCGGCTTTGTTTACGTGCAAAGTTTGCTCTTCAGCCGGCTTTTTGTTTTCTCTCTCGGCGAACGTAACGTTATAACGTAAAGGTGGCTCAGATTTGCCACTTCAAGTGTTGCCATTGAACAAAAAACTTTATGGATCTTGCACTGAAGTTGGGCCTTATTAAAATCAGCATTAATTTTTTGTATACAGGTGTCTATATATGAGACTTTTATTACCCTCAAAGCGCAAAAAAAAAAGGTGTCATTGATGCTCTCTCGGTGAGCTAATGAAGCCATTAATTAGAACAGCACACACTTTCGATGCCTCAATGCTGAGCTGGGGTAACGTGGGACGAGCCCAATGCAGTCTAGACCGATTACTACCCTACCTACAGCACGCACATACCAGTTGGACGAGTGTAAATATATTGGGATTGGGATTGGGCTGGAGATCAGATTGACTGGGGGCTGGGGCTTGGGGCTGGAGGGGGCTGCCCCCAGTTGATATGCATGTCAAGTTCAGACGCGCTCGTAAGGTCTTGCCACGCACTCGGGCATGAAGATCGAACGCTCGAGCAGCAAAGATCTCGGTAAGGCAGAGAGAGAGAGATCATGTGGAGTCCAAGCTCGGATGAAGCCCTTCAGTGGGTGGCTACGACTGCACATAGAAAAATTATCACCACAAATTACACTTAATCTCTTATATTTCCTTAACAAAAAGAAGCATTAAAAGGTACAGCAATTACACCTTTTTTATTTCCAAAATTAATGCAGCAGACAATAAAAGTAATATTTTTCTGTGTGCCCGAAAGGCTACTGCTAGCAGCGATCTTAGCCATGGCTTTCGCTACACGCGCCACTTGACCCTCTCCGGGGTCGGGGCAGTTCAAAAACGTGGCTCTGGCTGCCGCATTCGCAATGCAATTGAAATTGGATTTGGATTTGGAGCTGGAGTTGTGCCTGGAGTGGGGATTCGGTTCGCGGTTTGGTAGGAAGCATGGCCAACTGTTGTCACGCCGTTCTCAGCGCTCTCTATCTCCAGACGCCTTTGGTTTTTAGCCTTTTTCTTTTGTTTTTTTTTTTTGCTAACAAATTTTTGGACAAATCGCATTTGAAAGTTATGGCACGAGTTGTGGGCTGTCGTCGACCGGGCCAACAAATTGGTCTTTGAAGTGTTATTTCTTCCTTATTTTTGGGGATTTTTTTCTGAGTGAATTTATGCTCAGTTCTTAATCATTTTCAGTGTAAAAGGAAGTTTTTTTAAGCAGACATTTAAAATATTTTAAATACAAAAGAGTTCTGGTTGCTGAAATAATTATTATTATATATTTCTCAACTCAATAATAATCGTAAATTAATTTATAAAAATCCCAAGTTCAAATGCCAACGACTTGACAAAAAAAAAAAACGTCGGAGCTTCACACATTAATGCATCAACTAATGGGCAGCAAATGGGCGTGTCCGTATCTATCAGTCCATCATTGGGTCCACCACGTGCCACACGCAGACATTATAAAAATAAAAAACGAAAAAATATACATATATAATAAAACCGAAAAAGATCCCACAGAAAAAAAGGTAAGGAAGTATTTTTGTGTGTTCACCTGGGTGCTTCCTCAAACAAATTGTGGTACGTGTTTTGACAATCTTCCTGAATTTGACTAGACGGTGCATGCTTGACTAATTACCAAACAAAAAACCGAAAAAAGCATAACAAGATGACCAGACTTTGAGGAATTAAATATTTTAATACACTTTAAAGCAAATGGAAATGTTTAGATCTTTAAATTCTCATTTGATTCTAATGTACATATATATTTTGTATATTATTAATATTCTTATTTATCAGTACCTCTACCTCCAATATTTTGTATTAATTTTGCATCTATAATAATTTTTCTTTAATTTGTACTAAGTTACTTTCATTATCTTGTATTTTATCTTGCACAGGAAGTATAGTTGCATTTTAAAAATGATTCCGTAAACTTACTTATAATTCTTATGACTTATTGAAGTCGTCTTTTAATCAAAATACCCAGTTTAAAAGGGTATAAGACACAGAAAATGTTTAATTAGCCGAAAAGCATGAAGAAGAGGTTTTTTGTTGAGATTTGTATTTGTATTTATGTATTTTTTGTGGTAGTGACACGCCCTGGTAATAGGCAAAGGTTCAACTGTTGACGTTTGCCAGCGGCTTCCGGTGCCGCCACTTAGTCGGGTGAGCCAGCTTTTTTCAAAGTGTTAACTCCGGGAAACGCCTGACAATCCATTAATTGCCAAATTTTCTTCATTTTCCTATTAGCCAAAAGGGCTGGAAATATTTTAGTGTTCGCAGTTGGAAAAGTATTTATTCATAAAGATATCATCTTAAAATATTTCCTGTTTCATATATTTCTTCTAAATTGTATAAACTGTTATCCTTAAGCCCAAAAATATATAAAACACTGGTTCGTTACACTGCCTAACATGAGATTATGTCAGCATTCCGATGTCGGACAAGTGTTTCGAGTCGGGTGCGATTTTATGTTTGATTTACGTCCCAATTTGCATTTGCCAAAGTTATGTACGTGCCCTTTTTTTCAAATAAATAAAAACATTAAAAAACGGAGTAAAAATCGTGTATTTATGAGACATTTATGGTAGGAATATGTTTTGAATATTTAATTAGAGTTTGGCTCTTTGGCCACGCGCTAGATTTGGTCGATATTGGGAGTGTGGGCTGATGGCATAAACTCAGATATTATGACTTTGGTCACAATGCAGGATCTTTGTTTTAGCTGGGGTGTAAAATCAGCGATAGCCTCAATAGATAGCAAATAAAAACCTTGAAATTAGAAATATTATTGAGGTTTTATTACGATATTAAATAATTTCAATATAATAAAGAATTAAATATAAATAAATACTCAAAAACTGCCTCATGTTCCCCAAATTGAGTCATATATTTTGCGATTTTGTTGCCTTTTGGCTTCGGTTTTGCTTGGTACTTGGCTTGCCTCACGATTAGCCCCCGTAAACTCTGACCCCGGCCAATCAGTGTTCATCTCCCGTACCTGATGTGTGTGGCATGCCCCACAAGCAAGCTGGCAACCAGCTCCATGCTCACATGCTCTATAAGTAAATACTTAGAGTTGCACACATAACACTTTGCTGACCCAATTCAAGAGTCGAGAGTGCGCCTGGGCTCTGAACCTTTTAAAGAGCTATTACATGTTGCAGCCAAAAGATTAAACGGAGACCAGACTGGGGAAACAACAGCAAAATGCCACAATCCGAGCTTGGCTTAAAAATATTGCGTTGTCTCCGGCAACGCTGACTGACAAGACAGAAGTCGACTCTTTGCAGATTGAAAAGAGCGCAGCTTGGCGATTATATAAGGCGACTGGAAAAGGTAAGGCTAAATTAATTATGGTATTTAGGGTGCCCTAATACAACCAAGGCATGGTTTATATTTCCCCGATTATCCAGTTCATAATTCCTAACCTTTCTAGGCATTTTTCTATACCAAAAATATCTACAAACTATGCAGAATTGAAAGTGGTTCCGAGTGCTTCCTTCCTGCGCCTCAAGATCAGTTGTATCTTTAGAGGTTTTTTTTTTAAATTTTTTTAGTGATCTCTTAATTAACTGAGATGGCTGTTATTTGATATTTCCTAAGCCAAAGACCAAGCCAAAGGTGATGCGATTAAGATCTTCAAGCCATATGGAAAATGGCCTAGGCTTTAGAGATGCTACCAACAAGCAAGAAACGTCAAATAGTTTAGGCCATATAGAGCTAAACTAATTGGCTTCCTGGCCAACAGAAATGGCGAAGACCACATATGCGGCTAAATAAACAATTTAATTATAAATAAATAATTAAATAAATGCCTCGACACGGACAGCCAATTTACATCGCATGTAAATGTTTTTGTTCTGTTCTATTCTGGCCAAAAGTCTATAAATAAAATTCATATAAATCATTCAGTCGAATGATTTTGGACAAGTTCAAGTTTTTTGTTTGAACAGAGAAGCGCAAATATATAAGCAAATACAGTGCGAGTCATGATCAAAGTCTGTCAAGTTATTAATTTCGATTTTTCAAGCCTCGAGTAATTTATATATTTTCTCGATGAACGTCTTATGGTTTTGTTGGGAACTGTATATTTGGTATAGGCTGCCAGCGGATCGATCTGCCTAATATGGCAACTGGACCATGTGGCAAAACTGAATATCAATTCGAATCTCAAATTGTTCAAGTATTTTCTGAATCGTCTCAGCCGGAGACTGAGGCTCTGTGTCGAAGTCTGAAGTCTGACTGAGACCCACGCGTGTTAATTACAAATTGTTTGCTGTGCCTGTCGCCTGAGAGCAGTCGTTGTGGTTCTTACCTTTGTGGGTATTATTTTGTAGTATACTTTGTATTTTTAATTTTTTTAATTTTATTCTTCTCCATAGTTTGAGGCGCGCAACTTGTGTCACATTTAGACGCAACGTATTTATCATGTCAGCAATTAATCAATGGAATTTTATAATTTTATGCCAGTTACAAGAGGCGGTTGGCCCGAGCAGTTTTTTTTGGCGATTTTAAACAAATCGAAAATGTATTGAATGTCAAAGCAAATTAAAGTTATTTTTCACGATTCCCCCGTATTTATTTAAGTCATTTTCCTTTGGGGGGGAAACGACAAGCCTTTCGCAATGTTTCTTCATCTTTAGTGACCAGAGCATGCCATAAAGTCTGTTGCAGTCAGTTTTCCAGCAGTCAGCCCAGTCAGTTATTCATTAGGTCGCCGTAAATGGTCAGCGAAAAATACTTCAGTTGTTAAATGGTTAAATGCGAATTTCTTGTTTTTTCCAAGCAAACCAACAGAGAAGGGTGAGGCGAGCTTCATGGTGTCATGATCTAATCAAAAAGCGATAAAGTTCAGACTGAAATGGATCAGTGAACTGAATAAAAAGGGGGATTTTCCTTTAAGATAAATCTACGAAGATAATTCCAAAATATTCCCAATTAAAGGTAACTTAAGTTAAGCTACTTGCCATATAATTAATACACAAATATAGGTAAGGTTACATAATCCAATTAAGATGTGGAAACACGGAGTTTTAAGGCATTATTAAATGTAACCCACCGAACGCCATTGTAGATAATTAAGCACTGTTAATTGCAATGAGTTTTGGAGTAGAGAGAGCCTCCGGGCGCCAAAGTGGGCGTAACTACAGTGAACACCTCTTTGACTCGATTTTCGTGTTGCCCAATGACGGGTAGCTGTTACAATTGCGCACTTCATTTGTGCCACGGGTCTTGGAGGCTGTTTCACCTACATTAGTTAATTATGCGGCCCATTAAGCCCGATGAATGCCAAAGCAGCCAAAAAAAAAAGAGGGGCAGGTAGCCTTTTTGGGCTAGAAAGGTGGGCAAGTGGGGTGGGGTCAGGTGTTGGGAAATACTCTCGCAGACAATTGTCTCTGGAGTGTGTGTGTATCGGGGGATCTTCAGTGCTCGCTCAAGCAGCCCACACCCGGAATGGAGACAGTGAACTCAGCTAAAGTGGTCTTCAGGGGAAGGACAAATATTTAAATATTTAATTAAGAATAATCTAAGGAAGACTACTAAGAATTTATTAAAGATAGAAAGAGGATAAGCTTGGTAGATAAGTCTATTAACGAAATGTATTAAGTTTGATCAGCATTTAGTGAAAGTTTATTAATATAACGATTATTTAAATTCTTTATTTTTATTTTACAACATTTCCCTTAAGCCTAGTCTCCACTGTACTGCGCTGTCTATTGTTGTCGCTCTTTGGCGCTGATGGCATCATTTCAGCAGCTTCACCAAATCTGCAAACTACATGCAATATCTGCTGCTCTTTTGTAATTTAACATTTTGGCTGGTGGGAAGCTCATTGCCTGATTGACTGACTGGCTCAATGCCTTACTTACTGCGTGACTGACTGACGACTGACTGCTCCCTCAATCCAACGCTGGCATAAAGTTCCTCGCTTAAGTCTTTCTCCACTTTAATTATTCATTCATTATTGTGTTAATTGTATGCGTGCCACACACTGCACAATGATTCAATTTTCTGTATGCCCCAGACATAATGGCAGCATTCGATACACGAACTGGCGTGGGCGGCACTTGGAGAATTAATTTCTGAAAAAGATGCTAATTATTGATTGCGCCTTGCATCAGTGAATCTCTTTAAGATATTCGGCTGGAAATGTCAAACTGCATTGCGTGAGGTTTTCCGTATAATTGTGTCTTATTTCCATGATTGTTGGTGTGCTGATTAATTTTGGGTGCAGCAGCCTATGAACAATTACACAATTGTATTGTGATGTAACAAATAAAGCCTCATTTTAAATTTATTTATATACAAACACTATACCTTTATTCTCTTTATTTTTAATCAACATTCATTCTTTAGAACCCGCAGTGTGTATATGGCCTTGCAATAAATCAATTAACTGCCTTAAGAACATAATCCACAACTTTATAACCCTTTCCGAAAGCGGGCTTATAAAAATCCCCGGGATTTTGGCAAGTTTAACTCGGATCCAAACTGGTATTAACTTCAAAGCAGGTGCCCTATAAAGCGGGGGAACACAACCGACTTTAAAACTGAAATACGAGCTCAATGGAAATGCTTGGCTCGTGATACAAAGTACCCATAAAGATCACAATTTTATTGTTCATCATTTCACTGGGGCAAGTCGCACGGCTTGGCACCGATTCGTCTGCCAACGCAGACGCAAAATTGTTATCGATATCGATATATGGCTGGCTGGCAGTCAGACGGCGATGATTGATTGCCATTAGTGATCGTAGCGATCGTAACGGTTTCGCCTTTTGTCTGCAGCAAAGCGAACCATCAACTTGGCAGTGGTGGCGGCGACTGCGGCGGCAGTGTCATCATCACATCAATCATACGCCCCAGCGGTTCCAGATCGACTGCAACAGCTGCCAAAAGCCGCTATGGAGGGATGCATTGGAGACATGTCTCTCAATGGCTTAATGATCCTCTTTGTGTGCCATTTGGGAGAAAGTTGAAGCAAGAATTTACATTTAACACCGACGCCCACAACTCACAAGGCCATGACAAGCTACAGTGATTGCAGGGAGTTTATGTACAGGGTGGACATTATTTAAACAAGAAATGTTTCTAGTATTTATTCAAGTTTATAATTAAAATCTAGATATATTATATCCTTTTAAAGGTCTTGTATAATTTTTTGTTCAAGCTCTAGCCTTAACCTTACATTTTCTATTAACCATATATTATTTAACATCACTGTGTAGCTGTCTGTTGCCAACAGCTTTGAAAGCATCAAACATTTTGGCCAAATTCTAATTTATTTTCATCTATTTGTCAAATTTCCTGTTCGATTGCCTAATGGCCAATTATCTTGCCTTTTCCCATTTTGGAAGACAACAGAAAATCGGACAAATAGAAAAAAAATAAAATTATTAAGCACAAAAAAGTGTGTAAATCATGGGATTAGAATATTTAATATCATTTTAAGTAAACGAATTTAATTGAGATTTAATTGGTGACCAGATATTGAAGAAACTAAATAAAAAATGATTTTAACTAATTTAATAAAATATTTATAGAAATATATGGAAAGAGCAATGAGAATAAAATAATATTTAATAATTTTATGATGGTATATAAACTCAAAATAATTTTATAAAAGGAAAAATTGAGAAATACCTTGCCTCCACGTCAGGTTTTTTATTTAGAAATTCCGCGGACTTATTCAACCATTAATTAAATGAAATAATCAGTTAATAATTCTTAATAAAAAAAATTTATAAAATTGTCTACCTATTCCTTATTCTATTCACCTATCTCATTAGGGTGGAAAATAAAATTTTTATTGATCTATACCAATTGTTTATGTTTGGATTTTAAGACTTAGCGCTGCCTCACGACACTATAAAAACATTTGAAGGCAGCGCGAGGGGCAAGGTATGTTGGGGCGCCATTTATTTGAATGATTTGACAGTTCTCTAAGGCGATTGAATAAATGCGCAGAGTCGTAAACATTTGAATTGCTCAAAGAAATATTATTAAGTAATAATAGTCGGTGGTGTACATGCTGTGCAAGCTAAAACCAAGACTCGAAATACCCATCGTTAATGTCTCAATAATGTTGTACAGCCCAGGAAGTGCGGAACCAAGAACGAGAGGCAGAGAGAAAGATTTGGGAGAAGGAGTGAGTAGTTCGATTCCGCGAGTTACGTATACGCAGCGTTGATGATGATGTTGATGATGCTGCTGCTGCCGGCAAAGGGCCTTCAACTTGACACTTGAACGCAAACACTTGAACATGGGCGGTCACGTTTATCACTTATTTAGCCGTAAAAACAATGCAAATGGACATCATCATCATGGAGAGCCAGCAGCTGACAGTCCCGACGGCGGCCACTTCCTTATGGCTATCGTTGATCCATTGTGTGGTCAGATCGTAAATCGAAGCGAATCAAAACATATTACAATGGAACCGCTCTCTGTGAGTGCGCATAATGAATATGCGATTATGGTTTTATTTGTTCATCCCAAAGTGTTAGGATTTATTGTGGGAGCTGTAATGCCAATCGAATAAACGTTTTCCTTAGCCGAGATTTGGGGGAAGGGATATATAGAGAGGTGCGATATTCTTTAAAAATGTTACATTTTACAATATTAAATCTTTGAATATTAGAGTATTATAGTATAATGGTTTTTGTTTAAGCCATGGTGGACTTAGAACCTCTAACTTTTTTCCTATATATTGAGTAACATTTTCCATATAAATAAAAATATTTGTATTGCAAAGTACTTAAATTCCAACGACTTATAATACTTGAAAAGTGAGTATAAATTAATTTTATTTAATATAATATTTATTAAGTCAAGACATAAACCAAAAATGTGTAAAAAATTATGTAAAAAAAATTATTTATGTAAAATGTTTCTTACGTGTAAAATTTTGTCAAATGTAAAGACAGAAGTTCAAGAATTGTCCGACCATAAACAAAGCTGCTTAAAAACATTTCGAATTTGGACAAAGCTGTTTAAAGCAGTTAAAAGTTATTTCAGAAAAAAAAAAACAGATTTATTTGTAAGGAAAAAACTTTTAAAAATAACATAAATATTTATATATTTCTATAAAACCTTTTTATATCTGTTAATGTTAAGTAACAAATAATAAAAATAGTCCCGGATTATTCAAAGTTCCTACAATAAACTGCAAATTTATTGAATAGTTTTTAACAAATTAGATATTTAGAGAACAAATAAATAATCCTATTTAAAATTGCCTTTAGATATAATAATAAATATTAATTTTTACGTTTAGTGACAGATAACACCTACCAGATGCATTTTCTGCCTTATTTTCGATTATAAAAAAGACATTTGCCTTTTTTGGTCTACCTTGGACCGGTTTTCCATCGCGGACACACACACATTAACACTTTTAACAATCCGTCGCCCCCGCCTCAGCGCCGCAGAGCCTCAGGTGTCAATGTACGTGTTGGGCAATTCTAATTAATTAATAAATTAAGAATGACAAATGATTTTCAAATGCCTTAATTAATCATTTTTAACGCACCAGCGACAGCCACGAACGTGCGTTGGACAGGTGACGCCAACAGAAATGGTCAAGGAAAGGTGCCATCGAAATTATTGTTACGAGACTCGGCGTTTTTTTTTTTTAAACTTAAAAGGGAATATTAAGTATTAAATAGGGATATTTACATTGGATATTATTTACATTGGTTTTAATTGTAGTTTGGATTTGTAATTGAGATTTGGAAGCTATCTAAGAATTGCAGAATATTTTTGGCATTTATATTTAAAGGATTTAATATATGAATAATATTTTCCTATATCTCAGTGTAATTACAACCCAGCTTCCAATTCTCCAATATCTCCAATTCCATCGCTCGGCCCCAGTATATCACAATAAATATTTGGTAAGCGTTTAATTGGCTGACAATTGTGGCAGCTCGAACTCAATCGCTGGCAAATGTCAACCGTGGAATGTCGTAGCAATGCGGCGGCTAATCAGAGACGGTGGCCACAATGACACCTAGGCATAGGTAGCTGCCAACTTATACTATATATCAGTGAAGGTGGTAGGCAATGATCGATTGCAGTCGATCTGGTGAGGCTGGGACATGGAAAGGTGTCACCGGTGGTTAGCTGGACATTGACACAATCACGGATTGGGCGAGGCGGATTCAACTTCGAGTGGCAGTTCAAAAAGGGCGACCCCCGAACTATTTGACACTGTTTTTCTTTATTTCATGTTGGGTGAATGGTGATTAATTAGATTTGCCCAACGTGGACTGGGGCGGGAGCGGAGGCGAGGGCCCTGTGCTCCCCGAGATTAGCGCATCTCGAGGGGCATCAGCTGGGGCATGATGGAGCTGAGATATATATTTACTCCGGCTATCAGGCGTCGGCAAAACGCATTTGATCCACGATGACGCAGTGGGATTTGAGGAAATATGCTGACTCTTGGCATCGGCATCGGCATCGATCGGCAAACACTTTTTGGAGTAATTTCAATTTCATAATTCGTTGCGCTAATCTCATGACGCTAGAGAGAGACCGAGAGAGAGAGAGAGAGGGAACTCGCGCTGAGTCAGTGCATCTCTGGCTGTCCATCTCGATGCCAGATCCATTTCCAGCTACTTGCTTTTGTGCCTCATCATGCAAATGGATCCCGCGCCTCTGATTGATACATAAACACGCGCAAACTCCTCCACCGATCGGATCTATTCGATTGGACAGCCATACGGCGGCAACTCTAATAGAAATGTTTGAAGAAGACTTTCGTTTTTCCCCTGGCATTTCTTATTATTTTCGTTATGAGTTGTGGGTTGCCGTTCCCGGTTGACTCTTCCGTCGTCTGCCTTTTGCCTGTCTAAGCCCTCTTCCGCTGGCCTTATCAATAAGCCAGCCGAGATAAGCTTGGGGGCCAGTTCGGGTCGAGCAGCTTCCTTGGCATGTCAGCTATTTTGCATAAATGACAGAGTCGCACACAGTCCTAACCATAAGCGTGTATACACACATACACTGGGAGCTGGAAGATTCAGCCAACAATCAAATGTCGTCTAGTGCCAAGAAGGGGCGTTACGAAGGGAGTCGCCAAGCTTACACAGTCGGACACAGTGGAACGTGGTTTAAAGTCCTTTTTTTATGGAATTCTGTAAGTACTTTTTAGCTTAATAAATACTTATATTTGTTAATACTTTATTTGGTTTTTTATTGAGGAATTTTGATAAGAAAAGAAAACTCTAACTTATAAATAAAATATATATAGAATGTCTTCTTACCATCATAATAATTCTTACAATACCTTTACCAATTCTTTATTTATAAGTTCCTTTCGGAAGTAATTACATGGAAGAAATAAAACTTATCTTGTAAACCATATGATTTTATATTGATTCATATTATTTTAATTAAAATCTATTAAGAATCTGTCTAAAAGTATGCAATGCAAAATGTTTTTTTCTTTTTATAACTTTTCTTATTTTGTAGAATACTTTTTGGCACAATTTAAAATATTGTAAAATCTCCAGAGATTTCTCGGTAAAAACCATTTAATTTAAACCATAATTTTCTCAATTTTAATTCCATATTTAATTTATTTATGTTCCACTGTTTCCCAGGCCAGGTCCGCCCAATGTAGCTAAGAGTGTGGGTTGGGGTGGGCGTGGGCTGGCGTTGGTGGGGGCGTGGCTCCACTTGGTGTTGTTCCTGTCATCGTTGTTGCTGTTTTCTGCCTGCGTATTTGGCGCTTCCTTATTCTGCATACATGAATACGTAATTGAATTTTGCGGCGCGTTGTCAATTTTGTTTTTCCCGCCTGCATTTGAACAGTTTTATGTTTTTTTTTTGTTGTACACTCCGAGACGGAGGTTTTCCGGCAGCTGTGTGCTTTTTCCTAGACTTTGTTGCACATTTGGCAGCGTATCCACTTAATTCAAAGACTTTTGCTTTCCGCTGCGAAGCACACTTGTTGCTTTAAATTAAATTTCAAGGATATTAAATGTGCTTCAATGGGATTGAGTAAAATAAGGTTATACGGAGATGGATTTTATAGATAATAGATTATTTTTCTATAAATTATTTAGCATACAATGAAACAGCTAAAAATTTAACTTCTCAAGCAAAAAAAAAAAGCAATCCGATGGCAAAGAGTACAAGAATATTAATTCAAAATATAACAAGTTCCTGCAAAGATAAGGCATTATGATAGCTTTTATTTGAAGTTTAATAATTACGAAAGACTTCTTAAAAACATTCCAAGACATTATATAAAACAAGTTCCTCAACTCCACTAATTTCTGTGCTTCCCCCGCGAACCGTGAAGGATTTTTTGATTACCAGCCTTTCTAGGCAGACATTTTGCCCGTCACTTGACTTAATTGCAATTGGCAATGGTCGAGGAGCTCGAACCGGGCCACTACGAAGAACTTTGGCTCTAATGCAGTCGGCATAACAATTATCTGCAGCATCAGCAGCTCTCGCCGTTCAGACTCCCAAGTTCCAGAAGTCTGTGACATGAAATTGAAATTAAATGCGAGTACACCTCTTATATGTATGTGAGAGTGTATTATTTCTTTCTATGGCGCAGCCCATAACTATGTGCCCGGCATGTTTAATTATTTAGGATGATATTCAAAAATGGAATGAGTGAGAAAGATGAGTAGGAATACCGATTTTCATATATGTATAGGCGCTGCGCGCAGGCCGTTTAATAAAATCCGAAATTAGCGGCGCACACATATATCTGATGGATCTCGATCTGAATCTCAAACAAACCCGATTCTTCGTTCTCCATCTCGGCAGACATTCCGACGTCTAGGCGGACTTATCTCTGGCATTTATCTACTGGATACTGGATACTGAATGCTGGATGCTGTAGGTGCCCAAAACACGCGATGTAGCATCGCTGAAGAGTCCATTTAATTGCGGTGCGGTACCGGAGCACTTTGGGTGATTGCATCTCTCGGATGCAACGACGACGCTTGATTATGCGTGCAATTAGAGCGCATCATCACTCACAATTTTTTAACACTTTCCTACTGCCCTAATGTCCGTTCATCAATCAGATTGGCGGCTGCGTAGAACTATCTTTTCCGCTGCCATATATCTCGGCTTCACAACTAAAATCGGCGGCTATAGCTCTGGCTGGCTCTGGCAGTCATTATTTCCACATTTACCCGGCTCATTTATCAGCATTTTCTTTCTTTTTTCCCCTTTGCACTTTGCGCCCACAACAACTGGGGAAAAGGTGAAGAAAATTTCGATTTCGGCTTGGTACTTCTTCGGTTTTTTTTTTTTTGGGAAATTTACCTCTGAGATGAAATGTAGGCTTTGTAATTTAGACATTAATCTAAATGTCTCACTTATTTGGTTTCTGGTTGGCTCTTAATCTTTTCCTCTGTATCATTTTTTATTAAAAGAAATTACTAAGTTTGAAACAGAGGGCTTGAGTACTGTATCATTGCCCATATTTCGTATAAATCCCCGTTAAAGCCCTTTGGATTAGCTCACAACTGTTCGTAATAATATCCGGCAGTTTCCTGGCTAAAAAAAGGAATCCTTCCAAATTGAATCTGGCACTAAAATCAAGTGATGTATCGATGAGCGGCTTTGAGGTCATTTAGTGGCATTAGCCTGGGAATATCAGCAGTCGCCTGATCCGCTCAAATTACCGATGAGAGCTTAGCTTCGATTCGGTTTCTTTTTTTTTTTTTTTGTATGACTCGCCACCCCTCTTGATGTGCTGTAAAAAATGACAAGTGCCAGCCAGCAAGGTGCAAAAGGGGTGCATAAATTTAGCTAAAATGTAACGCAATTGTTTCTGGCCCGGCTGGCGTTTAGCAACCCTCGCACTTCCCATTTTACCGAGGGTGGAATTGGGCGGTTTTTTTTTGTGGGGGGGTAGCATGTGTTTATGGGTTTGACTTTTCATTTGATTTAATTTGCCACGGCCAGGCCACGAGGGGAGGACATTGGTGCGGCCCCAGATTAACTGTTGGCTTTTGGCACGTTCGTCAGAAACAATAAAATCAAATAAAAATCTTCAACGCCCACTTAGTTATGGTTGTTGTCACTTCATTAAGAATGAACTGTGAATATTTAATATATATATGGTTGGCGGGAAAAACGCCGCTTGTGCGGGAAAAACAATAGAAATTTCCACAATGCCTAAAATATTTAGTAATTTCGTTACAGATTAGCCAAAAATAGTGTGTGCTTTGAATCTGAATAAAACAGGCTCCGGAAAATGGTTGTAGCTTATGCTTTTGTAAAGCAATTTATTTAAGCAACAAAAATGCAATTTATGTAGAAAATATCAGAAATATAGACAAGTAAGTAATAATTGTAAGATAAATACTTCTCTAAGCTAAAACCAACTTCAAACTGATCGATGTTCCAGGCTTTTGTAACTTAACCCTCTCTCTATCCACCCACGCACATATGGTGTATTGCGATCCTAGGATTAATGCCGACTTTGGCCCGCAATTTGCAATCTGTTAGCCTTTTGCGGTCTGGCTTGCATATCTATATTTATTATATATATTATTTCAGAGGTCTGGCAACAGGAACCGCAAAAACCCTTTTTGCGCGCTGCTTTTGTAACGATTTTTAGCCACTCTTTCTGCTGTTGGCCAATTCATTTGTTCATAATTTGCGGTTGGGCCATAACAACAGCTGGCGGGCAGCACTTGTTGGCTGAGTTGGATCACAGGATCGACACCGGTTGCAGCCTGGTGGAAAATGTGATTTAAAGGCTTAGATTTAGTTGCAATTACCGGATGCCACAGTGCCACTGTGTGTTGTGCTTTTGCGGTTTTCTGGGCCACCAGATGCCTTCTGATTTTCACCGGACCCCGACTTTAGTCGTGTTCCATGCGGTTTTTTGTGTTTTTTTTTTTTATTTTGGAACCGATCCCAGAGCAAATTTCGTGCCAATCACGCTAATATCTGTGTTACTGGAGCGTTGCTAAGCCGGTGGCCCGGTGGCCTCCAGACGAACAATGGTCACAAGTGGCCTCCGAAAAAGATGTCGGCGGCCAATTAGAGATCGGGCCAGAACACACCAATGACTTTGACTTACTTTCTCCATACTCCTCCAAGCGAACAATGACAAAATTCTGCGGCGTTTCCAATTTCCAGCACTTTTTATTTGGCGAATTCACAGTCACGCCGCGCTGTGTCCGCTCTAAGCGGCTTAGTGGTGTTCGGTGGGCAACGGACGACTTTAATTAACAGCTCATCAAGATGAAGTTGTTCAGCATTAATTACATCTCTCACCTGGCTCTCAGTCGGCTTCTTTACTCCCCCCATCAAATCAAGTGTCGGCGGAGCTTGCAAATTACTTGGCCATAAAACTAGAGAGAAAAAAAATAAGGAAAAACGAATAACTTAGGCAACAAACTTGATTCTGTTAGTTTTGTGCGAGAGGGGTAATTATATACCTAAGAAAATAGCATAAACCTGAACCAGAATCAAGGTAAATACCTGATAGAGAAACTATAAAAGAAATCCTGTTGCCAGTTGGGTTTTGATTATCTTTTATTTATCTAATTTACAGTCTTAAATTATAAATACAATAAAAAGAATTAAAAAAATGTTTTATAAGTTTAATGATGATATTTATTATAATCCACAATACTTTTATTATCATTAAGGATATAGAGAATGGTATATATTCAAACTTCTAATAAGTATGGAGTGATTTAAGGACCGATCTATGGTCGGGACATACTTCTATAAATGTTGTGAAATTTTTTTGTATTGCTTGTAAGTTTAAGGAACATTTAAGAAATATAAAAGATATTTAAGCATATGGAAATAATGCATTTAAAGTAGTTTTATTAACTAATCCAATGATTACCATATAAATCTTACTAGTATTTATTTATTATGTATTTAATTTTAAAAGAGAAGTTCCATCCTGCAGGACTTTCAGAGCAACCCTCGCATCCATCGATCCTCTTACTCACATCAGTTGCCGGTGCAGCATCCACAACCCAGAAAAAAAAATAAAAAAAAACCCACAACGATGTGTAAATCGATTCATCGTTTGATGCCGACGATCGTGGATGCCGATGCTGCTGCTGCTGATGATGATGTTGATGATGATTTGGTGATTTTCTTTATTATTATTACTGTTTTTAACCAACTTCTTATTACAACGAGTTTTAAGTTTTTTTTTTTTATTTTTGTATTTTTTTGTTGTTGGTTTGTTTGGTTTCCCTTCGTGTTTTCTTCGCGCACTCGGAGCACTCGAACCGAAAGGTGTTGAAGACTTGGCGGTGCCAGATAAAAGGCGCTACAAAATTGCTTTCTACCCGCCGCGTCTCCGGGAGAGGTTTACTGGAGCGCGAGATGGGGGCTAGAGATTCCAGACATCAATTCATTTGGCTATGGACTCTGCGGAATATTCAAAGGTGAGAGACAGGAAAAAAAAACTACCGTTTGGCAATCAAAGAGCCATGCAGAGGCAGCAGTACCAGCAGCAGCAGCAGCTGATGATGATGAAAAAAGTGGGCAGTAAGGCGTTAATTGCTCATTATTGGGCACACTTCATGTCACACACAAAATGCAGACGCAGAAATTTATACGCTGATTGAGTTGTCCAAGCCATGACCATGATGATCACGATGATACTCATAATGACCACGATGACGCACTCCTCCAGTTACCTTTTTTTTATCATCTTGTGTTTAACTTTTTTCCACCTCCGCTGCCGCCCTTCTTTAACACATCGCCTTGCGGCTCTCTCTCTGCTTCTTGTTCAAGTACTAAATTACATAGTTTTTCAAGTGGAAAAACTCAAGAAATTAAGTTTAGGCTGCTGTAGCTGTAGCTGTTTCTGCTGCCATTGTTAATTGTAGGTTTTGGATCTGCTGCTGCCGATGCTATTGCTATTCCATGCACTCGGAATAAAATAGGAATATTAACTAATAAAATTAAAATATTATAGACTGGGGATGTAGAGCGAGCGGAAAACTCAGATATTTAATTATTATTATTAGAATAGGAAACTTATCAATACCTTAAATGTTTGAAGAAGTAATAATTACATTTAATGATAAGGAAGATTGTCAATCAAACATTATTAGAAATAGAACATTATATTGTTAAAATACATAAGTAAATATTCTAAAATATAAAAGTTGGAATGGATATTTTTACCTTCCTCATAATTAATAAATAAATATAAAAAACGTATTCAAATCAATCGGAAAGCCATAAATTATTTATTTTCCCAAGCAACAGTTTCTTCGCTAATTTTTTCTTTGATACTAATGTAAATCCTTCGCAACCTGGTTCCCATTTTTACTCCCAGTGTACCCCTGTTGCATTCGACTGGACGACAGCTCACGTCCGGGGCTAGGCGATGGCTGGATACGGATAGATGGATGGATGGATGGATGGATGGTCCACTGACCATGCGCAGCTGCGTTTGCTGTTGCTATTGCTGTTGCGGCGGTGAAAAATCTAAGTTGCCGGACTTGAGTTTGACTTTAATTGCTCTTGACAGTCATCACTGTCAGGCAACAGCGCCCCCCATCCCCCATCATTGTACCCTCCTCTCGTACATAATCATCGCCATCATCGCCAGCGTCATCATCGGCGGCTCGTGGTAACGTGGCAACCGAGTCGTAGTTTGCCAATCTCGCTGCCCCAATCAACATGCGCTTGTCAAACCAGACTGGGCCGCAGTTGCTGGTTGGGTTAGACCCACCAACTTTGGCTACGACTTGGACTGAGACTGGGGACTGGGGACTGGGCTTCTTGCCTAATACGGCCGCCATTTTGCAGAGTCATTTGTGTTAATGGCGGCTCCGACTTCGCCGACTGTTGGCTTGCTGGCCAGGCGTTCTCCCATGCTAACTACAATATATAATTAAATGAAAATTTGGAAATTAACATTTAATGAATGCGATCAGAAGATTGTATTTCAGTTTTTTGGGGGCCTAAGAGGCTAAGAAAAGTCCCCTAGAGTTGTGGAATTTGACTAACGCTTGATATATTCAGTGATGGTTATTCTTTGCTATGTTTTTATTTATGCAATTTAAATAATAAGTTCTTAAAGTAACAAAGAAAAGGAAGGAATATATTCTTTATCAACAGACGATTTAATCTAGACAAGTTTGTAGGAAGATCCAGCCTGCTATTATAGTAGAAACTAGGAAATTGTGTAAAAACATTATTTTTAATTTAAGAAATATTATGCTACTTATTTCAGATACTATAAAGTCTTTAAATCAATATATATATATATTATCCAAAGTAAGTAAAGGTAATAAAAACTATATAATATATATAGAAAACTGTGCAAAACAAACGAAATACATTTGAAGCTTGCATTCATCTTTAATACCCTTCATTAATAATTTATTTAAATATTTCCCACAAAATGTTCATGGAATTAGTCAGCCATTCAATACCAACTAACTGTTTGCCTAAATTTAAGAGCGCTACCAGTCAAAATTGGCTTTCAGCTTGCCATTGATAAATTGCTGGAGATTAACGCCATGGATAAGGCTTAAACTAAGCAACGCAGCAAAAAAAATGTCACTCGAGGCATTTTAAAACGGTGTCTAAAACTAATAATTTGTTTACTTAAGTCCCTGCTAAATATTTTGTTAAATGCTGAAAGCATTTATAACTTTTTCCTAATGTTGCTAATTTGTCAAGCATGTTTTTTGTTCGTTTTTTTTTGGTTAACTGTTTACAGAACTTGTATTGTTTTGTTATTGTTATAAATTCATGCATGGCTTCGCTTGTTAATTGTGGCTTATTCTTACGCGTAAATTATTAATTTTAGCAATTTCATAAATTTATACACATTTTTTCCTCTGATTTATGTTTATTGATGTGAGGTTCATAAACCGTTACAGTTTTTTGTTTTAGCTGAAATCATAATAACGAAAATTATTACTTTTTATTATGTGAATATTTATTGCTTTTTTGTTTTTGGTTGACAATTATGATTTTCATTGTTAGTCGCTGCTTGTAATTAATGTTCGCTCATTTGTTGTTGTCGGTGTTGGGGTTTACAACTAATCTTCGACAAAGGCGCACGTTTTGCTAAAAAAAAACACAAATTAAAACTCAATTTGTTTTAAAAACGTGTCAAGCTAGAGACTGACTTTAAAAATATATATTAAAAATCCATATAGCTGTCAGACTCAGCTCAATAAACGACATTCCATTCTAGCCTTCTGCTTGGAGATCCCTTATTTTAAAGAGACAAAAATCAGAATGCATATCCATCCATTATCATTTGTCGCTGTCAATATTTCCCGACTGACCGCATAAACCTCGCGCTACCTCCTCACCCCAAGATCCCAGTTCCATTTCCATTGCGACAACAAAATATTGAAATGCGCATACCAAATTATTCAAATGCGTTAAGTTATGAAGTTATCACGATGGTACTTCTGCTCCAATGTTCCCTCGCCCCAAGCCGAGCCGATCCGAGCCAGTGAGTGACAATGGGTTTCCCTCTCGTAGGGCACCCTGCGGTCGGGGTCAGTTTTGGGTTTTTTTTTTCACTAGCTACACTTAGAACAAATTAAGAGGTTATTCTAGGAGAGCTTCTTTACATATTGTGAAATTATATATAAGCTCTAAGGATTATTAAAATAATTTAAGTGGAAAATATTAGAGTCTTGAATTATGCGGAGTAAGTCAGCCGACTATACCTTGAAGGACTAAAATACCGCGCCAATATCGTATCGTCAACTTTGTTAAATCGAAATTTAAAATATCGATAAATTTAGCTTTAAATATAAACAGCGATATTATAGAAAACTACCCTACAAATTGTTTTTAATTTGATTATTTTCCTATTCGGATTATATGAGGATGATATATACCACAGAATATCGATTTATATTTCCACACTTAAAATCCACCACATTATTTGTCAGCTAAACTGCTTTTATATTTTGCTTTAGTTAATGTCGAGTTATTTAAGAGCTTTATTTGATTATAAAAAGGATTCTTGATATATTAATCTGCTTATGACCTAAGATACACTATAAACCTTTTCCCGAGTGTATGAGCTCTTGGCCCTGGACTCTCCGTGTGTATATCCATTGTCCGGAGGCATTTGTTTTTGTGCGCTACAATTTCGATGAGCGACTCCCCTGCCAGGCACTTATTTATGGGGCATTAGACGGCCCATAGCGATCCCATTCCCTAACCCCGCTTATTTTGACAGTAACAAGTTGGCCGGCAAATATATGAGCCGGTGTGGTATAGCCACTAACTGTCGCCGATCGGCGATCTTCGATCGCTTAGCATCGCTTCGTTGTGGTACATATTTCATCGATTCATTTCAAAGATGAAGTTATGAACGCCGGAGGAGGAACCGGAGCCCCGCACAGAAAGCGTATACAAATTTGAATATTTGATTGGGTGCCCGGGCCGGCCCGGCACAATCGTTGTCAATTTATGCGGCGTGAACGGTTATCATTTTTTTTTTTTTGTTCGTGGCTGTTTTAAGGTAGCCATAGAGTAGTTTGCCAAGAGGCGGAGAAGGAGGAGTGCTACGTGACATGCGCAGGTGTTCCAACCATCCATCCATCGATCGATATCGAACCAAAATCGGAAGTAGCCAATATGGGTCTTGGTCAAGGGTGGTGGTATTGCCAAAAACGAGTTCGATTTTAGCAGGTTTTATGAGGTAAGAAAGTCGCGTGATGGTAAGGTAATAAGCATAAAGTGCATAGGTAATTTAAAAATATAAAAATTTATATACTTAAATAAGAAATACTCTTGCTTCTTTATTTCTGTCCTCACTATTCTTGTTGAGGGTTTACAAGTAGGTGCTAGTCGAATGTTTAATATTTGCAGTTACTTTGTTGTTACCAATAATCTATTTCAAAATGATGCTACTTTAAGGAACTAATTTATGCATCAACTTTTTAACACCAAGTTTTTCCGATTTATATTTGTTAATATAACATTTTTCCACTCTAAAAAACTGAACTTGTAAGCCTCTTTATAGAATCTAAAAACCTAGTATGCCTTAAGTTCAAGGTATAATCCTTCTATCCACTAATTCCATTGTGTGGTATGCACCTGATAATGTATGCATCTGATAATTCGCTGACAGCTGATCTGTTAGGTCAAGTGCGGTCCTCGTATATAACTTTTATGGCCGGTCTTATCGGCTTTATCAGATCCGGCCGGCACTCTGGGCCCCGCAAGCTTCGATGGCCGCAAAACAACTTAATTTTCTCGCCTCGATGTAGCCGCGGGTTTTATGGGCGAGAATAAATCAATGGGGGCCTGTCAGACCACAACGATGGGTCAAAGGCAAGAGATCATGCCATCGCATCGCGGCTAACGGTGATGGAGCGAGAGTGTGATTGAGATCGGGCTTCATTTAAATTTACAAGAGGCAACCACCTCAGACATCAACTACTTAACGCAGCCATTACACGATCGATGATGAGGCCCCGGCGCAAATGGAGATGGAGACGTAGTTGGGGCTGGGGAACGACCCTGGTAACTTCATTACCACTCTCCAAGACCTCAAAAATATCTGAGCCCGAGAGATGGCCAGAGATCCTCAGTTCGCCCCAACCACTACGGCAGCTACTCAATAGTCAGGTCGGCTTTTGGTGCTGCTCGGTGCGGCTCGGTTTCGTTTCATTTTTCGAACATTCGTGGCCTAATGACACTTTAATAAATCATTCGAAAGGTGAGACATCGAGTGCAAGTTAACGCTTGATGATGCCCCGGAAGGGTGAAGCAAGAGCAAAATGAAAACCGAAAAAATCCAAAGCCAAATGAGAAATGCGGTTACTCGATGTGTGTTACGGCAGAACACCGAAATAACTCAGGCGAATGAGATATATCATGGCAGGACCGGAGAAAACAGGGAGTTATGTAAATTTCCAGAGGTCGTAGTTATGAGGAATTGAAATGTCTGGGCGATCCATTTGTAATATGATATCCACATGCGAACGAAAACTGTAAACTAATGACAAATATAAATAGCGTGAAATAAGTTATTGGAAATCTGTAGTATAACCCAAGAATGACAAATGGCTTTAAGTCAAGTTTTTAATAAAATATTACAAATTATTACTTTGGTATTTTCTGGAAAGAAAAAGGCCTAAGAAAAGGCCTTAAACATGCCTCTATTATGCCACAAATATTTGCCTTTGCCTTGATAAAACCAAATTTCATTCATTCTAAAACCTTTTTGCTCTTCGAATGTAATCTATATTTAATTATGCATAAGGGGTCTCTTAAACCTAAAATATGATGGCTTCTGCATAAAAACAATGGTCGGGGCGCAGAGCTCTGAAAAAACCAAAACAAGACAAAACAACCTGCGTCGACTTAACTAAGAAGAAACAAAAATTCGACTTACTTACGAAATTAACATTTTGTCGTTGACATCTTATTAATACTTCACACCTTTTTCTTCGGTCTCCAAAATCGATTGTTATTTTATGAAAATTAGTCAACGCGCCGCAGACACCGACAAAAATCTTCATCGCAGAAGAAACCAACAAAAAACTTAAGAAAAAAAAGTCAAAGGCCAGAAGACATGAGGCGACGCTGCTCTCCTCCGATAACGAGTTGGGACGCAGACCCAGAACTCAAAACCGGACTCAACTGGGGGGCAGTGGAACAGGATGGAATTGAATTGGCTCCCGCGAAAGTCAGAGGGTTTATTGAATCTTTATGAACGGTTCTTCTTATTTGAATATTTATTTTTTTGTAGCTCGTTGCTGTATTTAGAAATTCTGTCGCTTGTTTTAATATTAATTAGTTAATGTGCGTTGCTTATTATACGGTCGTGAAGCCATATATAAATAAATATTAAATTAAGGCAGCCCACCACTCAGCGATATTTGAAATATTAATAATGTACATATACGAACAAGCGTAGCCGACAAATGGAAAATAAAATGGAACGTTTATGCATAATCCTAATTCGGTGGTGTGAGGCTCTCGGCGGCGCAGGCGACAAATTAAAAATTCACATAAAATATATTAAAAATTGATCGTAAATTCTATACACTCAGCAAACATGAAAACTCTCTCAAACACACAGGGTAAAGCTCTTTATTGTTATTGTTCATGGTTGCTATTAAGCTCACTTAAAATTTGCCTTTCTTTTGTTTATATTTAGAAATTTGTTCTTAATGAAGTGTAGGTAGAGAATGTAATTGAATTTTAATATGAATTTATCAAAATCTGAGGCATAACACATTGTTTTCAGCCGCATAATAGGTACAAATTATTCAATAAATAATAATATTAACTAATTTGACTGCTCCTGGTGTGTTTCATTGAAGAACAGCTAAGAGTTTCGTCAAGGAAAGAGTATTAATTAGTAATTTTAATCAGTTGAATTATTCTTTTATTTGTTTCTATAAGCCGAACTTCCTACCTAAATATATTTCTAAAACATTGTAGTAATTGCAAATAATTAAATATAATAACCAAATAATTGTATTCAAATACAATTTGAATAACAGAAGTTGGTGTATATTTAAGCAACATGTGGGTGTGGTCGCAGTCCCTCCAGTCCTGACCAATTTACGACAGTTTGGCTCAACGTTTGATGGCCCCCATAAATCAGCTTTCGTCCGGCTGACAAACCAAAATCATATTTAATTTATTTTGGCCAAATGATTTGGCATATATCGCCGTCGTCGTTCAGGGGAAGGGCAACGCGGATGCATTATGAAGGGAACCGCTTTAAATGACCATGACTGTGAAAATTTTGTGGCATTGAAAAGCATTTGTCATATGCACAGGGATACGCAGGAGAAGGGGATGCGAAGGGAGGTGCTCCGGAATCGGGCGGGGGACCCGAAAAGAATTTCCCCCCCTGAAATTACCATGCAAAGTGCTGCATCATCGATGGCGAAGGCAACTAACTGCCTGGCTCGTTAATGTCCTCGTCCTCGTTTTTGTCCTCCTACTCGTCCTCATCGTTGTCCTTGGCTGGCTTTATCTTTTCCCTCCTTCCTCTCTCTCTCCGTCTCTCTCTTTCCATCTCACTCTTTGTATAATTTTGTGTCTGTGTGTCTGTGACTAATGTGCACACCTGAAACGTCACAGGACGCGCACAGGTGCAGGACCTCGAAGCAGAAGCAGCAGGAATCCCGAGGACCAAGCGATGGGCAGGCAGCGGAACATTAACGCCAGGCTGTCTGCTGCATCGCCTCGGGCCTGATCGATATATTCCGATTAATCAGTCGACTTTTGTCGCCACGGTCCTTGGTCCTGCGACTTCCAGCCGTGCCGGAGGTGTGAAAGATTTTACGATCCCTCGTCTGAGATTTTCGCCAGAAACTGCACACCCCGCAGGGCGGTGGAGTCCGCAGCGATCGCGCTGTGTGTCCTGGAATCCTGGGACCCACCTGGTGTGGGAAATTTCTACTTGGCTATGTGCGAAAAATGTTCATTTACAAAAAAGCAGTGGTGGAATTTTTTCTCATTTGCAGCTGCATTGAAATTATATCAAAATATGTTTGAAAAACGAATATTTAAGTTTTTATTTTGGTAAATCTAAAGGAATCTGATTAATAAAGAAGCCCCTCGGTCTTTTGGTACTCGGCGTGGTTAGCTCTGCCATTGCGTAAGCCAACCAACGCAATTCCTCAGTTAAATATGTCAGAGAAATCCAGAAATGATTGCAAAGCAATTAAAGAATTATTTGCAAGTACTTTTTGATGCATTTAGTCTGGCTTTATATTCCGGCCATATCCGTAAATCGCCTCCGTTTATTTTCATTGGCTTTCCGCAATTACTCACAGACATTGCTGGATTGGAAGAGAAGGAGGCAAAAGAAGGGACGGCCGAGCGAGGGGATGCATGTTGGCAACTGGCGGGGATTGATATTGACTTAAACCGCCGGGGCGGTTGACATTGCCAGGCCCGAAACACGTCGCTCCAATGGCAAATGACAGATGCTGTCAGCCACAAAATGCATAAACAAATACAAGCACACTCGGCACAGACACACAGGCACATGGTTGGTGCCTTTGGCATATGTATGCATTTTGCGCACGAGGCCGCAGCGGACGCTCATTAATTATGGAGGCATTAATATTGGACCACAGCACACACGCATATATGCACAAATACACACACTCGCACACACACATGCACATGTGTATAGATGTGGGCATAAATTTTGAGCAAACATAATTTATTACAACACACATTTGTTGTTTTTGCTGCTGCCGAGGACTCCTACCGCTGCCAGTGACTTTGTTTATTTGCTTGTCGGTTTTAACGCTCAAAATATTGTTTGACCAGGACAGAAAAAAAAAATTAGTACACACATACACAAAGCCGGGGTCAGCGCACCGATGGCGCTCGTCGGCGCCATTTTGTACGTTTGTCCGCCATTTTTTTGTCGGACACAGGAAGAAGAAACTACCAAAACCCAGTCATCTCTGTTTATGTGCCAAAAATTATTACTGGCGCTTTGAAATCAATTAAAAGTCTGTCTAAAAGTATATAATAAAATAAGAAAGATCTCAAGTATCTTATTTTGTATAGTGTAAGATTTTCTAGCGTTTTTTTGGATACCTTCTTGAGGGATTTCAAATTTACAAATATATTTCAATTAAATATACAAGAAACTAAGATGTAAGAAATAAGTAAGACATTTTTTTAATTTTTGAAACCAGGAAAATTCCTTAAAGCTTATCAAATTTGCTATATTTTTTGCTTTCTGTGACAATGCTTATGGTGAATACCTGTGTTTGATTGCTAAAATAATGACTTATATATTTATTTATATTTAGGATTGCATTAAAAGTAAATCTTCTTAAATGTAGGGGCACCAAAATTCACTTTCTTTTAGAACTTTAACAAATACTTGTTAGAAAGAGTACATAAGCAGCGACATTACTTTATTGACACTTCCCAAATAAAAACAGTCAGCTTAAATAATATTGACACAGTTTGTGGCAAGACTTTCTGGAGGCTTTTTCGCTGTCTTATTTTAGGCTAAAAAACTACTTTGGCGCTTGGGTTGAACTTGAACCCTTGGACTCTGTTTGGAAATTACCGCAACTGCCCCTGTCCCTGTTTAGCGGTATCTATAATTTTCTATCCGAGGTTAGGCCATATGGCTTCTGTACGTAAGCCCCTTTCGAGGGAAGCCTCAAAAAATGGTTTAATTAAAAAAAAAAGAAGCAATATGAAATGTGAAATGGAAAATGTGATGAAAAGGTTTAGTCATCAGCGAGTCGAGCAGCCGTGAACCTTGACAATTATCTTCACACATCCGTCGAGGGGGAGGATAAGCCGCAGCGAGTCCTTGTGTGTGACCTCCTTTTGTCCCATTCGATTGGGATTGGGATTGAGACAGAGATTGGGTGAGACAACGCCTAAGTCATGAGAGATAACTCGCGTTCAATCACCGCCGTTGAAAAGGAAACGAAAGCGGACTTCTCCATACACAATAATCGAATAAGCCGCGCATTCATTGCGCGAAAGTAAAGGCAACGAAATAAATCCGCACATGTCCGCTGGGAAAGACATCCATCCAGGATCCACGATACAAAGACGCTCTCCAGATACAATTGGGATGCGAAATGCGGCATACAAGATGCAGGCGTTGCAGCATCAGTTGCTCTCCTCCTGATGCTGATGCATCAAAAGCGAGTAGCGGGGATTTGTCTTTTCACAGAAAGAAAAGGGGTTCCGGACGGGAGAGGGGGTCTTCGATATTACGGCTTAGGCCCAATAGATATAATAGCCTTATAAGCCGCTCGGCGGCAATTCGCACTCTCTGCCTCAACTGCCTCATCCGCTTAGCACCCCGGAAAAATCGAGGTGATGGAGGGCGGAAAGTGACAGAGTTTGAGGTCGCGTTACATGATTATTATTGCCAATGGAATTGCCAGAGGAAAATCAAATTAAAATATACATTTTTAATGGCCATTTGGAATGGCGCTCTGGGCAGGTCCGGCCAGCTCTTCTGCCAGGCCTTTTGTTCTAGGTCCCAGCTCCGTTCAGTTCAGCTCCCGGTTCAGTTCGGTTCGGTTCGGTTCGCTGGTTCAATCTGCGATATGACATAATGCGTTTGGCGTCACGTTACATTGCGTTGCAACTGTCTGCAGGCCAGACTCTCTTTCGCCACCGGCCACCCTTCCCCGTGTACGTAATTCATTAAAAAAGTTAATTTTTACCATCCGCCCAGTCGTCCGGGCCTGATTGTGTCCTGATTATGGCCACAGGCCAAAAAGGATATGCCGCCTGACCAGCGGCGGTCAGATAGTTCGTAACGATTATGGGGCCACGACACACAACGCACTTGGGAAACATAATTTCAGCGGCTGAGATTTAAGCTGCAAGATACCAAATTATTTGGGGTAGAACCCGTTTAAATATTTGGGTGTTCTTTAATAGGAATAACACATTTTAAAGCGTTTAAATGTTAAGTATAGATTGTTGTTGCACCATAGGAAATATATCTGTAATATTAAACCAGTTTCAAATTTATATCTTATAAAAATATAACAATATAATAATCTATCTTGGGCACTGTAGAAATCACTAGAGGTTTTAAAATCCTTTAAAACGGGTCGTAAAGTAGACAATGTCATTTGTAAGGTACCAAATTCGGTACAAATATGTTCTAGCATTATTTTAAATACTCTTTGAAAAGTTTTTAAGACTCTAGTCATATCTGTAGCATCCCCCCGCTTAAATTAAAGGGTATTCTTTCGGTATACCCTAATTTATTATAATAATATACTAGTGTAGGACTTCAAACCCTCTTTCTTTTCCCAAACCACTTCTCCTGCATCGAATCAAATCGTCTGACCCCTGGATGCACCTTTTTCGCATGCCTTTACACACACCTTCCACAACATCTTCCATTCTTTTGAGCTACCATAAAAATATTTTAATTAAATTTCACATCTATGCCCCTGGTATATATCCTTTGCGAGCGACCGGGCAAACCTTCAACTGTGACCGGAACACTGGCATAAAGCGCAGCCCATTAATCATTCAAATTACCCATACATCATCATTACCCACAGTTCTCAGTCTCTCAGTCGCCTGTGGCACCTTTCTGTCTGCGGAAAATGAATCTCGGCCAGCGGGTAAAAAAAAAAAACGGAGAAAAATCTTCTGAAATTATTCAATGAGGGCGGTCTCAATTAGTTTTAGGCGTTTCACGGTCCCCGTTTCCCAATTCCCCGTAAACAGGTAACAGAGCGACAACCTTACTGCAGGGGGGCTGGAAAATTTTTCAGTTACCTGATTCGGGCGTTTGGCCAAGTGGAAGTTCTTAGACATAGCGGCGGCGTCTACAGAATTTTCCAGGAATTGCACTAAGCTGGTGTGTTGTCCAAGGGGAAGGACTTCAGAGGATGTGGTGGGATCAATGGGGGGCGCTAAATGCAGATTACATTCCAGGACATTACTTGATAGACTTATTTTTCATTTTTTAGGGTCATTAAATATGTTAGTAAACTAGCTAAGTCAGGAGTTTAAATTTAAACTAAGGTACTGATTTTCTTATGGATAATTTATACATTTAATAAGTTTCCCACCTATCCCTAATTAATATTCTTTTTTACTTCATAAATTCAGTTCTCGAATTACAATTTTTTGGTAATATTATTCACTGTTTTCCCTTCCTTCCAGTCGACTTTCCTGGACCATAAATCAGCTATAAAACTGCTCCGATCTGCAGTCAAAGAAGTGCCATGCAAATCACCTCAAGTGCTGCCACTCCACCTCATTTGCCGTAATTCCATCTGCAGATTTTTTGTCACCCCGCTGCGGCTGCGACTGCGGTCGTGGCCGCTTTCATCGCTAAAGAGCGTTAACTAACCGCAGCGAATGATCAAATATCGAAAATCAATTCCCCAGCCATTGTCACCCATAATTAAAGTCCGCCGAACCGAATGCCCGCTGAGGTGGTGTCGCATTCGCATTCGTATTTCGTATTCCGATACGGATTTTGATTCCTTCAAAAAGGATGTCAGAGGAGGAGGGACTGGCAGTCAGTCGAGCGGCTCGTCTGGGCTGGGAATTCTCTCACGAGTGCCACTCCAGGGCAGTGATAAGGATACGGGGACGGGAAAGGAAACAAGAACGGGATTGGGATCGGGAACCAACAAATTGGAAACACATTTAAATGCCTCGTCCACCACTAAAACAAAACGCAAGAAAGAAGTTACTGTTTGCCTTCCTTCCCCTCGGGGTATCGGGGTCTGGGTCTGTGGCTCGGTCGACCGCAGCTTCCGAAACCTATTTGGGTTAGTTCTCGAGTTTTCAGTTACGGGGCGGGCCGCGCCTTGCTCGGTCTCAATGTCAACTGTAAAAATTTCTCAGGCGTAACGAGAAATAAGTTACATGACTTCCAACGGAAGTTGTGCGAATGTATCACCCCAGCAAGGGTCGGCTTACGACTGTCTGATCTCGTCCGGCCTGGCCTGGCCTGGCCTGGTCTAGTCCACTTTGTTGGCAACTTGATTCTTAATTATTGCATTTATGCTCTGCCGACAAATTTGCGGTAATTGAATATTTTCAAGATCTGGTTTTTGGGCCCGATTATTATTAGGGCCCGGCATGGTGACGAAGTCAATGTGCAGCCACCTCTGTTTCTCTTGTAATTAGTGCGCTGAGTTATTGTCTATTTGGGGTTAGAACTTGTTATCCTTCCTTGGCCGATTTTTAGAGTGGAATCAAGGACCTCCCGGTGCTGTTTATAACCAGATTAGGCTTGCCAGAAGAGGCCCAGGCCATCCAAGTGGGTTTAATGAGGTTATTGAGAATCTGGTTGAAAGTTTACACGGTTCAAAGGGTTCTTCAAGTGCAAATAGTCGTAAGCTTGCCAGAATTATTCCAGGGGTTAGTGTTTCATTTGTTTAAATAGACAATAAATTTATAATTGAATAAATTAATGAAGAGGTTTTTACTGGAATAATATGAACATATTTTCGGTAGTAGAAGCGAAGTATAAATTACAAAATTAATACAATAATTATTACCACATTAGAGCTACGATTATTAAAATAATAACCTAATACATTTACTCTTCACTATACATTTGCTTTCCATTTATTTACAAATCTGGAATTGTATCCCAATTAAAGGAGATCTTCTCTCCCCTATCTGCAGCTCCCTGGGAAACGTGAAAAAGTATTTTGGAAATATTTTCAAATATGTTTGGAACCCCGTCGCATTGGCCAAATGCATTACGAATTCAAATTGTATCTTTTCCTTTAATTGGTTTACTTGTTTGTTATTTGTTGCTGGGAATATTTCGCCTCAGGTGCAGACAAAGTTACCATTTCCGATCCCTTCCGCCGTCGCATTTGTCAATATTTTCGGCTGAGACTACATGGCTGCAAGGCTGGCTGGCTACAGAGGGCTGTTGGGCAAACAAACATGCTTAAAATAACAAATTAGCATAGACCAGGGGGAAACGCGGGCCCTGGGACTACTACGTACTAAAACAACAAATAAAGAGCCCAGGGCGGGAGGGAGGTTCGGTGTCGGCAAGCTACCAATTTGGTACACTCACTCGAGATCGAGTTCCAAGTGCTGACTGGATGGGATGGATGGCTGGCTGCCCGGCCGGCTGAAAAGTTACATCAATCACCATCAACACTCCACAACTCATCGACATCGAAATACCAAAATGGCGCATTGGTGTTAATGATGCCGACTTTGAAATTTTACCGACGCGCCCACAAGAGCCTTTTGCGAAAAGTAAGAAAAAATAAAGTTAAAAAAATATATCTATATATGTATGCGCAAAAAGCAAATAAGGCAAGTGTCGTTTTGAAGTTTTCATCATCATCGGCATCGTTCGCCATCGGAGGGTCACATTCGTCATTGGGCAAACAAATGAAGGGGACGACGAGCTGACAGATAATTTTTTGCCTGCTTGTGTGCTGAATGATGTGCGAACAAGTTGTAATTATTTCGCATTAAGCCACGGAGACCAGCGGAACGCAGATCTGCCAAAGAAGGTGCTCAAGACGTTGCTGTCCTTCATCTTCTCCTTTTGGAGAAACCAAAGATGTCAAGATGGATGCATTTCAGGGCGACTGGAAACCAGGAAACTTCTATTGGAACAGAACCTGAAGCTGAGTAATGAGCGCGGTCGTGATGATATGTATAACTTGAACTATCCTGAAAGGATCTAGTAGATAAAAGACAAGTAAAAGTATAAGTAATTTAAATAAAATGAACAGAAGTTTAGAAACCCAAACATTAGAATATATCTTAAGATATCTCAATATATTAATAGTAATATTTATGCTAGTTATTAGGGATGGTAGGAAATATTAATATATCGATACTGCATATATTTTAGACTTAAAAATCGGTGAATAAATTGTTATTTGCAATGTTTCTGCAATAAATCGTAATACTGTTTTATATATATGACAAATATTTCCAAATAAAGAGACAAATAAATTAAATAAAATTGTTATCAAACATAATATTGATTTATATCAATACTAGGCTCTGGAAGAAAAGGAATATCCCAGAAAATCTATTAAAAAACTATATAAATTTTATAATGACACTAGATGAGTAAAATAGATTTCAAATGCTTATAAAGAACCCACTCATCTAACCTGCCTCGAGTTGGTCATTAGGATCACGTTAAATTCCACCAACCTCCCTCCGTGCTGGTGTTATCTGGGGGGAAATCAAACTCCTGCCGCCACATTTCGTTGCATTTAATTAAGCGAATGCCTTCGATTGCCAGCAACCAGTTGACACTCAAGTCTGGCTTTCCCACGTTCACACGGCCAAAAAAAAAAACGCAGCCGAATAGCAACCGCCTACCAGAAAAGTCGTTAGGCC
Organism: Drosophila kanapiae; assembly: GCA_008042475.1. Taxonomy (NCBI): domain Eukaryota; kingdom Metazoa; phylum Arthropoda; class Insecta; order Diptera; family Drosophilidae; genus Drosophila; species Drosophila kanapiae. Next base: position 104,564 of record VNJM01002696.1, on the reverse strand, counting down.
GAAGTTGGGCGGAAAAGTCGTGGCCCTCCCCGCGGCTCAATTTACAATACTTCCGCGTTTTTGTCACCGGAAAAAGGTAAATCACAAGCTGACCACGCAACAAGCTGAATTATTCTATATAATTCTATTTTTTTCCCCCCATTTTCAACAGCGGCGTTTTGAGGGTGAAAATGAGAGTTCGGCGGAAAAGGCGCAAGTTTTCCGCGCGCAACAACCCCCGAAGCTACGGGGTTTTGGGTTTCGGGTAGGCGAAGTAACCACCGCGAGACGTCGCGAACGTTTAATTGCATTCGATATGCGCTTTTGGGAAAATTTCCCACGATTTTCGTGCTGGATTTTTCCGAATAGGTAACTAGCTTAGGTCAGTTCGTAGCAGCTCCGGTCCAGATGCCTTGATCGAAAGCTGCTGCGCGACTGATAAGGATCTTGCACTTGAAAGAATATTTTTAATAATAGGTAGCATTCATTCATTATGTATTATGAATAAATACGAATTAATTATACATATACTGCTGTAGCAATATGGATTTTTTAGAGGTTTACCATACAATCCATGAAAAGTCAGACTTTATTATAACATTAATTATAGCCCCAATTTAGACCAGTAGGATAGCTAAAACATACAGACTTCACACGTAGAATTTCTAATAATATCTGGTTGGTTTCTCTAAGTGTAGATGCGACTGATCATCACCACCATCCTCATCACCACCATCCTCATCATCATCATCATCATCGGCGCTATGCTCTGATCCTCATAATCAACATTTATGGCCACTGATTGTTTTCGCGACTGACCGCGACGCCTTCGAAGAAAGGGTTGATCGCTCCCCTCACCGAAGGATAGGGAAAAGATGGTCCTCGCCCGTCCGTCGTAGTCTGAGATTTGTGTGACTCATAACGAGTTTCCTCTCGCCTGGCTTGGACCTTAAGTGGATATTGCCCGCGATCCTTTGTCTTGCACAGCTGCCCCTTTTGTTTCGCAGTCCTGGACAGTCGAGTCGCCGCTGTATTAATCCTGTTTCCAGTGGCACTTCTTCTTCGGTTACGGCAGCTTATCAAAACGGTCGAACTGGAGTAGAGAGCATTCTTTATGTAAATTTCACAATATAGTTACTTTTTTTTCCTACACCTTAATCCAGTTCAAATCAATGCGCGACTGCACGAATTAAAGTTGCCGGGGATGGTTATGATCTCAGCCAGATTGAAATCCTTGGGAGCGGCCAGCTCTTCTCCTGTTACGGATGGAAAACAAATATAAAAAAGAATTATGAATCTGAATTTCAGTTTGTTTACTTACTTAATAATTTCTGTGCTGAATCAGCTGTGCTGCCAATAATTCGTTTTATTTATTTAAATTCTCTTTGAATTGCTGCCTCCATTGTTTGGTTGTGGCACAAGCCAGCTCTGTCCGTAGTCCCAAAACAATGAATCGAATTTTTAAGAAAAAAAATAATACAATAAGCCAGGGCGAACAATAAGGAAGCCAATAAGGAAGACATTCTCAGTCGAGGAGAGATCAGCATCTTATAAGTGTTGTAAAGTCCGCCTGGAAAAGTTTTTGGGATAATACTTTGCTATTTCATAAATTCAGAAGCTCAATCAAGAATACTTTCCAATTCAGGATCAGCAGGGGCTATGTTCGGTATTATCACTAGCCATGTTAAGGACGCGCTCGTGAAGCACCACGTAGGCGAAGAACTGCAGGACACTGAGGAACAGGTACTCATGCTTGGGCACATCGAACTGGCGATCATGGACAATGGTCGCCGTGTACATCATCATGCAGATGGATATCAGGGCGAAGGTATTCCGGACAGCAACGTAAATCCCGGCATAATTAATAAAGTAGGCATTGATAAAAAAGATTATCATCATGATGTTTCCTATTGCCACCAGAAGGCTCAGCACCAGATCACCCGGTACCACGTACATGGGAAAGTAGGCGCCCCAAAAGACGGAGCTCATCATGATGGCCACCACAATGACGCCGGCATAAATGTTGACCAAGAAACTCGTGCTCTCATTCTGCTCCATGGCTATGTAGATGGTGGAGGTCTCCACAATAATTGCTATGATGAAGTAGTTCCACGGTACTTTGCGCCCGACATTGGTCCAGGCAAGCACGACCACCCCAAAGTAGGTGCCAACAATCCACCAGCCGTAGCTGACCTGGGCTTTCGGGATCGCTGTGATGTCAAAAAGCGAGCCGATTATGATCCAATGGGTTAGGGCAATAAGGGCCAGTATGATGGTCAGGCCGTAGACGCGGTTGGCATGGCTGATGCGTTGTTTTGGCGGTACGCCAAAGACCTCAGGATCATTGGCACGAAGTCCTTTTTTACTTACAATAAACATCGAATGGAAATTATTTGACATACAATTTTAAGGTGAAAAACATTAAAGGCAAAGCTGGTTTTTGTATAGATAAATTTTTATATTCTACATTTATTTCAGCGTCTAGAGGTGTGGACTACACTAGAGAGTATAGGTCCTGGATTTTCCAATATATGTAGTGGCCTTCCTCACACATAGAACTCACGAAGATTACCTCTTAATTTTCCAGCAACTCAAAGTCAACAAAATGAATTACAAAATGAGTTAATGAAAAATAGTTGAAAATTCATCTAGTTTTTATTACAAGTGTAATCTTCTGCACCTTTTAACCTTCTACTCCATATATTATAAAGTGACCAAAGATCATCACGCACACCGCCATGAGCCAGAAGTGCATGTAAACGCCATTGGCGCAGCTGGCTATTTCTCCATAGGGCAAATGCTGCCATCTTCCGCAGATATAACTGGCATGGAATAGTGCCAGAAATATCAAAATAACGAAGAACACGACGGCACTGGCCAAAATGAAGCGAGTGTCCCGGGTGAACAAGCCCACCAAAAGGAGCGCGAACAACGTAATGCAACCCAGTAGCACCACACAGCAGTTGCAGAGCAGATTGGGCAGCAGCACCTTCGGCGCGAAGGCTCCAAAAACATTCAGCTGGGCTTGCAAAACCAAGGACACGACCAGGGATGCCACTACCAAATACCAAGGTAGAACAGCCACGTAGTAGCAGAGAGCCAGGGTGGTAAAGAACAGGGAGCCAATAACCAGGCCCCAGCAGAGCCAAACGGTTACCGGTGTCTGCGGGATGCAGCTGAGTACCGTGAGGAGGATGAAGCCGAGGATGAGCCACACGAATGCCGGCACCGGAATGCTCTGGTAGACCTCCGCCTGGAGCGCAGATACACAGATCCATGGAATGGCCGACAAAAGACATAGGGTGCCGGCGCACACGTACACTCGGATGATAAAGATTCGCAGTTCACGCTTATCGATGACAACGACCACTGGCTCTTCTGCCTGCTCGGCTTCCGCAGTTCTATTGCGCCATCGCGGACCCAGGATATGATTCTGGTTATTCATTATAATTTTCGAGATTAAAACGTACTACTGGAAATTTTTGACAAGAGCTGCTCCGCCGACTGGATCAGGTAAAGCATTTTTAAACTATAGGATCTTATAACTTGTTTGATTTTGTATTATCCTTTTTATAGCATTTATTTTTTCAACTTATTATCCAGTTTATTACTCAAGAGTATAGTTATATATTTTTAATAATATAATAGTATTAAACACTGCGCCATATAGGAGGGTGTGATAGCCAGGCATCTATGTATAATAACCTGCAAGAGCAACAAGTTAGTAACTGATAAGTTCAGATAAGATTCTCCCCAATAATATTTTTTTACCCGAGTCAATGGTGGTAAAACTGATCTTCAGCTTGCGTTTATCCTCGATTCGGATGAAGTAGCAGATGCAGAGAAAAAACATCATCGTGTGCAGATAGAGCGTCAGGATGCAGACGATCTTGTGGTGCTTCGGCGATACCTCCATGGTTTTCAGGCGCCCATGGTTGAACTGCGCCTGGATGAGAATCGCGATCACTACCATTATGAAGACGATGCTAACGAAGGTGTCCAGAAGCTCTTGGTTCCCAGTGGCCAGCTGAGCAATGCCCACAACGATCAGGACCACTAGAAGTATTAACATCAGCATCGTAGAGAAGACGCCACCGGGCAGAAACTCCTGCGGGCACTTGGAGCCCGAGAAATTGAGCACCAGTATGATGATGGCCACCGCCAACATTACCGCGCACGAGGCAAGCGGACCCACCTCGTCAAGGACCCAACAGCCGGCGATTGTGGTGCATAGAACGACAACTATAACCAGCATCCACTTGCAGGGTGAGCAGGTGGCCAACCGGGGAACGCAGTTCAGGGAAACCATCACAAAAAAGATGACAATAACCAGCATGTAGGCGGGAAAGGGCAAATACCGGTACGGGTGGACCTTCAACGCCAGGACCACCAGCCACAGCCCGACGGTGGTGAGCATGATGCCCAGGGCATAATAGTAGACGCTGCGGATGAACTGCGTCATCTCATCCAGCTCGGGGCTCGTGGTCCGAGCTAGATCCTGGTGGTAGATGTTGTCCATCTTGCGGCAGTGTCTTCCTTGTTTAGCGAGTGTCGGAAACTGACTCTGAGGGATAGTCCCTGACAAGTGTCGCTCGGCAGAGCTGTTGACCTCTCCAGCCTGGCATTCCGAGGCATTGAATCCTCATCTTCAAACAGAAAAACATCCGTTCCATCAGATATACGACTAATGTAGAAGGGATTACTTATAAATGTGGCTTCATTACTCTGATGTTGTTCACCAAGACCTGTTGACCAGTTTGGGAAAAGCTAAGTTGGCGATAAATGTTTAAAATAAGGATAAGGATGGATTTATTATTATCGATATATCAGACTTTCTGTCCTTAGTACCACAGCTTTGTCTGGAGTTATTACCACATTTATCAATACGATTTATAACAAATATAAGTTATATCATGGTTCGCATGGCTGTTCATAAACATTAAAAACATTTTCCAGATTTTCAGTTTATTTTATTGATCCTAGACAGCGTTGTGGACGAAACCCAGATGCAGAAGTAGATGCCACTAAAGAACAACAGGAAGTGCAGATAAACGAATGTGCCGGCAAGGACGTACTCGTAGATGGGCATCTTAATTCGCCGGCTGTGCACCACCTGGGCGTGGTATATGCTCGCCGGAATGAGCATTACCAGGAGCAGTCCGAAGTATACTGTTGCGTAGACAAGCTTATTTGTAAAGATATGCATGGTGATGATGAACATGGAGGCCACGGCAAAGATGACGACGAAAATGAGCATGAATCTCTCTCCAGGCAGTAGTACCTTGGGCAGCCAGGCGCCAATCACATAGCAGACAATGAGCAGGCAGCAGGCTGCAAGCAAGGCAACGCCCACGCTCAGGAGTGTCCTGTTGACCAGGACCAGAGTCACACCCGCACACACTAGCTCCACAAAGAGGGCGGACAGAGTGAAGCTGAGCCAGAGGATCTTCCGTAGCCTGCTCAGGATGGTGAACATAAGGAGCACCACCAGTGACATAAGGATGCATACGAAGCCGGGGAACATAAAGTCGACATCCGGGCGGAGAAGCCCCGCCATGATCAGCATTTGAACGGCAGCCACCAACGAATATATGCCCGCCACCAGGTAGCAGAATCGCATGAACTTCCTCGCTAAATTCCGATCATCTTCGGGATCCGGCGGCTGTCCGGCGGCCCCCGCATTATCCGGATTCAGTCCCAGACGGCGGGGCCGTAAGTTAAGGATACGATCCGGCGGCGACTGGAAGTGTACTGAAGCCAAGCGCGGACACTGCGGCTCCGACGGCTGCGGAAAGTTGAGCAACTGGGCGCCGGGCGGCCAGGAGGACATCAATAGGTTTCTTGGACTGCCACTGTGCATTCTCTTGAAGAAAACTGCAAAATTTTGACAAATAAACCAAAGTGTCCATAAATAATCGATATATTTGGAAGTTCATTTCTGAAAAATACTCTTATTCTAATGGGAAATCATTTCGGAATTTAAATATTCTCCTAAGTAGGTTTAAAATCCAAAACAGAGATAATTATGTTATCTGAGCTGATGCGATGCCAAGCATAAATATTTAGCATTTCGGCAAAGCTAAGTCTCATTGTATTTCCCCGTTGACGAAGGAAACCCAGCGAGGCATGCGAAAATCTGAGGGATGGTTGGAAAATTCTAAGTAGCTGCGATCAAAGCTAACAAAAGCAGACACAAAGGAGGCTGGCTACTCACTTACTCCTTTCTTCCCCCTTGCCTGGCATTGTTTGTTGTTATTTTGCTGATCGCTTGAATGACATGCAAAGGATACAAGAGACAAGGAGTGTTAAGGAAAGGAAAGGATTCGGAGTTGTGTTTACTGCCGCATCTGCGGCGTCGATCACGATCACGAATCACTTTCACAGCCGGGTGATGCTTGATAACTGATGGCCTGATGGTTGACGGTATAAAGGCATTGTTCGGCCAATGACTCAATCTCAATCAGCTGGCTATGCTTATCCTTGATCCTTGCTAAGGACATGCAAATGGGTAGAGAAACAGAGAGAGAGAGTTTCTGGGGAATCAGGAGCTATCTGGCAGCTGCAATAGATATGTTGAACCCCTTGAGTTCTCAATATAATTGTTAACTCTTTCGGGTCTCTGTAATCGCTCTTGACGGGATTATTGATCGGGAAATACAGATTTCAAGGAAGTCAACTGTATATTTTACAAATATAGATCATCACTGAGAGAAAATACTTCCTAGCTTTAATTACTTTAGGAAATGCTCCAATATAGATAAAAAACAGAAAAGGTTCAATATAGATTGGAGGAATTTGGCAAATTGTTTGTGTTAAGCGGCGTGTAACCCGGGTGTTAATATTTCCGCAGTTTACGGCCTTGTGCCAACTTTATAGGTGTATATATTACACTATTCTTTAGCCAGGTCAACGTACTCTTGGCATAACTATTTTTGGTCATTTTGTTGTTGTTTTTTTTTTTTTCGTACAATGATGAAAGGGTCCGCTGGAGGAAAGTGAAAGCTTCGGCAAGTGCTTGACAACGACATGCAAGCGTATGCAGTGGACCAGGCCGAAACTCCCCCGTTTCCTACACATTTTAGCCAGACAGACAGCCAGCCAGCCAGACAGACCAGGCAACAAACTAACGGAGATTCCCCTCAGAGCCACACACTCACACTGATGTACCTTAACTCTATTTGGGATTTTGCATGCGAATGTGAACATGAAACGTTCGGGGGAGCCGCAAAAAGCACAAGCCGAAAATGCTCACAGAAGCGTAACGAGGCCCGGCGGTAGATTCAGATTTCGGAAATGCGGAGGAGGGGCCGCCACTGTCATCCGTGGGTCAGTGGAGAAGACAGGTTGCCTCCACCCATTCTACGAGAGCTCTCGGGCACGATTTATAATATTCTATTAGTTCCACGACCCGAGTCCGAGCGAGAGCCCGTGCCCGTGCTCGAGAATGAGCCCGGGTTTGAGCCCAACCCGGCCTGTCTCTGACTGACTGACTGACTGCTGTGTGTGTGCGTGTATGTGTGTGTGTGGCAGCGCAGTTAGCGCAGATAATACATCCGTTTCCGGTTAAGCCCATATTTTTGTGTCATTTAGTCGGGTGAGTTGCAGGGGGAGTAGGAGAAAGCGGCGGCAGAGGAGAGCGGCAAGTGGCGAGACAGGGGCATGTGGGAGTGGAACAGACAGCCACAGATGCTGATGTGATGCACTGTGGGAAAGTATTAGGAAATTCTAAGTAAGTTTCTATTAAATTGTCAGAAAACAAAGGTTAAAAATGTCTGTAATAAAATCTTTTCTTTCTAAACCTAAAACCTTTCCAAGGATTTTCCTTAAACTAGAATAAGATTTAAGTTAAGACCCTGGCTTAGTTAGAGCCTTCGTTTTCTCGCAGTGCCGTCGAAGGGCTGACTATGTCGCTGACATGCCAGCTAACGAGTGGCGGATGAAGGGAGCACTGGGTGCCCAGTGGGGTGGGGCATGGGTACGGACATGGACACGGACCGGGACAGAGACAGGGCCTGGAACTGGTACTGAAACTGGGGCTGGGCGCATCAAGTGATGCGACAAGTGCAGCAGACGCTGGAGCGGAATCGTCAACGCTTCCGCATATTTCTCATTTCCACAATTAAGCATTTGCTCCAAGGGTTGCAAAAGCGTAGGGGACCTCGGGGCATGGAGCCGGCTTCTTAGATAAATCAAAGCCAAAGCAATTAATAATGCATTTTTGGAGCGGGAGCGGGTTAATTTTGCAGAATTTGCTCCCAAACGGAAGCTCAAATGGAGCTTGCAGCTAGGAAAGTCATGTAATTATGTTGCATGGCCCCCTCTTCCGCAACGGAAGTTCTGCTTGGCTTTACCGGGGGAACCCCCTGTTTACACTTAATCCCCCCCTTATCAGAGCCAGCTGTTCCACACACACTGTTCCCTTGTCCAGCTTTATATGATATTAATGAGTTATTGTATAACACCTTCGGACTTCGGTGGCGGCGGCGGCTGCTGTTTCGATTTCTTCCTAGTTATTCACCAAAAATAAAAAGAAAGAAAAAGTATACAACGCTGAGCAAATAAACACAATTAAGTCAACAGCAAAAGGGAAAGCTGTTTAAACACACACCCCTCCAGAAAGTGAAAAGGTTCCCTAAAAATAAAATTGTAATCAAAATTGTATACGAAATAATGTAGGAAATATTTTTCGTGGGGCCTGCAAGTTGTCGGGAATTTCAAAATTACAATTTGAGTGTGGAATGCAGCTGAGTTCTTTTCAACCAAAAATAAAACCAACAAAAAATTATAGTGCTGTTCTAATTACTATATAAAATATACAATATTTTAATCGGTTTCCCCCTCCAACATGGCGTTACTAATTACATTTGTGCTAATGTTAATTTGTTACAATTTCCGGAATTTCGCTAATTTATTTTTTCTACCCTTTTTTTTATTGGCGTCATAAATTTATGCAGCAGCCACAGAGAGGAATGGCATCTGAACACACTTCCTTTGCAATTGTTGAATATTTCATTGCTAGTTGTTGATAAATTTGCATTTTTTGTATTTGCAATTAAATATAAAATGTGCTACTTGGAGAGTAATCCTGAGAGGGCTCTATCATTCCGTTTATTGATCCATTACTATCACTTTCCGGCGTCTAAGACCCACAAGTGACCCAGTGAAGGCCCACACGAATTCCCCAGACTCATTGTTGACTGTCGTCTTTTGTCCGGCCGGGTGAATAATACTCTATTCGTGGGTGTTTGAATTTATGAACAGTTTATGGGTTATGGGCGATTTTTGCACTCGTCTGGAGCCGCGCGAGCGGACATGCCTTGAATTGTGATTGATTTTCAAGATATTAATATTTATATATATATTTATTTCTTTATTTCGTTCACATACTTTTGATATTTTTTTTATGGTCTGGCCGAATGTTGAAATAAACACGTTGTATTGCCGCTGTTAATGGCCGCATAAATTGTTGTCAGATATTAGTAATAAATATATATCGCTCGTGTGTGTGTGCGTCTTGGGTTTGTTTATTTATCATAACAAATTTGTCGGTATTTGTCGCGCACGTGCCACCGATTTTCGAGACCAAAATGTATTAGTGCTGCATTAGTAGTAGCCATTAATCGAAGCCGCAAGAAATGGTTTTGGTTGCAGGCCAAAAAGGTTAAAAGCTTCGGCCGGCCGGCCAAGTTGCATGCCACACTTTCGTTGGCAAGCTGCCACATCGTGAAAATGCGCAAGGAAGCTACGACCACATCCTTTTCATTCCCAGGAATATGGATATGACATTGATGGGGCACCACCAGCCACGGGACCTAAATTGTTTGCTTTTAGTTGCGTAGCTGCCTCAGCCGCCTCCTCCTCCTTCTCACACGTGACTCGTGGCTGGTGGCAGGGGAAAATGATTGCGGCACAGGACTCATTAAGTGTCGTAATAATTCTTGAATATGGCATTAAAGCCCGGGGAAAATTGTTCGTGATGCCTGGGAAATTGACTTGTAATTCAGTGCTTAAAGGGGGAGAGAGGAAAGGTTTTTCAGAATGCTATGTTAAGCCCCTAATTCTTATAGTTTTAACAGAAAAACCTCAACTAATTTGTAACTAACTTTGCTTTTTATTTAATTAGAAACATCCCTGGCGGATCCTCGCTCTGCTGGCTTACCGAATCAGTAGTCATTGATGGCTATGGTTCGGTCAGTGCGGGCCGGTCTGACATGGTTCATTAGAATTGCGTTTATAGTTTGTCATGTTGGCTCTCTGGTTAAGGTAAACCAAACAAAGGGCCAAGCGAGCGGGCAATCCTCAGTTCCAGCTACTCATAAAATTTTGCGCAGCTGAGCGCCAAAAACCCAAAACGAAAATCCAAGTTGAACGAAGCGTACGAAATCATTTCCTACTAAAATCAACGAAACGGAGGTGGAGTGACCCATGTTTAAGTGGAGGTGGAGGACCATGCTATGTGGATATCTGGAGGTGCTGGTGGTGGCACTCCGGCTCGGACACCGGCTCGACTCAAAATGCGTGACTGCGACTAATGACCCGCACGTGTTCGGGCTGGCCGGGCTGGCCAGCGGTACGAGTTCTACGATGACTATGCCAGAGAATTGATTACGATCGCTGGACGCATATTAATTGTGGCAGCAAGGCAGCCACAGTCACAGCCATGGCCTGGTAAAGGATACCACCCGAAAAGGACACTGGAGCCGCTCTGCGCATATGATTAACCACTTAATGGTTTCCCCGGATGGGCATACTTTGCTCTGGGACATCCACGAGTTCGTGTTGCTGCAGGTAAACAGCGCATTTGTCGATCGCCACACACCGAGATCGGGTGAGAGGATGGCCCAAAATTTGTCACACCTCCGAGGCAGGGATCCCCCTTTCGGTGTCTCCACCGGGTCTCTCTATGAGTGATGATCCATCCAGTGGGGCGACGTGTTGGCGATCTTATCCGATAGTTCGGTGTGCGGCCACGCACTTGGCCCAGCGATGATCAAAAATGTTAATGAGTGCTAATTAAATAATTTATTACCAAAGCCAGGGGACAGTGCTGAGCATTTGCAATAAGCCGTGTTATCTAGGATCATTAATATTAACAGAATTAACAGGAATTGGTATGATTTATGATTAATAAATGAGCTTAATCTTTATAAAGATAACTTAAATATACGGGGGTGGTACAGAATAATGAATGAAATTATGCTACAAGCTTGTACATCCTAAAAAAGATAAATTTAGAACAGTAACAATATCTTTCTATACTTTTAAAAATCTTTAAAAGTGTTTTAAAAACCCTAGTTATCTCTGGAGCTCCTTCTGCAAACTAATATTTAATCTTTATAAGCCAAACCAAGCTACAACTCAAATATAAGAAAGTTAAGTTGTATAATTTATGACTTTAAATTAAAATAATTCGCTATCCTGAGTATTAGGGGCATTCCAACATTCAATCCCCTATCAATCAGACGGATCTTGATAAGTCGCAACAAGCGCCAGCTTACAAGCCCAATCCCAGACGATTTCGGCCGAAACTGTAACAGAAGCTGATGCCCAACCGAAAAGAAACGGCCTTAACCAGAGAGCCAACATGACAAACTATAAACGCAATTACCTAGACAAACGGCAGAGCGGCAACAAAGGCGACTACACGTAGGCCAAGCCATAAGCCAGGCCGCAAAGACGGCCAAAGCCAAGGCAGTCGCACTACCAAGTTACTCGGGTTACAATGAAATTTGTCTGAGGCGAGTAAACATTGCCACCGCACCGGGGTTTTTTTTTTTGCGCAGGCGTGCGCAGGAAAATGGAGTTTCGGTAGCTCCAAGCGTAAAGGATGAGTTGCCACAGGAAGCCGGAGCCGAACTTCATGATGAGGAATGTGCCGGCCGCACGTCTTTTGCTAATAACCATCATAAATTTTGCAGCGGCAACAAATTGAAATTAAACGAACAGAAGACTCGGCGCGGCGCGAGAAGAATCGCAGCCAGCAGACGTAGCCGCAGAATGCAATCAGAGAGTGAGAGAGTGCAGCTACGAAAGACACCGAAAATCACACCCGAGATCCCAGAGAGCTCGTGATTTTTTTTTTTTTTTGTGTGGGGCATTGAAAAGAAGTGTAACTACTTTGTTGTTGTCATGTAGTTAGCACTTGAAGATTTATCCGCGCGAATTAATTGCGATCTTGTTGCGCAGACTCGGCAGCGGCCACATGTGGCGTTGGTGTGTCCCTTATCAAATTTAAACGGTAGCCCAGCTGGTGGTAGTATCGCGAAGAGGCTCCCAAGCGGTAGCAACTTGTTGGCCATACAGGGAATTATGACAATTATGGGGGGGCCATAAATCGCCAGCTGCAACTGGCAGCCCGGCAAGATCAAGCGCAAACCCTCTACACCCCAAAATCACCTTCAAAATTATTCATTGGCATTGTCGGCCAATGCCTCGTAAATCATACAAGTCTCTGTGTTTCTTAATTTCTCCGGTGCCTCAGCTTATTTTTGCGATATCGGTTGGATGTGTCACAAGCCGTTGAACTGACGCGACAACATTATTAGGCGAGATCAGCGATGGACGATCAGCGATCGACACTTGGTGACATTATGGATTATGGATTATGGCGCTCGCGTGCTGCTTATGTATGCCACTCGAATAATTCAACAGAAATATTTTCAAGCTACGTGGCGGCTACGAGCGGCGATCAGCGATCCCGGACGGATCCTCAATCCATTGATCGATCGTTCATCAGCATGCAGCGCATCGTCATCTTCTCCATCATCAGCGCTTTCGCGGATGCACAGAGGAAAATAAAGATAGTTTTAAATCTGTAAATATATATTTTAATTACTAAACCAGCTATATAAAGAAGTATTCTTTAATACAAGTATTATAACTTTGCTCAGAGGCTTATATATGTGATGATATCGCTTTTCTAGAAATCTTCCTTTGCACCGCGGTCTTTCTGGTAATAATTTGGCTTAAATTGCATTAAGATAATTTAGAAAAAATTTGTATAATTCTAATTTCATGACCTTCCAGTAAGAGGATTGGAGATTCGCTTTAAAATGTGCAAATTTTACCCAAAAGCACGTTGAAGGCAAGGGTATAGGCAAGAGGATTTATACTACAAAAAGGGGTACATATGCATAAGTATAACATAAAATATATATATTCTTATTTAATTAATCAAAAGTCCTTGGTCAAGATATTAGCAAAGCATTCTTATGCTCTTCAGTGATAAGAAAAACTTTAAAACTTTATTTCCTGTGTGGTGCTGCTTCTGCCTGGGCCGCTGATCAATCAACGCCTTAAAAAGCGAACTGCAGCCGTACCCTTCCATACCAGTTTCTTATTACCAAGTTGGCCCCGGCCGCCTCACATTTGGCAAATACATTTTCGCGCATTTCGCGACGTTTACAAATTGCCGCCATTAATTAGGCAAAAAACGCACGCACCGCCAACGCTTCGAGGGCCCCCGAAAAGCCCCTCGACAAGCCGTGTAGGCGAGGCATCACTAAATATATATATATATATTCATATATATATATATGAATGTTGGAGCTTGGAACGCGGAGCAGGGCTACCAGACAAGCGATCCAACCGGGCTGTGGAGCCGAGTCGATGTGGGACTCACATAATAATCAGCGGGGTGGACAGCAACCAGGATTGGTTTTGGCATGCGTTCGAAATTAATTACCCCCCAGCACACTTGGTCGCAGTGCCTGCTAATTAAGTTGTTTACGTTGTTGAGTTATTGAACCGCGAGTTTGCCTATTAAAGGGGGTTCGGAATTGGGAATTGAGATTTGGGTTTGGGCTCGGGTTTGGGCTCGGGCTCGGGTTCGGAGGCCTCTGAATTGGGACACAGCGCTGACTGACTGCCTCCAGTTACGTGGCGGAATGCAGGCTACGAAGGAGGCCAGAGGTAGTTCACAGTTTTGAGGAAATTTATTGGAATATAAGAGGGAAAACGGGAAATATAAATATATTATAATATATACATACTTTGGCATGGAATATGCAGAATATAAACTTCGTCTAAACTTATCTGGCCGTTCTGCAACGACATCCTATCTCTTAGCTCTTCATAAATAAATAAATATAAACCTCTTTTAGACTGAGTAATTCGTGATATTTTCTTGTGAAATCACTAGTAAATTAGGGTATACTTTCTTAGTATGCATGTGCATTTACCTGCCTCTCTTACACTCCCAGAATACCCTTTCCAAGCCCACTTGGCGATACAAATGTTGCATGTCCCCGCTTGACTAAGTTGTCAACCTGTCTGCCAGCGGATGTCAACCGCCGTCGTCGTCGTTGCATTTATTAGCCTGGCGTTCCAAACTAGCATCGCGTGCCCCTCCGATCCGGAGGTATCTATGGGTTTAGGGAAGGGGACTTACTCCCTGCTCACTGGGCCATAGCCCGTTCGTGGTCATATATCGGCGGCAGCAGCAAGAAATTAAAGATGCACTTTGGCTGTCAGCGCGTTGTGTTTGTTGTTGGCACGGCCCGTTGTCGTCATTTGTTTTTACCCCTTTGTCCCGGTATGGGGCCCTCAAATAGGTATCTAATACTGAAACTGAAACAGACATCACATAATTAGTCTCTCGAAATAAATCAGCCGGCCTTCCTATTGGGGAAATACAGGCTTTTGGAAAAGAGGTTCCCCCTTCCGACGTGTTGATTTGTTTTCTGGTTATTTCGGCCTGTGGTTTCCACTTTCCTGTTGTTATCGCCGCTTGTCGCTCAGGTGATTTAAGTGTTTCTTCTCTCCCGAGATCCCTGACCAATTTGATGTCTCAATTTCAGACTCTTACCCGAAATGATTACCAATGTGTTTTTTTTGTTTGATTTTTGTTGGAATGATTCTTCTACACTTTCCCCACCGCAGGCCCAGAGGCGGCGCTTTCGTTTTGATTCGAATGTAAATTTGTTGAGTTTGGAATTGGTTTTCTATTAAGTGCGGCCCGGTGTTCCTGTTCCCCAATCCGAGCCATTCAGATGGGATAAGATAATCTCTTTTTAAAAGCTTGTAAAATGTGCGTCTGCCTGAGGTCTGTGGTCTGAGGTCTGAGGTCTGAGTCTGGTCTTCCACTTAAAGCGGCAAACATCAACAATGGCGAGGCGACAACATTACGGCGAGTCGTTCAGCCTGTTATCAATAAGCACATTAATTTGATTAATAACCACCTGCAAATCATTTCCACACTACGCCCCACACAAAAGACCTCAAAACTGATAACAAAAATATATATATAGATATATCAAGGAGGAGTGTAGGTGTGTGGGAAATCTGGCACTCCCCTAAGTAGCGAAAAAATGTCAGCAACAAATGCTGATGATGCCCAGATGCGAAGTGCCATTACAGCAGAAGCCACATCAATTTACGCATCGACTCTGCAGGGCCAACCCTTTTGCCACTGCTCTCGCACATAAATCGCTATCTTTATGGAATTTTTATGGGCAATCTCCTTGCAGGCATCCCAGCAGGACCGCAGCCCCCACACGCTCCATTAATACATGGCATCCGCCGCGGTGCCGTGTTGCCGCGTTTGCCGCAACCCCAATCCGTATTCTCGTCTCTCGTCCTGCGCCCTGAAAAAGGTGCACGCGACACTTGCGCATCATCATTATGTTGGATGTGGCCTCATCCGTGTGGGCGGCTAAAGGTGGTTCTGGTCTGGATCTGAGACCCGGGTTAAGTGGCGGGGTTGCCAAATAAAATTTCCTGCCCCACTGCTGGCTGCTCCGCCTGCTGCTGGCAGTGCAATTTGTTTTGATAACACAAAACCAATCCTCAAAGCACCCGGATTCCATCAGTTTTTGGGCGGGGCAGAGTGGGAGGTATGATAGTTAGTGGCAGGCGGCAGGGATACCCCATACCGACTAATCGCATCAAGCTCAGAAAATCTTTCAAGAAACCAACCTGAAATTTCCTTAGATTTAAGAAAGAAAAATATAGAAAATATAGATTATGTGGAAGTTTTATTGTAAGCGAAGTTTACTGTAGAGTTCATGGGTTAAAAGGAAATAGACTTTATAGATAAACCTCTAACCTTCTGCCAAAAGGGATCTGGGTATTAAATTCGGCATTTCCTCGCATTCTTTACCAATACTTTCCCCTTTAGCACTCACTAGCATCTATACCTAACAAGCACATGATTAATTGTGATTGAGTTTGCTGACCGCTTTTAAATCTATCAAAAATTGTATAATCCTTTAAGCAATTAACTTTTTATATTTAAATAAAGGATATACTATTAGCAAGACCAAAAACTTCTCATTATTTCCAGGCACAATGTAAAATTCTCTCTTAATTATATCCAGTATGCAGGCGCCAAGAAAACAAGGCCTTACCAACCCACACAATAATTAGTCTTGAGGAAGGTGCGCTACACTTTCAATATGGCATGTCCTGTAATAGTAAGGATCCCTTTTCCAACACCAGTTGTTCAGTGGCACACACACACAACACCCCCGCACGCACTTCGGGAAAACTGTCAAAACAAATATGAGTCGTGAAGTGTCAATAGAATGTCAAAGGTCCCAACCTCAACCTGCCAGCCGGGCGAACCCCTCCACGCGCTAATTGGTTAATGTAAACAAGTAGCAAGCCGATCGCCGCAAAGGGAACCATGTTATGTTTCAAGTTTCAAGTGTCGACGAGCTCGGAAAAATAAACAGACAGCAGGCGGCAGCGGCGATGACGACGACAGCGCGCTGAACAAATACTTCAATTAATAAACAGACACGCGTCCATCGATAAATAAGTCTGTATGCTCGCACAATATGTTACTTACGCTGGGTTGCCCCGGAACCCCTTTGGAAACCCCGAAGCCGAAGCCGAACCCGAGCCAAGGGTCTCATCTGCGGACTAGCCCAAAATGGACTGCGGTCTTGTAACCAAACACCGAAAATCGCTCCACTGCGACAACCAGATAAAAGCCTGCCAAGAGCAGGAGACAAGGACGACTCGGGACATGTCGACCGAAGAGCACTTTTACAAAAGCACTTTGAGGGTGTCCAGACTATGTGACATGGGATTATGGGTGAACTATTAAAGGGTATACTGAAAGTAGGGAATAAAATTAAAATTAATATATCTATAATAAATTATAGATTAAGAAGATGTAAAGTTATAAAGTGAAATGTGTTCTTTAAGCGGAATTTATTACAAATTAAAAGAATACAAAAAGTTATATATTTTTAAAGGCTAAAAAGACATCAACATTTAAGTTATATATATAAGATAATCTTATTAGATTTATAAAGAAAGATTTAAACTATGTCAATATACGTTAAAAGTCAAAGAAGTTATAGAAAAAGAAGTGAAACTATTTACAAATTATATATAAACAGCATATTTATTAAAACTTTCCCATGATAGATGACTAAGAAGGTTTTAAATAAGAGCTACAAGGGAACAAATAATTCTCTATTTTTAAAGGCTAAGAAATAAGCCAAAATAAAGTTTTAAAGTTTTCTTTTCTATATATATATAAAGATCAATTTTAAACAAGAACGTACCTACTATTTATAAAGCCAAAGAAAAGGATTAATTCACCAATTTTATTTTCAGAAATAATCCTAGCAGCTATATTTAAATTCCCCCATGATAGATGAGTTCTGTTTTGATTTCTTCAAGTATTAAGATCCTCCCATATATTAAACAATTTGGTTAATACCCATCTATATGTCTAGGAAAGAATCACCCTTCGCCACTATCCGATAAGCTTATTAGCCAGACTTAAATAGATACCTTATACTGTCACCGATTTCTAGTCGAACTCCTAAGTCTGACCATTTGAAAGCAGTTTGGTGTCCATTCACAGTTTCGGGCCTGTCAGCTAACAACTTCTTTAAGTAGAATTTATGGCCTGCCGTCACATAGTCGAAATGCAGAAAGACAGGGAAATATTAAAGAGTTGTCTGCATGGCAGACTCTAGTAACCAGTCCGCGGATTAAGATTTTATACATACGTTATCGTTGTTTTGGGACAATGATTTGCAAATCATTAAGTAACAGTTAAATTTAAATATTTAACTATACGCAAAAAAAAAAATGCCACAGAAAGTTCTACACACATATTTTAAACCGATCCAGATCATTCATAAAGCGCTACAGATGTCCGAGGTTTCAGTAGAAAAATACGCATTAAGTTTGGGATATGTTAATGGTCCGAAAGTCGTATCTAATGTCGCATATATACATTTATATATATATTTGATGTTCCCAATGCAGATGAGATCGGGGAACTGTCTACGATTTTTTAGCTTGTCGCAAATCATTAGCGTAAAGTGTTGATTTTGCATAAATTTTTGATGGGCCCTGTGTTGGACTTCATTCGATTTGATTTGCAAAGCAAGTCTCTCGAGCTCTCGAGACCCGACATCGGGCCATGTATTATGCTAATTATAGCTTATCGGCTAATTTGTATACCATTTTGGGAACTGTGACTTTTTTGCGTGGGCCGATGATGTTGAACTATTTTACCAAGTAGCCCATAGTTTGATTTGTTTGATTCGTTGCGATCGAATATCTTTATTTTAAGACTCCATGGTGCCGCGTTTATACACCTGTCAGACAAGTTGATTTAAAATGTGTAAATATTCGGTGTGTTTTTTACTGCAGGCCAGCGGTTCCCAGGGCAGCTCACTTGAAGCTGAGATTATCTTCTCCCCTCTGTTTTTTTTTTTTTTTTGTTTGTTGGCCAAAGGAAACTCCAACCGTATCGCATTTTCTTCTATAAATTTCGGTTTTCTTTTTTGGCTAGCTGTACCTTTCCTGGAGATTGCAAATACATTAACACTTTTTTATGGTTCCGGACTGGACTGCAAACTTCCAGCTCCGGCGGACAGCGACCGGCGTCAGTGCCTGGCGGGTGGCGGCAGGCAACGGTTTCTCGCATCATTTGCTTGGGAATCCCCCGTATGTTGATGCTACATTAGAGGCAGCCACGGTATTTTTTTACTCCCGGCCAGAGAGCGTGCGCATCATTGATTTCAATTTGAAGCTCGAGTTGTCGTCTTGGCAGGACACCCGCTCGATCCGAACTATCGGCATTAAATGTTATGTGCTACGCGGACCATGGCCGTGGTGGCATCTCCTGCTGCTGCTGCTGCTGCTGCTCCTGCTCCATCCACCATGTGTCCGTAGTCGTGTCCGTGCGTTATCTGTTTCCGCAACATGATGTTGCAAAGTGCGGGGCGATGAGGCAGCGACAACGTTGTCGTTGCTGCTGATAATGATTATTGAAGTTGCGCCGCACACACGCCGCCGCATATTTTATATATATATATATATATATATATATACATATAGATAAAGAGTGAGGGAGATACACGTATATATTTATGATGTATGCGATTTGGTCCAGCTGAAAAATTTCAACGCATAAAAATATCTTGGACCTGCCAGCCATTGGGCGGGGTGCTCCCGTCCTCCTCTCAGCAGTAGCTGCTGTTGCTGCTGCCTGTCGTCGACACTGTAGCAAGATGGACTTCCGGTTTCCTGTTTCCGTCTGTCGAAGTTCTTTACTTTTTTCAATGCTTCAACGCACACACTCTCTCTCCCTCTCTCTAGCCCAACACCCTGTCATATGTATAACAATTTTTATATCGCTCCTCTGCTCGCCTCCATCTTTGTTGTTGGCATTGTGGGTGGGTGGCAGGTTGGGTTTGGGGGCCTGGGTAACATCCTTGCATCGACATTTGATGTGTCGACACTGCCCAGCTGGGTGTGAGTCCTGCGAAAGTTAAGCGCAGCTTTCCTAATAAATCGATAAAGAAAAAATCGGACTCATCTGGGATTTCTGAGAGGTTTTTTCCTCTTTTTTTTTTAGAAAAAATGCTGAAATATCAGCACTTACACTCAGGCAGGCCTTGAGAAAGGCAACCCTTCAGTTGCCTGAGCACCGTGCGAAACTAATGACAATTCGTCTCAAGCACCATTAGAGAGCAGAGCCCTTTGGCCATGACTTTCACAAATGAATGCCGAGAATGCCAGACAACATGACGCTGCCGTAACTGTCTGGGATTCCAACTGCAACACCTGCAACCTGTGTGCAGGCTGTGTGCAACTGCAACAATCAAGAAACGGCAACTGCAATCGCATGCTGTGCAGCGAGTCTCTTTAAACGGGGCGTCTAGCTGTCTGGCGGGCAGGATCTCGCGCCAGGAGTTGACCTTGGTTGTGAGAACACGCTGGGAACTGTCCAGGAATTGGAGGAACCTTTGGCCACATGCTCAGACCAGTGCCAGACACCGAGGCGTCGGGCATTCGTCATGGATCAGGTAAATACTATTTTCTCTAAATAGATTAAGTTAATTTAAATTGGAAAACCCTTAAAAAAAGAATATATATAAGCTAGCCTCTATGTAAGAAAATATGTCCTAAATTTAATTAGGAATCTGCCTCATGCATAGTCAATCAAAAAGTGCAAAATGGTTTGTGTATAGCGCCGTGTGCTCACACAAATCTCCAAGCTGTATGGACTTACACAACCAAATGCGTGTGCATAGACGTGAGCACCCCTGCTCTAACGGAAAATTAAGAAATGTAATGTTACCACACACGATTCCCGTAATTTTCCCCTATCAGCTAATGCTCCCTAATAGATCATGTTAAAATTCTAACCGAAATGCCAAAGGTTTAAAAATAACAGTCACATGCTTTAAAGTAGTCTGGTTGGCCTTTTCATTTGCCTTATCAATTAATGGTCACTAATAGATCATAATAGAATGCCATAAAATCCACACAGAAGAGACACTTTTAGCTACTTAAAGATGTTGGTAGTAGGCAGCCTTTGTGTGTGGCAAGCTTTTCAGGCCAAAGACATTGTCTGCGACTTTGTAGATTTTTATTCTCCCGAAATATATAGGGGCTGCGAGATAAGCAAATTTTGATGAGGCAATGCTACAAACTTATCAATGATGATTCGGGCCCATTTAATTTGAATTCAATTTTTATAAGTCTTTAATGACCCTTAGAATATTGAGAAACCGGACCGAATAAAATTGTATATTCCTGAAGAAGGCAAAAAAAAAAAAAACATATCGAAAATAAATTTTGAACGATATTTTTTATTGATTTTTTACGAGCGCGCACACTTGAATTCCAGCCGAAAGGAATTATCACAGACTCAGCGCTGTAGATTTGCATAATTTCCGGAGTTTGGGGTCAAAAGTGGTTGGTGGTGGGCCAGGGGCGAGGATCGGTGTTAAACGATTTGTCCGATCTTCGGGGATCAGGCGTGTGATCGTAAAACAAAAACATTTACCAGACAAGAGGGCCGATCTTTGTCCGAGCCAACTTTTGTCCAAAATGTCGACCAAAAAGTCGTAAAACCATGTCGAAGAGTCACAACAGAGCTGAGCTGGTTCCAAAAGACCATTTCGCACCTGCGACGGGTCGATCGATCGATCGATGAAGAAAAAAACATCACTTTTTACGACCCCCGGATTCGGCGTCCATAAAAAAAAGCGATGGAGACCGCCTTCTCCGGTCTCCGGCCCCCCTCAATAATCGTTGACTTATGTGACATTATTGATCGTTAAGGCCACAGCTCCGTTTGAGTTGCGAAGGGACTTGTCATTTAGCGTAATTTCGTAATTTGTTTTCCAAATGGCTTTCGACTACTTAGAACCGTATCAGTCTGGCTAGATCCGTGCCGGTGGTCTGGACCTGCTCCGACTCCGACCGGGATCGTCTGCGATTTCCAAATTTTCAATAAGATATTGCTTTTAACGGCCACGTCGAGTTGAGCCCAGTTGAGCCGAGTTGAGCTTTTATGTCGCCAGCGTTTTTATGATCGACTTTTATGAGGTGCGATGACTTAGAGATTGCCTTGAACTCGATTTTAGTATTTGCCTCTCTGCCCCCAAAGATTCTTTCTGTGTGGGGCTTATAACGGTACTAGTTTCAGCCTTATACATGCAGAGAAATATGACATGTGGTTAATGAAACGAAACTAGAAAGTTTATTTCCCTAGAAATAGGCAGATAAACAGTCGAGTCCATTAGTTGGCCACTTTAAAATACAATAACTGAGCCTTTAGGCGAAGATATAAATGCAAATTTGGCTGTCATTAAGTAATTAAATTCGGAATAATGAAACTTGTTTAAACTACTTGTATAAGCTACTAAAAAGGATGAGGAATATGAGGGAGTTAAGGATTATTGAAGTCAAAGTATCATAGTTCTTATTAAAGAAATATTTTGAACTGAACCAAAGATTTATTGGCCTTTCTATATTAACAAAGGTCAGACTTTGATAAGGAATTGACTATATAAAAGACATAATTCTTTCAGGATCATTAGTGTTTACTCTCTTATAATATCCTAGACAACATATTTATTTTAATTTATTCATTATATCAGTAACAACTTACAACAAAATCTGTTTATACTTTCCTCTCCCACAATACCTTAAAATTAAGATACGTAGTCGACTGTGACATTGACAAATTTGTAATAATTCTTTGAACAGATTCCTTCAGCGGCTGCTTTGACAACATTATCATAGGAGACTGAATTCCCTAAAGAGTAAACGAGCAAGATCCAAACATGATCCAAGATATATTCTGGTGTTGAATGCAGCTGCTTAGCCCAGAACTCAACGGGGATCCCTAGGGCTCTACTCTACAAGTAAATTTTATTGCACCGAGTGCTGGTGGACATTTTCCGGCTATTGTTCTAGATTTTCGTGGGGGAAAATTGCTAGAAAATGTTAAGTAGGCTGGACCTTGGACAAAACTGAATCCAATAATTTCATTCTTGACTCCTCGGCTCTGGGAGATGTGGGTTAACTTTCTGACATGGGTTTTATGGATGCGATCGCTATGCCTCTCAGTCCCCCGAGCTGTGTAAAGTGTGAAGAAACTGGAATAAAAATCGAAATACATATTATTTATGAGGTTCATCAGGAGTTTACGACGGCTCAATGCTCATTCAGAGCCGGCGGATAAGAGGAGAAGAGTGGAAAGAATACCTGACCGGGCCATAAAAATTATAAAAATAAGGTATGCATCTGCCCCGACCACTTTTGCACCTCCCCGACTCAGTCGCAGACCCAAGGCAACCTCATGCTGTGCGGAAAGGGTCTTCTTCGGCTGAGGGCCAAAGAGTCTGGCCGGCACAGACTTCATGACGTCCCCGCTTAATGTCCGTCGTTGTAACGAAAGTAAATTTTTCATAACTCGCCGATGAGCCGATCGATAAATATTTCCAGACTGCAGCAGGTAGACAGACAGAGGCCGGGCCCTGGCCCAGAGGCAGGTTCTGGTTGGTAGCATCTTGGCATCCCGGCTGCTACGAGTATATTTGCTTTTTCGGCTCCAGACAAACTGGCAGCGGCATCATTAGCAACTGCCTGCTCCTCAATGACAGAACAGGAATCCCGGATCCAGGGACCGATGCGGGTCGGTTCTCGTTCTCCTCCCGAGGGGACGTGGCTGTGGCTGGAGTCCGGCCATAAATGACTAATCGAATTGGGAGCCAAATGGTTTACAGTCTGGGAGCCAGCAAAAATTACGAATTACTGCTTGCAGGACTTACTGAAGGTATAACGAAAGAAGTTTGCATCGTTTCAATTAATAGAGTAATTATAAAATGCATTTTTCTTGAATCCCAGACAATTGTAGAGTTTCAAAACGATTTATATATTATATAGTACAAGATTGTTATAAAATCAATTTATTTTTACCTTAATCACTGTGATTTAATTGCTCTGACCTTGGTTTTTTTGGTAATTTGCTGCTCTTAGGCAAACACATTTAAATAAATGCCATTTCTCACCTTTCACCTCCTCCGAAACACTTGTCATGGCTCTTAAGTTCTCGTCCTCGTCCTCCCTCACCTTTACTGCGTTCTTCACCCTCCGTTAACGCTCTGAAGAGCCCAATGTTATTACTATTTGTTTAAGGTCAGAGGGCTTGTCGAATGCAAATAGATCATAAAACTGAAAAATATTTGATTGCCGTGCCAAAAAAAAAAAAACGAGAAGAGAAGAAAAAGGTGTCAAGTGTTCGGTGAAAATGTGTGGAAAAGGTCGCCGTGGCGGCTACCACGGACACTTGACAATTGTCGGACAAATAAACAAGACTCTCTGCGTAAATACGAGTATCTGGTGACTGGCACTTGAATAAATAAGGGAAGCCAAGAAACCGAAGAGTTCCTGGCAGTCAAAGAGGGATTTTTATCCTTCAATTTCCTTAAATGTGTTCCCAGACTAGCGCTTCAAATTCTAAACAGAATTGTACTTGTGGCGATAAAGACTACATCAAAGAACTCGAAGTTAAATGTACATAAAATGAATTCCGCTAATACTGTCTGAACATGGATATTAAAGTTGATAACATAATCCATCAAATCAAAGTAAAAATGTGTATAGAGTTGACCAATTAATGGTGGCAGGTGGTGGCTCATTTGGGATTTGGAACGCTTCAAATATATATAAATAAATCATGTTAATTGGCAACGCCGCTTTTCATGAAATAGCCAACCCCATTAAAGGATAATATTCTTGCGGCTTTTGGCTAATTAGGCGCACACGCCGCCAAGTTCAGCTCGTGCCAGTTTTGACAAGCGGATCACACGCACCACCACAGTCTCGGTCCTCGGTCCTTGATACAAATTACGCAAAATGTTGCCACAGAGCGAACCAATCAAACACTCGTTGTCATGGCTAGCACCTACTATACACCCACATACCAAAATCCTTCGGCTTTGCGGCACAGGAAACAAGGTGTGTTGCCCTTGTTACCAAGGGGCACTGCCAATTAAATGGATTTCAGTGACGGTATGCAAATGCGACCACTGTTCGACATTTGGTTTCCAGGATAGTCACACAAATTGTGTGATAATGCCAAGATACAGGGGAAACACTGAAGGCTTTTTGTACAATAATTGGTCAAAGGTAAGCCAAGAGCAGGACTGTAAAGTTTGTATAATTTAAATGTAAAGAAGTTAATAAGAACTGCCTGTGGTTAACGAAACATTTCCTTCGCTTATTGCTTGGCTCTATAAATTTATTATTATTTAATTTTTAAACTAATCGATTTAAGCTGATGTGGCATCTATATTATCAACTAGTATTCGTACATATGGAATGCCATAAATACATATATCAAGTTTCCAGCCAAAGACCTCAACCAGCCGCATTCTCGAGTGCTGTGGTCCACTTGAAATTATGCCAAGAGATGCTCGAGTGGGCACAGCCGCCAATAACCACGCACAACACTCGTCCAGATTTATTCCTCAGACCCAGAGACCTGGGTCTCGAAACCCATACCAATGCCGGACCACAAACAACCCTCGATTCGAGAGCAATCTTAGGGGTTGCGGGAGTTTTGATGCCGCGTCCTCAATCAAAGCTGCTGCGCCGATCTTTCTACTTCGATAAACGCCCGGGTTCGACGGGATCTGTCAGGCTGTTGCGGCCGGATTTCAAATTGCCAGCAATTAGGCATTCCACGTTTGTCCATGATTTTGGCATTTCCTCGATGTTTCGGCGGCCATCTGCATTGTTGGCATAATTATAGGCTTAACGCGGAATTATTGGCAAGTGAATTAGAAAAATATTTTGGTTTAAATTCGTAGTTAAGGCATGCATTCTTTGTTGTTTGCCAAAGGGCAATGAGTCGGAAAGTTTTAGGGCCCGAACGAATGTGTGAAACTATTTGAATTACAAAAAAGGGAACTAAACTGTTTGCTGGGAAAGAGGTCAGCCGGAAAAGGGTTTGCATTCTTAGCCTCAGAAAAACTAAATAAAAAACTTATTTAAGTCTATTTGGGACATGACCTTTAAAAAATAGGTAGAGGAATAACGACAGAGAGTTTATCGAAGCCAATTGGATTAAACTTCATTGTAATTTGTGTGTGTTTTCTAGGATGCAGTTCCGCAGATAATTATCGTAGTTATACCTTTATTTCTTTGGCTATCCAAGACCCGGATTATAATGCCATTACCTGTCTTGCATAACCTCCGATCGTTTAGAGAACGAAACCTGTCAGTCTGCCCCGCCCACAGGCGCTAAAAAACAACTTAAAAATAACAGAGTGACAACAGACGCCAACGCACACAGCCGGCCAATTAATATTCATAAGAATTTCGTTACGCTTTTGCCGCAAGTAAGTAGAAGTAGACGAAGGCATGAAAAAAAATACACAAAAACTACACAGTCACCATCAAAGTTGTCCGTGCGCCGTCCTCCCGCAACCACTCGAAAATATATGTATTTTCGAAAGCCCAAGAACGAGAAGAGAAAAAAAATAACCGAGCACAAAGCACTTACTCAGTGCATACTACACACCGTAAGTAGTTACCATAGGGGGGGGCAAGGGGAATATGCACTGGACTGGAGAGGTAGAGAGGGATGTTGGTCTCGAAAAATGTTATAACAAACGTAACGAATCGAATGCGGTAGGCATGTCCGTGTTCATGTCTGTCCAAACCGAGATTCCCAAGCCGAAAACTCAAATTGTGAATATTTGATGGGGGGGAAAAGAGTGTTAATTCGTCATGATGACGTCACGGCTGGAAAAATTGATTACCCAAAGCGGACAGAGCGTATCCTCGAGCATCGAGCACCGAAAATCGAGTGTCCTAGCCACCCCAAAAATATGCACATAGCATATAGTGTAGTGTGTGGCCTCAATGTGGGTTAGAAAATGGGCTGGGCTGGAAGGATGGTTCATCCCGGTTCATCTCCTCCCATAAATTGCCACGTATGAATAAACATTTTGACAGATTTTTGTTTGGTTTTCGACTCTAAATTTAATAGTTTTGCCGAATTTCTTGTTACTTATTAGAAATTTAAATTTTATATCGAGTTTGTTTTCATGTTGATGATTTAGGGACGGACATGCATATGGATAAGTTCGAATCGGGTTTTTTGATTTTTTACGGGTCGTTTAAGTGCTCGACGAAATGGTCGATAAAATTTCAAAGATCATTTTTAATTTGGGGAAATCTTGTTAATTTTTTATTTGAAATGATTTATGGATGACAAATAATGGCAGTGTTTATTGTAATTTGAAGGAAATCAAGCTAAATTTTAAGTTTAATAATAGTTTACCATAAAACATAAATAGAGATAATCTTTCATTTGTGTCATCAATATTTTCTCATGTCTTTAATTCACACTTATTCTTTTAATAGTGTTTAAGCTTCAAAATCCATTAATGAGGATCAGCTCACTCGAAGAAGACCCTTGCCTGTGCCCCTTGTGAGGCTTACCAGACCTTTTCCCACACTATCTTTCATATTTGTTCCCCCCATTCGTTTATTATCACGATTTTCACATTTCATATCAGTGGAAAGTAAACAATTTATGCGCCCACACTGACGTCTGACTGGCTGATTGTACTGTCCCCCGGGCGGCGTAATCTACATCATCATAACCCACAGAGGCTGAGCGTAGCCCCGGGCACCAAATTATCATCTCGCCCACCTGGGAAACTGGGAAACGGGGAACGACACCTGAGTCTGCATTTAGGGGACTCCGACGCCTCGATATAATAAGTAAGGGTTTCGCCTTGACGGTGTCTACTCCTGCTGTTCGCCATTCGGGGTTTTTTTTGTTATGCTAATTGGCATTTACACAGAGAGTTCCACAGGCGGAGCCATCATCTCCATAGCTCTGTCGCTCCTCCATCTCCCAGAATCCTCCGCAATCCGCCCAGAAGTTGGATGGACCTTAAAACGCTTAACCGAACAACAGCAAATAGTTTCACTTTTCAGCATTTTTTTTGCTGCTAGGCAAAATGCGAAAGGAAGCCCCCAGCTTCAGTTGTAAGTGAGAAGTGAATGTTGCCATTTTGTTGGCGTTTGCTGGATTGCAGCAAATGGGTTTCCATAGAACTCCACTGGGAGAAATTCCAGGAAGAAGGGAGTTATATAAACAATTAATAGCGAAGGGGGTACAAATAATGTATGAATCATTTAAGTTGCGTTCTTTCAGCAAACGAAATGTTTGTTATTTTAATAATAAATAAAGAATTCTATTGATATTAGTTTTCTTCTATTAAAGATCTCCATTAATTATTGTATTTCCCATTTTTCCACATCTTGAATTAGTTCACGGGTGAGCCTTCTTTTTTATCAGTGCATTCAGCAGGGCCATGTTTGTGTTGGCTGTTAAACTCTGTGCTATTAAAGGCTAAGGCCGACTTTTTGTCAGCCATTATGGTGCGCACCTTTTGTGCTACTCGTGTTGTTGTTGTTGCTGCTGTTGTTGCTGCAGCAGTAGTAGTTTTCCAGGGAAACCCTCACATGGACACAGACGCCCTCACAGACGCAGCCACAGACAGAGAGACATGCATATACAGTTGCTCTCGCTCACACGCTGGCATTCATGAAATGTATAGCATAATAAATCTTTACCTAGACGCAGGACGAGGGCGAGTAGGACTCCGGGACAGGACATATTTTTCGCTGCTGCTCCGCAGGTAGCAACGGATTTTCGCCACCTTTGCACACAGGATGTAACAGGCAGCGGCTGCGTAGGAGTTTCGATGGAGGGAAGGTCCTGTAGGAGGGGACTGGACGGGCTTCTGGGAAATGCAACGACGAGTCCTTGCATTTTTACGTACCATTTTACAATTTCGATAGCTATCTCTGCTCCTCGAAATCCCTGATCACCAACGATCCCTTTCCCCTGTGTTTTTTTGCGGTATTTGAGGTAGGGGACAAAGGATGCGGAACGCATGGATAATCATTGCTGACGGACTACTGTGCACTCGCACTCGCACTCGCTCTCAATCGATCGATCGATCGATAGGGAATTCTGCGTTTTGCGGTTCGTTTGATTTGAGGATCGGTTATCGGGAGTTGCATCGTCAGCGGCGATAAGATTAGCCGAGCAGACTGCCTGTCGCTTTCCAAGGAATCGGGAGGATTGCATAGGGATTCCTGGGAGGAAGGGAGGTCTGTTTTGGTTCAGAGGCGCTCAGACATGAGGTCATGCAGGAAGAGATAAGTCAGGATGGGTTTAATTCAAAACTGAAATCCTGATTGGTGATGCAGGATACTTTCTGATTCCTACAAGTCATGCTTTGGATAATGAATTCAAGGGAATCTATTTGTTATTACTACTACTATTATTTGAAGTCCTGCAACTTAGTTACAATTCTGCTTAAATTTGAATAACTTCTTTATTATTGCACTAACTTATGCATAAAGATAAGTATTCTCTTACAACTCCCCTGTTTCTTGATGGTCTCTAAGTCTAAGACTCTAAGTCTTGTCTGTTACTTGTCCCAGGTCAGTTCCCTTTTCCAACTTTCCCAACTGGCTGATTCCCCCAAAAACAAAAATCAAAATAAAAACAGACCTACGACAAAGCTAACTGTTCTGGCCACATTTTCACTTTCCATCAAAACCCAAAAAGATAAACACAATATAAAGCGAAACTTTTCCGATGGCCGGACCAGCACTAAACCAGAGACGGATTGCAACAGATATTAAGCCCCAACTCCGTGTGGATTTATGAGCATTAAATTTCCAGCTAACAGAGAGCCAGCTCTCTGGCATTTTCGAAATTTTCATAGAAACCAGTTTGGCGACGTTTTCGCTGTCAGGCTGTGGGCCTGATCCATCGATTGAAAACCCAGACTGAAATAAATAAGCGCGTTGATTTTTAAGTGTTGTGCATAATTTTAAATACAAATTCATTTTTTTTTTTTTTTGGCTCTTCTCTCTATTTTGGTTGTGACTTCGCTGTGTTAAAAGCAGCCGGTGACTGACGTTTATTTTCTGTTTTAAATTAAAGCTCTACAAGCCCCGCGATCTTTGTTGACAGTCGGGTTTTTTTGTTGTTTTTTTTTTTTTTTTTTTTGTTGGGGGCTTCAGCCTCGGCTTCGGTTTCTGTTTTGGATCGCGAATGGGTTTTGATCTGCCGGCTATGGCGCTGCGAAACCGTTAACACCCATAATAAGTACCGCTATGTACCCTAATTATGTGAAGACGATGGCTGCCCAGCAGCCAGTTTTAATGGCCCAACTTATGCATAATAACCCGAGAGCTCCCAGCTCCAGCTCCTCTGAGAGGGGTAGAGAGGGAGGAGGAAGGGAAACCTCTGTGGAGAAATCGAAAAGCAGCATTTCTCGATTCCAGATCGACAGATTTTTGATGCCAGATATTTTTTTTCGTGGCAATATTTCTAGTTCATTTGTGAAATGCATTCGACGGCGCGTGACTTCACTCTGAACTTTATTTTTCTCCCTGCGCTCATATTTTCTTCTTATTTTTTTTTTTTTGTTATATATTTTTCGGTGTCGGCGAGGGCGGAAATTATTTAATGGCGCGTACATGGGCGACATCGCCGGGCGGAAATCACGCACAGCAGCCCGAAGTCTGACGCTGTGGGGAGGCTCCGTGAAATTTTATTTAATTTTATGCGTTCGCTTTCAAGACTTTTATTAGCCCTGCTGCTCCTGCTTACAGAAATGCCAAAATTCCAGCCTTGCCAAATTATTTGTCACGCATATTTTTCAAATTTATTCGTTTTTTTTATATATTTGGGAAAGGGCGGGTTGTTGCGGTTGAGTGGAGGGCGTGGCGGTTTCGTAAAAAAATATGAATTGAAAACTGATGTTCTTGAAATTGGGAAAATAACAATTTATTTGGTTGATTAATTTTTAGGGTTTTTTGGGTTTTTATATAATTATTATGAGTTAATATGTAGGAATATATATTATATTTTGGATATTTAAGGGAGAATGTCAGAAACAAATGGTTTAAGATGAACTATGGAGGGTTTTTATTATAATATAATTATTTATTAAACATTCTTAAAGTTTTATAGAAGAGAAAACTCCTCCCTTAAGATCCTTTCAACCTTTCATCGTTTTAAACCTTAAACCTTCTTCTACCCTATCTTGTTACTTAAGATAAAAATATATTAAAAACATTTCAATTAATATTTTCTGGCATAAAGTTACTTCTCCTGCTCTTTGGCAAACTTATCTAATTGCATTGACATTTAGTTTCGAAGTAACCTTTACATTCTGCGATGAATCTGCATCTCGGGCTTTCACCAAACCATTTGGCAATCTGGAAAGCAAAACAACCGGCAGCCACCTTGCAGGTGCACCTGCAATCAGCAGGCAACTCACACTCATTACAGGGGGCACCCAGACACTGTCACCTGGAGAGGACATCATCGAGTGGCGACTGAATGGAGGCGGGGGACACAACGCTGCGTATGAGCAACGTGCGATGTTCGTAGACATTTGTGTAATTGTGGCAACGAAGCACTTGAGAATTAGTTGCAAATTGCCTACTTAAGTTTGTTTGCCATCGAAGGACATGGGCACAATGGTTGCTAAGTTGCGTGGCAGCCACGCCCCCTTCGCCTGGAACATTGTCTCATGCAGCAGACGGACGGACACTACACTATATATATAAGGTGTATGGTGTATAGGAGCAACCAGTTATCATACAATCAACAAG
This sequence comes from Drosophila kanapiae, assembly GCA_008042475.1. Classification (NCBI taxonomy): domain Eukaryota; kingdom Metazoa; phylum Arthropoda; class Insecta; order Diptera; family Drosophilidae; genus Drosophila; species Drosophila kanapiae. Next base: position 73,145 of record VNJM01002696.1, on the reverse strand, counting down.
TGCAATTAGCAGAAGCCTGGCCCGGCACAATGAAGCGTGTGACAGAGCAAACAAATTGGCAAGCGGCAAACAAATAAACAGGCACACAAGCCAGCGAGCAAACACAATTGCAGTGCATGCAACTGCAACTGCAACTGAAATTGAAATTGAAACCGAAACTGCAACTGCAACTGCAAACTGTCACGGCTAGCCATAAGCGTCTTCGAGCCATTCGCCTTTTGTGCGTTGTCATCAATAAAGTTGTAAGAGTTCTGTGAAAAGGACGGGCATTGTCCTGGCCTCCATCCCAGCCGTGCTGTCAGGCGTGCAAGGCGTCTTGGCTGGCCAGGACAGAGCCAGCCTGGTTGCGCAAAAACCCATTCGACTGTCCAAGACAGGGCCATAGAAATGGCAATTATCGGCTAAGAAATGAACATATGTCGTGTGGCCGGGGAACGTGACCAAAAGGATTACGTCTTGCCAAAGTAGAGGGCTTTGACACAGAAACAATTGGTCTAAAATGTTATTATTAAGAAATAATGATAAGAAACTGCATAACCCTTAAGTTGTTATAAATGTTTCTTGAAGAATTTAAGTTTCTATGTACATATTTAAGATTTCTCAGCTATAACCCACCTCTGCATCCTTTCCTGTTACCCAAACATTACAGATATCAGGAGGATTCCCTGTCCCCAGCTGGCTATCAATGATTACCCACCTCGAAAGGAGTTTCCTCAAAAAAAAATAAACCGAAACGCATTAGCAACTTCACACTTGGGCCGCACAATCCCCTTTTGGTTGCTTATTTAACTGCAACTCCGATTTATTGTCAACGCGCGGGCATTTCATTCATTCATGGACATTATGTTCCTGGCCTTCTTCTCCTCCACTTCTTCCGCCGCCACTGCCGCCGGCGTGTAATCCTCGAGCCTCGCGGCTATTCCTGGGCACATTAGCAGCCGTCGCCGTATCGCGATATCTTGCCAGGCGGCGGCACCTTGGACTCAATGTCCCGACCTAACGACTTCCGTTTGAGCTTTGCGCACGCGCAATCCGCCTTGGAGTCCTCGCTGGGCTGGGATTTGGGATCTGGTGTCGAGGCGAGACCCCCTCCTGCCTCCTGCGCCCACACCTTTTAATGATAATCTCCTGAGTTATGTGTTTTTAAATATAATTTCGTTGTTGGCGTGCAGACGACGGACCCATAACTCACATAGCGCCAAGACCAAGTCACGAACTGTCAGACTCAAACTGGACTGAAACCGAGACCTGGGGGGCAGTGGCAGGAGATGAAGGCGAACTCTGGTTAAAGAGTCAGAAGCTACTGAAGATACTGACGTCCTGCAATTCGATCTAAATTCTTACATGTGTTACATATTTTCACTCCCACGGCAGCTCATTAATTGCCATATAAAATAATGACTTCGATGCAGTGAGAGAAAGGTTTAGTACCAGTAGCTAGAAGGGAAGTACTTATGAGGGTAATTCAAATTGAGATGCAATAAGGACAATTTCATTTCAAAAAACTGTTTTTGGATTATTTTAAAATATAAGTAACTTTTTAATCTTTAGGTTAAATCTAATTTTTCTAAAGGAGTTATCAAACTGCCTTAAAAACTTAATTATTTATAGATTTCAATGCAAATTTAATGCATTTAGTTGGAAAAATATATAGAGATAAAAAACGATAATAAAGGTACTACTTTAATGAATAAAATTGTATCTAAAAAGTTTATAATTAAAGGAGATTTGGAAGTATGCGGTACTACTCGAAAAACTATCATACATTATAAAGAGGACTACTTTCTCCCAAGGGAAAAAACATTAAATACCTTTTTTTAAACATCCCTGTTAATAAAATAAATCCTTGTAGTTCCTGTAACATCACTGCTTACTGCACAAACCTTCGAAAAATTGTAATTACGAACACACTCTTCTTTTAATTATTCTAGCACTCAATTTGACCTCACTTAGTTTATTCCAATTGCCATAATCTGGACGCTAATCCGATTAGCACATGTATTTATCACCCCAAAAAAATTCTCACCGTGTAAGCCACTATGCCCTGGGCCAAAGGGATTGCGTGTCTATCTGGTATTCCGTTCCAGGGGGAAACGTTTAACTTTTCACAACTTTCGCACTGTGCGTTAAGGTTTGGCACCCAATTTATCAAGCGAGAGAGCATTTGTCGTCGCACTTCGTTCCCAAGAAGCTGCGAGGTGAGTGTGCGTGGGAACCCGGCCAGTTGAGCGATCGATCCGTTGAGGGACGGGTCTTTAGCATTGATTGGGAGCTGGGCCGGCACCAGTCTAGCGCTAATAATGCGAATTACTGTCCAGAACAGGCAGCTGCCGCGGGAACACGTTGTAATCCTGCCCAGAAAGTTGTCGCTGCAGGAAAAAGGGGTTTCTCTCGCCGGGAAGCTGGGCTGGGAAACCGTGGGATGGCAGCCGTAACCCACCCCCGTGTCTCCTGGCCGCCTGCTGGGCTAGCTGTGCTCGTGCCCGTCCTCGAATATCGAATCGAATCGAATGGAATGGAGTGAAATCAAATCAAACAAAAATTAAAATCCACTTTGAGCCTATTAAAGTGTGCCTGCCTGGTCGCCAGGACACAACCACGGTCATGCCAGCCGCTTGTGCTGTCACTGTCAGTCTCCTAGTTTTAATTGACATGCAAGTCAACGTCCAGCCGTCGGCGACATGTCAATCAAAGTCTGCATTCCGCACCCAGCCTGCATCCCTCACACCCAAACACATCCTCCCTGCCTCATTACGGGTTGCGGTTTGTTGACGACACACACACACACCCAACACACTCTCCGCCTGCAGCTGCCGTCGCCCAGGTCCTGCCCACTTTTTTTATTGCCAAATCTTCCTCTTATTTTTTGTGGTATTATTATTAACCGATCGCTTGGCGAGCCCGCAGTTTTTGGGCGTTAATTGGTTCACTTAATAAGGCAAGCTAGCCGCAAACTAATTTCTAACCAAGTGGATGGTCACAAAGTGGACCAAGTGAGGCAAGATAAGTCTCAAGTGGTGGCAAATTACTGGGGAATAATGTTGCAAATAGGTAAGGGATCATAAAATGTAAGCAGATGTACATTTGGATATATTCTTAAATAAATTATCTTTAATAAATAGCTAGATATTAGGAAAACAAGAAAATTAACTGGAAAAATAAATATATTTAAGTTTGGAAAGGTTTTTTATATATTATTTATATAAGCTATACCTACTAAGTAATATTCAAAATATTCTCCTTTTACATTTTACCACATAAGATACATATTTAAATGTATGTATTGATATATTTTATTCATATTTTCTATATTTTTATAGGAAGAAATAGTTAAAGGGTAAGACTAACACATTAAATAGTAGTTTAAATAGCTTCATTAATTTGTATTGAACATTTATTTAACAAATAAGAAAACACATATATAGTAAATACAAATAAAACTCCCTCTGTTCAAATTAAACGCAACTGAAACAAATAAATGAGCTACCACTCTTGATTGGCAAAATCAGCGATCAAGGCCCTGACTCATTTGCTCGATTTAGCGGGCACCCAAAAATAGTAGTAGCCGGTGTTAGCTCCAAACCAGAAATGTGCCAATAAATCTTGGCTCTATCGCATAGATCAGGCAACGGCTCGCATGGCCAGAAATCATTGTCAGGCAGGGCAATTCATCGGGTCTTTTAATTAATGCCACGCCGAGGCAGCCAAGCTCTGGACTGGGATTAGAGTTCCATTTGGCGCTGGAAAGAAAGTTCGAAATATTTTCTTGTAGGGAGAGGTAAATGATAAATTTGGCGTTTAAAATGCTATAAAATGACAACAAATTTGGGGGGATATAGTATTATAGTATGCTGGTCCGTGAACGGTACGAACCTATCGAGAGGTATCGATGCCCCGCCGGGTTTTCTCATAAACAAATCAACCGAACCTCTCCGCAGGCCCCATTGTTCCCTCGTCGAACGGTATTTTTGGCGCACGCTAAATTATAAGTCTTAATTTGTTATGCTTTTTGTCAAGTCTCGTTTGGTATTTAAAATATTTTCCTGTCATCGCAGCATCGCTCGCTCGAGCTTAGCTTAGCTTAGTTTAGTTTAGTTTTTTATTTTCCTTCTTTGTTTCTTGTGTATTTTGTATTCTGGCTTCCCTATTGTCGCTTAGGCCTAGATGTGTGAAAACAGTTACTTTGATTTGTAGATTTGTTTACCACACTTTTGGAGTGTCTTCTTATATTTTCTATATCGGTTCTCAATAGCTGCGAGAGGCTTTGAACTCGATGGCATCAATGGTATTAACACAGTTGATTCGGGAGGAGTCTCGTTCTGTCATTGTTGATAGCGGAAGATTAGTTTATGACGGTTTGTCCGGCTTGACAGTGAAATATAGTATTTAGTTAGGGCCAAGGAAACCAACTCTGGCGTGACATCACTTTTGTTCATTAAATTCGTGTGTTTATCCCGACTTCCGATGCGAATTCAGGTCACAAAGCCATGTAGTTTCCATGTATCCGTGTATATATATTTAAATTAAATTATATATTCCCCTATAATTAAGTTTGCAAGCCCATTAAATTATATACTCGCCAGTACATTGCGGCTGCTCTATGTACACACTCGTGTGGCATGTGTGTGTATATATGTACCTTATGTAGCCACATAATCCAGTGGCTTTTGAGCTGAGCCGGGGCCAACAAATATAAGCAAATTAATTAAAGTTGCCACTTCAGTTGAATTTTCCAGGTGAGTGATGCGGAACAAATAATCAATCAATCAGCTTGCACACACGCACGTGTATGCAAAAAAGCTGCACGCCCTATCTAGACGGCACAGACGGCGGCGGCATTCATTGGTTGGTCACTGCGACACACAGTCCAGCGGTCCGGTCCATCAATCCGTCAGTCAGTCAGTCCGTCACTCAGTCAGTCAGTCAGTTAGTCTGGCATTCGTCCGGGGCCTGTCGTCTCTGCTGTGTTCAAATGACGTCGCTTTTGGTTTTTCCTTTGCCGGTCGATGGCGAAATGTTCAAAATAAGTATGAGACGGTGTGCGTATGTAAATGTGCACCTCTTTTCCCCCATTTTCGCCCTCCGTAATGCAACATAAGCTACAGCAGGCTGACTGGCCAAGGCACAGTGTCACAAAATCGATTTTTTTAATGGAAAAAATGTTTTTATTTTTAGTAGTTGTCTTTATTCAGAATTATGTATATTTAAATGCAAGTTATATTTAAAATTATTATATATTTTAAATAATAATAATATAAATATATGTATTTCATAATTATTTATAGATTAAATAAAAAAAATAATTCACAAAGCTAATGTTAACAAAGGTGGGTGTAGTGCTAGCTAGCTACGAGGCACTCGACCACGAAAATGTTATAATAATATATAAGATATAGGTAGGTTGTAGTACTTAAAAGCCTTTTTTTAATTTTAGATTATATTGTCAAAGTTGTTTTCTTTTTAATTGTATTTTTATTAAGTATAATTATTTTATTTAATATATTACTGCATAAAATAGCTATTAAACTATAAAAACGGATGGATTCCGTTATAAAATTAAAATATGATATATAAAATATGACTGTACTGGTACATTGTTGACTTTCTATGCATAGTAAGTGTGTGCCGGCAGAGGCCGGGCAGGGATATATGCTGCTTCTAGAGTCAGGGCATGGTGCGGTAGTTTAAGAAACACTTATTTCTGGGTTTTTGTACAACAAAAAACTAGTTTTGGATGTCACACCATGGTAAACCTTGCTCTTATATCCTACTATCCTTATTCAGTCTTACCTTTTACTTAAAATACATTATAAATATCTTCCGAACCACTGTGCATGGGTCAGCATGATTGCAGGGCTGCATTTATCAGAAGCTTTTGCACCCAGGCCCCTCGCCGTGTCTGTGAGTCTGGCTCCAGTCCGATTCCTAGGTTTGGACTCCGGTCAGGTCGAAGTCACCATTTTGGGTTCCCCTTCTGGACAACAGACCCCCTCAACCCCCTTCCCTTACATTTTTCATAAAGGCCATGTGTGTGCGTTTGAACTTTTCCAATTTGCAAGCGAAAAATTGAAAATGCGACGACTACGACGATGTCGACGACGAATGTGATGAGCGGAGATGGATGCGGAATCGAGTAGCCCAGGGCATCCTATATATATATAGCTATATCAAGTAAATAAATCCATGGCGAGTGTGTGCGCAATATATATATATAAACATATATATGTAGTATAAAAACAATCTGTAGCTGCTTTGTGGCTCAACAAACTGCCGGACATTCGAAATGAAAGCCACTGTAAATGTTGTTAAGCGTTTGTGTCTGGGCGCGGTTGATTAAAAATATATACACCCGTGTACACACACACAACCCCACACATATTTATATAAAATACATACGAGATGTGTGTGTGAGTGTGTGTAAAAAAAATTGGTTAGCAAAATCGATTTGAGTGGCGAAAAAAAATTGTAATTAAAATTGAATTTCATTTTGGGTGTGTTTCCACCATGAACCCTGAACGCCTGCATTGTGTGAAGGTGGAGCCAAGCTACTCTGACTAGCGAAAAGTACAAAAAAAAAAATTGAAGATTTGTGCAGACTTGGGAGTTGTCATGGCGCCAGCTCCAGAGAGCAGGAGCAATTTATTTAATTAGATGCATAAAAACTCATTAAGATAAGAGCTGCTGCTGCCGCTGCTGCTGCCGCTGCTGCTGCTGGTTGCCTACTTCAAGTGCGCGAATCAACAAATGCGCCCAAGTGCAGGACTCAGGACTCGGGCGGGGCCCAGGACTCGGCATCCTGGGCAAAGTGAGCTGAGCGATTGTTGTGCTCACTTGCCAGCCAACTGAAAAGTAGTGCCTGCTGCAGGTGCCTGATGCTGGGTGGGGATTTGCACGGAGATTGCTGGATGAGTTGGAGTCCCAACCCGCCAGTCCGCACGCCCCAACTACTGAGTAATTAACTTGAGCAACGGCGCTGATGACGACAATAAAACGCCGACTTAATTAAGTGACACAAGTGCATAGCACCCCGTTGTTGTTCCTTTTTCCTCGGTACCTATAAATATACTCTATTTTTTACCTGACTACTTTAATTGGGCCTGGATTTTAGTAAGAAATCTGAATTGCATCATATTATGATCACAGATTAAGAGAGATTACATGAAACCCTATCATAAATTCCATATCATGTTCGTTTCTGGTTATCGGCCGACCCCCTCATCACACATATCTTCTGTATCACTAAGCCTAGCCCGCATATATATAGCTTATATATACGGTTACAGCTCCGAGCGAGTTCCGTCAACTACACACTCACCAAAAAAACTGAGCAATCGACGGAGTATCAATGACAAATCAGGGCGTGACTAATCGCCTAATTGCCAAACAAACCGCGGCCGTAACAGCAACGGCCTTGCCTAGGCCTCCCCCTCAGTGAGAGCCCAGACCCTTGGCGATAAAAATGCAAAATTATAATTAGACAGCGATTAGCCAATGGCCCCATGGGACGACTCAGATTGCGCATTTATGCAGGCTCCGGCTGTGATTGAATTACACTAGCCGAAAAATGCGGGTGCGGTGGGTTCTCGGAGGGCTCACTTCCCAGTTCTCAGTACCAAGAACCCTGCCCGAGGAGGAAGTATTATTGCAGATAAACTCAAAACTTAGTCGCAGCAAACACAAATCCGAGCAAGGTTCGGTTGCAATGTGGCTTAGGTTGCAACTAGGGTTTTATTGGTGATTATGATAATATGCCTGGCGATCTATACGGACTTATTGTCGTCCCTCCGAGTCCTCTATTTGTTTAGCCCTTTATTGCCCAAAAACTGAGGAGAGGAGAGAGGTTCCGGGCTCTGTGCGGATTTGCGAGGCGTGGATTTTAGAGGTTCATTATCCGATACCTACAACGACCTGCTGTTTCCCTGGGGTTTTCCCACTTTTCCAGTGCAGGTGGACATCAGCTTAGGCATCGGCTTGGTTTGCCGCCATTCAGTCTCTGACTCTCTGCCCATTTGCATGTGTGTGTGTTTTTCTGTCTTACCTGTTGCTGGTTACCAGTTTACCTGTCGCAGATCGTCGTAAATCATCGGACCTATCGATCAAATATAGCCGGCCTATAAATTCTTACGCCTGCCACACATCCATCAAGTGCTTTGGGCCTCGACCAGACCAGATTGCTGCTGCTGGCCAGGCCCCACATCTAATTGGATTTTTGTCAACTAATCCGATTTGTTTATGTACTCGCATCTCGGAAATGTATAGTCCCCGCCCCACCCGACAAAACCCTAAAAAAAATAACACAGAAAAGGCCGAATTGGTTACAGTTTTAGGCTTATGAATCAACTCGGCTTCGTTGCATGTCTCACTCGGTTAACCTACATTCCAGAAATGTGTCACTTTGGGCCGAAAACACAAGCCACTTAAAATTTACTAGCTCCCCGACTGGCTGACTGGCTGGCTAGCTGGCTGGCAGTTACTTCCCAGACTGACGTCGAAGTAATGACATTTGTTTGCCAACTTTTCGCCATTGTTCAAGTTTAATTAGTTGCTCAACTCTATCTCCATATATATATCCCAGCATTCCAGCTCCTCTAAGCTTTTGTTGGCATTATTATTGAAGGGTTGGTTGAGGCCATCCCCCAGAGAAAGAGAGAGTAAGTCGGAAATCTGGATGGGTTTGCTTGTATCTGATTAGGAGAGTCAGTAGAGGAATAGTATTGACGATGGAGGAGAGATATGGATAGGAGTTCATGTAAATATATCTTTAAAGGCTGTATTTAATGTTTCAGAATCTAGTTTTGAATGCAAATCATTGTTTACTTACTTTCCAGCTAGTAGGTTTCGTGGTAATAAAGTAAAACAAATATATAGGCTTCTTTTAAAGAGATTGAAGTGGTTAAAAATACCTTCGAATAATAACTTATAGCTTGCCTCCCTTCTATCTTCATTTTTAATATCCATAATAAGGTTTCATAGTTCAAATCAAACTTATTTAATCATCAAACTGTTACCTCAATCAATAAATAAACCTCGAATTAATTTAAAGATTCAGTAAACATTTGTCATCTCAGTCTGGCGGCAGGCTTTTTTATGAATATAAAGTTAAGCTTGAACCCAGATATAAAACGGAACTATTATGGCTAATTAATGAACTAAATCAAAAGAGCCAAAACAAAGGCCAACAAAACTCTCACGATCGTCGGATTGCTGACTCAGCTGCTGCAGTTAAAAAAACAAAATAAAGCTAAGCACCAGCACCTGTCCCCACAAACACAGAGATCGAAGGCAGAAAACCACCAAATAAACACAAACAAAACCAAAATCTTGTTAAACGTGTGATTAGCTCTTAATTTTAATGGCAATCGGACCTCGATAAAAATGCTGTCATCGGTGGATTTCGTTTAATTTTCTCACTGATTGCAACAAATGACAGCGCCACACAAAAAATTAGTTAGAGAAATAAATATAAAAACAAACAGAACTGAGAACAATTTTTGTTTCAGCTAATTAAAAGTAAGCAAACACAGCTGAATGGATGGCCAACACCGAACAAGATAGATATACACATAGATAGATGGATATATACATTCATAAATAAATCCAAATCAAATATCCAGGCGCAGCGAACTGAAACGATCTCGCTGTGACAATTTGCATGTCAAACGAAGTCACAGTTGAGGGAGATTTGTATCTGTTGCAGCTTAGCTCGAAATGACACCCATATAGCATTAATAAATATCTTGTTTTGCATTTTGCCTGACCAAATTATGCATGTATCTCTCGAACATGCCACTCGGCAATCTCGCATTTCAACACAAATAAACAGGCCTCTCTCAAATCAAAGATAAGCCAGATATAATATATATCCATCTCTGAATATTATGAAAATTGCGACAAATGCAAATTGTGTCTCGTTTTTTATGCCTGCGAACTATTTTGAGCACAGCGAATAAAATCAACAGTTTACACTAAACAGAAAGAAACAAAAAACTTAGAAAGGTTGAACGTTTTTAATCAAGTAGGGTTAGGATGTAAAGTTTTATAATTAAAAATCGTTGGCGCTAATTGATTGGCAAGTCACAATAATGGAAGTGAAATGGAAGCAAAAGGTGGTGAAAAATTGGAAATATTTTAATTGAAATTCCGCGGCAGCTTTCATTTAAAGCCGAAGCATTTTCTGAAATTATAATAATCAGCAGCAGCAGCACCGGGAGCGGCAGCTTTCGAATGACACACAAAAAACAATAATAAATAATAAATAAAACAGTGTATAATGTTTGCACATAATAAATGAAAATGCTTTGTATCCAAAAAAAAAAAAGAGTTGTCGTTGGGCAAAGTGTTTGTTTTGGTTGCTGCTGGCCGGGCCGCTCTGAATTTGCAATATTTTTCATTAATAATACATATCATAATTTTTTATGAGCTTTATGAAATGTGTGTTGGCCTAGCGCGTGGGCCAGATGGCTTGGTGATGGCTTGGCCGGCATAAATTAGCCATATAAAGTGGATATTATTATGGCGTTTTGTAGGCCCATTCACCGAGGGTCGAGTGATTGGACAATCTGGGTCTGTCATATATATATCTGTTGCATATTATCAAAAACAAAAATAATTGGCTTTAACCTTGGTTGTAGATGGGATGCATGATCGGTGGAATTAGCTTGGTACGGTGGTGTCAGCGTACAAAGCACCCGCTTCCGGTCACGAAAATTGCATTTAATCATTGACAAAATGCAGTTAGATAAATATTGAAATATGTCAGAGTGGCCAAAATAATTGTTCCCGTTCAGTTGGGTATGAGGCAATTCGGATTCTCGTTTCGTGTTTTGTTCTAATTTGTCAAGGTTTGTTTAATGACTGACGACGAGTTCCACTAACATTTTGTTTATTTATGTTGACAATGCGTGAATTTCATTTGAGTTTTACTACTTTAATCGGCTTTGTCTTGGGCATTACGCATCCCACTTAACAATGAGGCGGGGGGAGGGCCATTAAAATCGAAACTGGATTTATAAAGCATTTAACACTTTAAGCCTGCATATCAACTTTGTATGCAAATCTCACGGATCCTCCACAAGTCCCAGTTCTGCCTTAACTTTTGCCGACGGCAAATAAAAAAATAAAGAAAAGTGTTTCAAAGTTTTTTTGTAAAGATTTTTCTTTTATTTGTTTTTTTGTGGATTTTTTGTTGGTTTTTATTTTATTTCCAGGTGCTTGGCAATGTTTTTTTGTTGTTTGGATTTGTTTTGTTTTGCTTGCCTTGCTCCATGTTTCACATTCACGTTTTGCACGTCTCTTGGTTTTGTTTTTTACTAAATTTGCTTTAGGTTTGCTAACATTTTTGTTGTTTTGTGTTTTTTACGCTTTCGATTTTTTTGTTTTTGCCTTCATTTCGATTTAAGTTTTTAATAATAATAATTTTTCTGTTTTCGCTTTATTACACTTAATTAATTGTTTGTCTTGTCTGGTATTTGTAAGCATAATTAATAATTAAATTGTTTATATAATAGATAATAATTAGAATTACTTAATGCATAAGAGAATTTATAAAATAGAATGTTTTTCGACATTTTTTTCTTTGTGTGTGTTTTTTCCGTATTTTCTGTGAAATATTTTCATTTCTCGCTTCTTGCTCTATGCATTTTTTCTGTATTTTTTTCCTATTTAACTTTTTTTGGGTGTTGTTTCGCCGTTGCTGCCCTCCTGCGAACGCACATTTAATGCTAAAAAAGGGAATGGTTTTGTCTTTTGTACAGCAAGTGGATGAGGGAAATGAATGTGTCTTTCGATTAATTAAACCATTTCTTTGTCTCAGTGTAAGTCGCAACAATTTATTTGTATCACACAATTGTTGCAGCTGGCAAACGGAACGGAACACAAGGGGAAATGGAATGCAGTGAGTGGTCGGTCGGTCGGTCTTCCTATTGCGGTACAACAGTGCGTATGCTTCATGTTAAATTACTAATCATTAAACTCTAGGCGTTACTTATACGTCTGCGTGTTCGAATTGATACTTAATAACTAAAGCTAAAATTGTGTCTGTGTGTGTGTGTGTGGTGTGTGGTGTGCGTATCCTAGGGCTTTAGTTAATATTTTCAATAATTTACAACGTGGATATATCCAACAGGCCGGCACTGGCGACCACAGCCGCCTCGTGGCCAGGATGATAGTGATGGTACAGCTGATGATGCTGATGCTGCTGCTGCTGCGGCAGATGCTGCTGCTGATGCTGTTGCTGGTAGTGCTGCTGTTGCTGCTGCTGCTGCTGGTAGTGCTGGAGATGCTGCTCCTCGAGATGCTGCTGCTGCATGTCCAGCATGCTGGCCGAGGCCGCGAACGAGGAGCCAGCTGCAGCGGCAGCGGCAACAGCAGCTGCAGCTGCCACAGCGGAGGAGGCTACCGCCGCCGATATGGACGAGGATGTGGATGAGGATGAGGCGACGGCGGCGGCGGCGTTTGCAGAGGCGGATGGGGTCAGCTGGTAGGCGGCTGCCAAGGCGGGTGAATGCGCGGCGTTGTGGCCACTGGAATGCGCCGAGGAGCGGCCTCCCGACGAACCCGATGCCGTCGGACTGGGCCGTCCGTTTAGCAACTGTTGCTGCTGTTGCTGTTGCTGCTGCTGCTGCTGCTGTGACGCCGTCGGCATGTACGGCGGCAACGGCGGCGAAACGCTCACAGTGGAGGCTGCTCCATAGGCGCTGGCCATTTCTCACATATGGGCCAGCGGCGCCATCGTCCGCAGTGACTGCTGATGCTGCAGGTGATGCTGCTGCTGCTGCTGTTGCTGTTGCTGCTGCATCGCTTGGTGTTGCTGCGGGAGGTGTTGCTGCTGCTGCATCGCTTGCTGGTGCTGCGGGAGATGTTGCTGCTGCTGCTGCTGTTGCTGCATCGCCTGGTGCTGCTGCTGCAGATCCGGCGAGTCCGTCTGATAGTGCAGCAGGTGTCGCTGCTCATCCGGCAGATGGTACATGTTCATCAGGTGATTTAGCTCACCGCCGCCGGCTGCTGCCGCCGCTGCTGCTGCTGCCGCTGCCGCCGCCGCCGACGAGTACTCCCGCTTCATGATGTGATTGTTATTGTTATTATTGTTGTTATTGAGCGCTATGGCACTGGGACTGGGCGACACCGGCTCGGATTTGATGCTCGAATCGCTGGGGCTGTGACTCTGGCAGGACACCTGACCGCCACCGCCTCCACTGGAGCCGTAGGGAGTCGGGCTGCCCGGCTGCTGTTGCAGGCTACTCGATCCGTACGGTGACGGCGATCCCGGCTGCTGGAGGCTGCTGCCATACGGCGAGGTCTGTCCGCCGGACACCGTGCCATACATCGCATAGCCGTTGTTGTACATGTGTCCCATGTCGTAGCGCTGGGCGGCGGCATAGTGTTGACCCATGTAGGAGGTCTGATAGGCGGCCGCTCCGGCCGGATCCGCGTGCATCATGTAGCCGTTGGGCATATATCCGTTGGGCGCGTTCATCTGGTACATATCCTGGCGCGCCTGCTGTGCCGCCGCCGCTGCTGCTGCCGCCGCTGCCGCTGCACTGCCTCCGCTGCCGTTCAGCGATTGATTCTGTCCCTGACCCTGCACTCGGGTGGGCGTAACTGGCTCTCCGGGCGCTCCCACACCGCCACCCACACCGACGCCCGCCTGGCCCGGCATCAAGCCACCCATCGGATACTTCTCCTTGGTCTTGGTCAGCGTTTTGGTCTTGCGACGCGGCCGATACTTGTAGTCCGGATGCTCCTTCATGTGCACCGCCCTCAGTCGCTTGGCCTCGTCAATGAACGGTCGCTTCTCCGCCTCCGAGAGATCCTTCCACTGGGCGCCCAGTCTCTTCGAGATCTCCGAATTGTGCATCTTGGGATTGTCGGAGGCCATCTTCCGCCGTTGGCCGCGGGACCAAACCATGAAAGCGTTCATTGGTCGCTTCACACGATCCGCGTGCTGCTGGTTCTTGTTGGCCGTAGCGCTGTTGTTGTTATTGTTGTTGGAGGCTCCGCCGGTCATGCTGCTCAGCGCGGATCCAGCGCCCAGATGCTGCTGCTGCTGCTGGGAGTGTTGCTGCTGCGAATGCTGCTGCTGCTGCTGCTGGTGGCTAACGGGCGAGGTCATATGATGGCTACCAATGCTGCTCTGCGTGGGACTCAGCTCGCTGGAGCTGTGCAGCGGCGAACTCTGCTGCTGGCTCACCTGGCTGCCGCCGCCGTTACCGTTCAGGGTATTGGCCATCGAGGATTGCAGCGAGCTGAGCGGATTGGGACTCTGGCTGGCCGCAATATGGGCGCTCATGTGATGGTGATGATGGTGATTGTGATGGCTCAGCTGCGAGTGGGTCAGGTGCGACTGGCCGAGATTCATTAGCGGCGCCAATGCCGAGTACGGCGAGGCGGCATGGCCGTGGAGCGCGGCGCTGGTATGATGCGGCGGCATGGTGGCGTGCAGCAGGCTGCCCTTCATGTCCGATTCCATGGTCAGCATGTTAGGTGGCGAATAAAGATAAATCTCCTTCTCAAAGATACGGATTTTGTTGCTCGATGTGTTTGGGGATTTCGCTTCTTTCCCGGGGAGTAGCTAATGGCTAAGGCGCTTGCTTAGTTAGTTTAGTTTTTGAACATTTTGTGGGAAACCATGTTGCACTTGGTATGTTTTTTTTTCTTTTTTGTTGATTTCTTAATCAATTTAAATCGATTAAGGTGGCAAATAGTTGGTATCAAAATTGGTTGGCTCTCTTTGGATTTCAGCTCTTTTTTCTTTTTGGATTTTTAAGCTCCACCACAGTCACAATTTCTCTATTTGCGGCGCGCAAACACTGGGGGAAAACACACTTGGGGAATTGTTGTTAAAAACCCGACGCGATATTGGTCGTTGTCTTGCTTGCTTGTATTTATTTATATTATATTTCTTTTTATATCTTATTATTTTGTTGCTTTTTTTTTGTTGGCCAAATCAGCGCGTTTGCGGGAACAGCGAAAAAATACCTCCACACTAGGCGGAATTGAGCACCTTTCTGTTTCTCCGGACGACGGCGAAACCTGTTCGAGGTGCGTTCTACGTTGCCTTTCCCGTGCCTTTTTCTCTCTCTCTCTCTCTCTCTCCTCTATCTCTCTCTTCTTTCTTCACCCCGCTGACGATGATGACGAGGCACGAACCGCGCACGCCGAACGAGCCGAGACGAAACGAAGCGAAACCGAGTGTACGAGGCGAGTTCGAGTAGTTATGGCTGCTGCTGCTACTGCTGCTGCTGTTTGCCGTTGCTGTTGCGTCTTGCGTGCGCGTGTGCTGACAACGGCGAATGCGAGAGTCGAATGAAACACTGACTGGCGCTGGCGGCTCGAGCAACCTCCGTTTCGTCGTCTCCGCACGCACACACACGCGCGCACAGACACAGGGTGGCTGCAAAAAACGGGTCTCTGACAGCGGACCGCATCGGTGTGTGCGTCGGCATGTGGAAACCAGTTTGCCCACCGCTAGCCTTGGCCAGAGCGAGACAACCCTAGTGCCGAGTTGCTCAGCTAATAAATCAAATAAACGCACAGACCCTGTCTGTGTGCCATCGGTGTGTTAGTGAGCGCTGGCTGGGTCGGATTTTGCGCAGCCCCGCGCACCAATGGCCGGGCCGTGTGAGCAGTACTGCTTGTCAGTGTTGTCTCGCTTCCGCTTCCGTATCGATCCGTGTTGCGCCTAACGTTCCCATAAAAATGTCGTCGGCGCGCGCTTGCGGTTTATGGCAAGCGCTGTTGCCGCTCTTCATATTCCGCGGTGCCGAAACTCTGGAGGAATTTTTCGCCATAACCGTATAAATTTCGAGCTTTAAACATGGCCGACCCCGAGATGTCTAGAGAAGGGGCAGGGGTCGGTCGGTTGGACAGGGGGGGCGTGGCAGGGCGGCAGATCCGTGTTTGCGGCGTTTTCGCCGTTAGAGCGCGTCTCACGCGCATAGTTTTTGCCAATTTTTTTTCTTCTCCTCCTTTCGGTACTTGCATATTTATTAAAAAAAATCAACTTACAGTTAAGGTCAAAATGGGAGTATTCAAAACTATAAAAAAAATAGTAATAAAAAAATATGTATCCAAATAATACTTTCCAGATTATATTTTCTGTAAATATAAGTTTATTTTAGTAATTTGTAGTTATTGTGTTACTATTCAGAATTAAGTAGTTTTAAATAAAAATACATTCAAAAATATCCAATTACTTACCAATAGATACATAGTTAAAAAATAAAAAGTTTACGCAAAATCAAAAAATATAAAAGAAGGTATCAAAATATTTAAATATTTAATAGTATTTCCGCTAATTAAGAGTATGTTTAAGTCACTTTTTAGTATATTGCTCGTATTGTAATTTTTTATAGTATTAAGTATTTAAAGTACTTAATACTAAGATATGAAAATATAAACGGTCTGACCATAATAAGGAAATAATAATATGAAGACACGTATTTACATATTTTTTCATTACCTGATATATTAGTCTTTAACAGATGTTATATATTAAACATGAAAGTATCAATAATAATATATTTTTATACAAAATATTTAAAAACAAAAACATTTTTAAGTGGAAAACTAGGAAATCTTTAAGTAAAATGAGCAAAGAAATTAAACTGAGGTATAATTGTTTTACTAAATTATTTAAATTGATTTTTAATATGCAATTCTTAATGATTTTAAGCTAATATTATTGTATATTTTAAAACTTTTTAAAACTCACCTAAATAGGGCAGAACTTTTTAGAATAAACGACATTTTAAAGTAATAACTTAATCAGCAGCCTTATTATTTCCACCTCGATTGTATATAAAACTATATATACATCTATGGCTCTTCACTTCCCTTCCCAACTCGCTGCATCTTGTGCCGAGGTTCTTATTAACCTAATGGGTTTGCCAAGGTAGCTGCCGAATAATTGTGTAGGCAGCGAGCCCGCCAGCAGATGGAAAAATTTATTAAGCAAGTGCACTGCAGTTGACGCCGGCGCTGGCGCTGCTGCTGCTGATGCTGCTGCTGCTGCTGGCAACTGCAGATGTATCTTTGCGGAATGTATCTCGCTCCGTGCGAAACTTTGATGCGGCTTGGCATCCGCTCACGTATCCACGAATCCACCACACGAGCTGGTTGGCCTCCCAGGCATTGTCTCAGTAACCAGCTTCCAGCTCCCAGCTACCATTCCCTTACAGGATCCCCATTTAATTTACCTTCGCCTCGATTAATGCAGTTTTTTTTTTTACTTGGCGCTCGTAGTTCTTTTGGGTTTGCCGTTGCCCGTGAGTAACTCACGGATGCCTTTGTTCCGGACTTTTAGTGCCGCAAAGTGATTGGATTCCGGTCCTCGGAGGGCTAACACCATAGTACACTCATTGCGGAGTAATGTGAGTGTGTTGGTCATTAATTAACGCTTTAAATAAGCTGGATAGGGTCTGGATAATTAGTAGTAGCCTAGGTTTTAAGTGTGTTTACTTTTAATTTTGGTAATTCAGTAATAATAACAGTTTTCCTTGAAACAGTAAGTAAAAACATCCTCCTATTTGTGTTTTAAATATTAGACCTTTAAAAAAATAAAGTAATATTCAAATACTTTCCTTTAGCAAATTTTAGGGAAATTTAAGAAACAATTTCGTTTCTCTTTCTTCCGACTAATTGTTCTCTTCAAGAATCTTAACGTCTTAATTCCTGCAAGTCATTTCTCGAGCACTCGAGCCGCGCTACTAACCCATTAAAAATGTATAATACAAAACAAAAGTCGGTGTGGGGGCCTGCTTAATGAATTTATGGCCAATTGCAAATCATTTGACAATGGAGCTGAAACGAAAACAACAATAAATAAGTGAAGGAAGGCAAACAATGCAAAAACCTGCCCCAGTAACTGACCTACAACAAAGCCAAGAGTCACAAACATAGCAACACAAAACGCAAATCTTGGCCGCAAAAAGTTGGCCAAAGAAAAACTCAAAAGTCGATGTTGATACTGCTCGGGCCGGCCTATTGTGTAATGCACAAATATACTCTATACAGAGAGAGAGAGAGGGAAAACACACACACATTATTCTTGTTTCATTATCAACGTACTTGCCACGTATTATTATGTTGTTGCTGCTTGTGGCATTGATTCCTTTGATGATGGAAAGACTGTTGCTCTTCAGGAAAGCCTTTGCCATTCATTTGAAAATGGGAAAAATAAAAGTAAACCAGAAGCCGAAAAACTGAACACAAAAAAAAAAAAACAGAAGAACAGCCTGAGTGGGAACCAGACCAAGCCCAGACTTAAGCCCAGACTTGGACTCGGACTCTGGCACGGATTCGGATTCGGATGCGGATACCGATTCCGATTCGGGTTCAGAATGAGGAGAGAGACGAGTAGACACTCAGACGGCTTTGTTGCCGCTGCTATTTGTGCTCCATGTTTGACGTTTGAGCGTGCTGGGCGCGTGTGAATGAAAAGGAAGCTCACTCGCAAACAAAGTCAAGGTCATTGTAAAGAGTTTTAATTGTTCGCACAAAAAAAAAAGAAAAGAAAAAAAAAAAACACGAAAAACATAATAATAAAAATAAAAATACTCACACACTCACATCGGCAGAGGAATAAAGAAGAAAAAACACAAACAAACAATGGGCGGGAGGGCATTACACAAACAAACATTCGTATATAATAAAAGAAATAAAAACGCAACCGAGGAGCGGACAATGGCAAAAATGGCAACAAGAGGGGGCAGGCCAGCAGCAACAACAAAGGCCAGAATTGGCAAGCAAACAAGTTGAGCAAAAATCTGAATGAAAACATTGGTAAAAAAAAGGATATATGGCTAGAGTTCATGACTTTTGCAGATTTTCAATAGATTATTGAGGCCCAAAATAAAGGTAAATATCTTTAGAAAGACTTTAATACATTTCCTCATAAAATTGCACGAATAAATACAAATAAACAATAATAATACATAAATAAGTAAGTCAATAAAATAGTATACGAATGAAGAACCTTAAAGACACAGCTTAAATAAATGAAATACGAATATAAATAGTTTGCTAGCAGGATGAATTAAACTTAAATTGACTGCTTATATATTTTTCTTTATAAATTTAGGTATATACTAATTTTTTTCATTTAAAAACACCTTTTTTAAATGTTTTTAATGCCAAATAAAAGCATCTTATATTGAAATAAACCATTTCTGTCCCTAAAAGTGTTTTTATAAAATGGAAATATATCTTAAAAAATAAGAAATGAATGTAATTTTTGTAATTAAAAGAGTAAAGCATGGAATACCTAATTTTTTACTATTATATTTCAACTTTAAGCTGTCAAAGAAGCAGCATAAATATGCACCTTGACCCCCGCAATCGACCCCAATAGAAACTTCTTTTTGGCGCAATATCAATACATTTTCCAGCGTTATAGCCCTTATTGCATCCGGCTTTGTTGGCCAAACTTTGGGCCAATCCTTTTCTAGTTTTTTTGTTGTGTTTTTTTGCTGCTGCGCAACTTTCGCTGGTTCTCTCTAAAACTCGGATCTGTAACGCTCCCTAAACGCTTTGCTCTTGCAACTTTTGCCCGGCAACTGTTTTCACGAGTTCGTTTATCCGTTTAGCAGGCAGTAAAAAAAAAATAATAAAAAACAACAAGAGTAGAAGGAGCCCCGAAACCGACAGAAAAAAAATATACTGCAAACACTCGTAGGGAGAACAAAAACAAGTGCAGAAACAAAAATTACGTATACGACCCGTAGTCTCGACACTTGCAGACGAAACCCAGCCCACCCACACAGACACACGCAGACACTCACATGCTGAAAGAGAGGGCTACACAGACACACACACACACACAGAGAATAAGCAACAGACACATCCACAGACGCTATTCAGACTTATTCATTTTACACATTCATTTCCTCATTCAATTCGCAATTGTATACGAAATTTCAATTGTTTGTTGAATGTATTATATGCGTTGTGGCTGTGGAATGGCACCGTTATTGCCATTGCTGTTCTTGCTGTTGTTGTTGTTGTTGTTGCTTCTCCACTTGCCACGATGACGACGACGATGATGACGTTGTTGAAAATTGCATTCGCCGGCGAAGTTCAGAGCGAGCGAGTGAGCGGCGTGTGTGTGTGTGTAGAAGCAACAGGTTGCTCTAGCTTTTGAAATTTTGCCACAGGAGACAAAGAACAAATGAAGCCGGATAGGACCCCGAGTGTGTGTGTGTGTGTATAGCCTGATTGCATGACGATGATAAGCGCGAAGTTCTGGCCATTGAAATGGTGAACGTGTTGATGAGCACAGCATTCACTCACCCATTCATTCATTCATTCAGTCAGTCAGTGAGTTTCCAGCGAGAGTGAAAGTGGGTCGGGTTTGTTAGGATGTTTTTAGGAGGGCTCTAGGATGGCCCATAGAAGTCTGTCCTGTCCTGTCTGTCCTGCCTGTCTGCCTGTCCTTGCCAGAACAATAAAATGGCATTAGTTTTGGGGCTCTGAACTTGGTGCAGGAACAATAAAGGTGGGGCAGCCCGAGCGGGATGGAACTTCCATCATCGATTTTATGCGGTCAAACCAGACATAGAAAGAGAGAGAGAGAACGAGCGAGAGAGAGAGAGAGACAGAGCGAGACGCATAGAAGGAACTGCCCCACATTCTATTCATGGCAGCCGAGGCCCCCCCAAAAAGAGTTGAAAAGTGAAAGATGCAAATAATAGCTGAGCTCTCAGTGCCTGCTGCCATCCCTTTCGGCGCAGACGGGGCGTGTTTTGTCAGCCAAGGCGAACAAAGAGCCAAAGATATAATATCTTATTGTTATTCTGTATTATTTTTGTGTCATTGAACTTATTTTGCCATAAAAATAATAAAGGAGAGTGCGAGGTCTGGCTAGACGGCGAACAGAGGGACGGCAGCGCAACGCCGCCAACGCAATCATAATCAATAAAGGGAAAATGCAATTGTTTCAGGCCCAGATCCGATTTTTTTTTTCACTTTTTTTTATATTGTTCCTTACTTTCACGAACAGCTAAACAATGGCGTCCAACTGTTACGCAGACCCAAAGGCAGACAGATCGCCAGAGATATTAGGATTAGCGAATTGATTTTTTATTTGTTAGGCCCTTTGAGGCATTCTTTGGAGTTCTCTTTAAAGCTGGAAATTATATAATTAGTCAGGGAGATATTTATTGTGATATGATATATGATATGATTTATATGATAAAAAATACATATACAGGAATAAAATTAATTAGTTAATTGTTAGAGAAAATATTTTAATCGGAGAGTTTAAAGGTAAACTTAAAAGTTGTCGATGTTCATACATTTAAGTTTAGGAAATAAGATATTTAAGGTTTAAGTAAGGAGAAGGATGTCCCTACCATGGCATACATAAGCCCGGAATCGTAGCATTCTTTTCGATGGAATATAAAATTGACGATATTTAACAGACTAGTATTAGCTTTAATATTAAGAGCTTCTTTACTTATTAAAAAAGGAAAGTATCTAGATTTATTTGTAAAGAAAGTATACTTACTTGTATTTATTGTATTTATTTAATATATTTGTTATTAAATACTAGCATGAAAAAGGCATTTCTATAGGTTTTAAATCACTTAAAAAAGTATTTAAAGGTATTTCATGAAATTGTGAAGGCACCAATCAAGTAAAAGCGAATAGTTTTATTCTGGAAACATGTTAAATGCTTTTAAAGGCTTTCTGTAGCACCCCTAGATATTTATTCAAAGGATTTAAAAAGAACTACTCTAAAGATAGTTAAAATAAGCTCACAGCACTAAAATATCATATATATGCATAAGAGAGTATAATTTATAAGGTAAACAACGCGAAAATAAAGCTCAAAAGGCAAGGAAGATACATAGCAAAGTTTCCGAAATTTCCTTAAATAAGAAAATACTTAAAATCTTCTTTTTAAATATATTAAATCCAGCTTTACATATGATTTAAATTTGATGTACTCATCTCCGTTGCCATGCATCTTAATTCGTTTAAAGTCTTGCGCCTTCACATCCCGCTGGAAATTGTTCATTTAATGAAACTAATAAAACTTTCTCATACGCTCGGGTACGGTCTGAGAAAAATAAGAAGAAAATCGTAACTGCAAGAACGAGCTTATAAAGATGGAATATGAAAATTCCCGTTGACTGTCGCCATATTTCCATTGGGGCGGATACGGCCAATTGAGCGGGGCGATGACGACGATGGATGTCGGCTGCAGAAGTTCTTTGTTCATGGCCTGGGCGTAATTTATCGCATCATTATCAACGTGATGCGATGTGGGGCCACAGGCTTGTTAAAGGTTGTTGTCGCTGGCTCCTATTGGCGATGCCGCGCAAATTGCAGCCACTTAATTCAATTTAAATAAATTTAAAATGCGTTGAACTAGTTGAGAGGCTGGCTCTCACTCTCTCCCAGACCTTACTCCCCAGGGTGTTTGCGTCGTTTAAGCTTGAGTGCGGCAATTGGAATAAGTAGAGGAAATAAATATGTGAATGCCAGTTGAAATGTTCAGAAGGAGCAACGATTTAATTGTGAATCATGCTCTCAAAATAGAAAACATAGATGAAAAAATATCATTTCAACTTAAAGAACAAAGCGTGTTTTATATTTAAACAATAAACATTTTATTTTAAATTTGTAGCAGGAAGTAGAAATGTAGAGTTTAGGCAATGTTTTGAGGACAATATTTAAAGTTCATATTGCAGCGTTATTTCTCTTGTAAGTTGACATGTTAATTTGAATTTAAGGTACTTATTTAAGTCCATAACTAAGTAAAATAATTTAATAATAAACCTTTTCTTTATTTTATTTGAATTTCTCCAAACTCCTAATGATTTTCTCAACCCAGAAACCTCTTGCCGCAGCCAAGTGACAAATCGCTGAAATCGTAACACATTCAAACTTGGCGGAAAATCGACGTTGAAGGAAACCCTGAGAAGAGCTCTTCAGTTTCCCAGCTCCGTTGCCTTGTCGAAAGCGTCAAACTTCTGGCCAGAAACTGGAAGGACAAACACAACAAGGAAGGGATCATCTAGCGCTTCGCTTTGGGCGTGAATAAATGAAGTTTGCAAATTGCACCACGCCTGACCACCGCCATGGCATTCGTGCTGTGCAGCAGTAGCTGTTGCAGTGCAGTCAGCATTACGAATGCAAAACTTTGTCCTCATTACTCGAGACGCTGGGAACACGGAGTCGAAGTTGAGATTTGGAAGCTGCAAGCTGCCCCTGGGTTAAGGCGTTGCTCTCGGTACCAAGTTATGGCGTCTGTCACAGCGCGGGGCCAGAAAAACTTGTCGTCATCGCATTGTCCGGACCAAGTTCTCGGCAGCTGTAGGCAGCCTCTGAAGGACAACCAGAACGAGGGGGGAGGGGGGAAGGAGGAACAAGAAGGAACAAGGACCGAAGTACGATGAGCGATGACGACAACATCTGCAGTTCCAGTGCCGGCCAAAGTCCAGCAGCTGTCAGCCCGTCTAACAAGTGTCACAGCAAGTTTTCGCTACTCTCCTCTGGACCCGAACTGGACATGGAGACACCCTATACTATATAGATATATATATATGAATATTCGTGTATATATATATGGCATCCTGCGAGGACTCGCCTCGGACACTCTGTGTGGACTCTTTGTGAAAGATTAAAATCTGCAAACAGTTGTCATCCCAGTTTGAGTTTCGCAAATATTCCAAACGGCCCCGGGTCCTTCGTCCTGATTAAATGATTTAAGGTCAGTTGGATTTTGTTTGGTTTTCTACTTACTTGCTGGCCCCGGTCCGTCGTCTGCTCACTAATTCATGAGTAATTACTAAACAGAAAGTTTTGTAATTGACTTAAGCCTGATCTAATTGTGTGCGAATTGAAGCAGGTATTTGCATTAAAATTAAATGGGGAAATGAATTTAAAGAAATTAATGGAAAGAAAGTAATGGATTTGTAGTACTTATTCTTAGTTTTACATTTTTTCAAAGAAAGATCTATGAAACAATTAATTTAAATGTAAACTAGCAAGACAATTCGCTTATTTAAAAAAAATATACTTTACGTTTACTAAGTTCTAGAAAATCTAGATTTTAAATGAGAAGTTTTATACCTGTTTTGGATGCCAGAAAATGTCGATACATCGTATCTTTATGTATCTATATTAATGATACAGTTTTAAATATGTTTTAAATGCAATCAGTGATGAAAACAAACAAATAAAATTACATTTTTCGAACATCATGGATTAATAACGATATTTAACGATATTTTAAAATTAATTGTTATATTTTCCGATATTACAAACCTCGTAATATCCAAATTAATTATATTTCGATAGTCTTGTCGATAAATAATGATATATTCTGTATATTCCTTGTTATTTTCAAATTAGTTCACATCTCTGCTTCTAGCTTTGAATATCTTTATAATTAAGTTGCTTAATACTACCATATCCAAACAGAAAACAATCCCCAAATTAAGCTATGATAATCCCGAAAAATAATTATCACTGGCAACTACAGAATAACATGAGAACATTTTACAGGAGCTCTTACAGCTCATTCGATGTCGCCTTATATAACACAGATAATTGGACCACCAGCACTGCTGTTATCGTCCGATCGAATCTCCTTATCCCCAAATGTAGACCTATAATTACGCAGGGCCTAAACGGCGTTTAGAGTAACATTAAACTAAATACCCATTGAAACCCATGACCGCATGAAATTAAAGACAACAAACAGTCGGTCCGCTGGGAAACTGAAATCCCCAGCAATTTGCCAAAACCAGTTACTACTCATCGAACGGGATCGGGACGCGAACGAGATCAATCATCAGAGGTAGAGGCCGAAAAATCGCTCATCAAATTTAGCAGAAAGTAGAGTACACTGGAAGAAATTACCCCTGACCCCGACAGAGACAGCTGGCAATCGGGGCACGCAAATTCTGCGTGCTGTTCCGAGTAAACTCGAAACCCTGGATGGGGTACAGACGTGGGTAGGGGTAGCTCAGAACCAGTAGCGCGATTCGAGATTAAGTCCCTTGTAATTCGAGTCGATTTTTCCGGCATGCTGTTCTCTGAACTCATCGAGATGCCCTGCCCTGGTCTGCCCTGCTCGTGGTTCCATTTTAATTGCAGTCGCCCGAGACTGGGCAAAAAAAAAAAAATCGAAAAAGGTCGCTCTTGCTTCGCTCTGCAATTAGATCCAAAAACGTAAGACGAAGCCGCAGCCCAGGATCGCAAACGAGATCGCAAGATGCGTACTAAGCGATAGGCCAAGGCTTCCTCGAGATCTCCCTGTAATTATGGGACTCGTGAGAAGTAGTGACCTGCCCAGAATCCCCCGATCTGATCCCGATCCAGAGCCAACCCTCGCCCGCCTTTACCAAGCAAATTAGAATCATTTGAATGACAATGACAATGCAATATGGAATCAGTTGGCGGAAGTTTGGTTTTAAATATTTTGTAAATTTTGTGGGCGTCCACCGGGGTGCTCTGGGCCCCGCCAAGATGCTTAATGCCATAATCAAATTAAATCCCATAAAATGGCGCATCTCAAGAAGCGGCGCACACACAGTGTTGTGTGCACTCGAGCATGCCAAAGTTTATTTTCGAGGAGCTTGTCTTGGACACTCCCCTCACAACGCACAGGCACATGGTTTTGGCTACGGGTTTGGATTTAGGCATGGGCCTGGGCTTATGGCCGATCGTTTGAGGAGAGAGAGCGGCGAAGACGGTGCCCCACAGCTCATTCCAGTTGGCCGGTGATGAGGTTTTAATGGCTGGCTCTGTGAATTATGGTTTTCGTATATACATATGCCCCGCGAAACTGGTTATGGTCACAAGATTTGCGACGCCAAATCACTGAGCAAACTGGAGGTAATCGAGAAAGTGTGCTGTGCCAAGCGGCTTTAAAAAATATTATTAAATATACTAAACTCTTGTTTTTTTAACCAAAAAAGATCAGTTTACAATTATTTTACTCATACTTATACTATTTGTTTTGAGAAAACTGAGTTTACATATTTTAAAAGTGTCTTCTTGTCCAAACTTAACTAAAAATTCTTTTTTTTCTACATATAGCTCGCCTATAACTTTCCGTAATTTTATAATGAAACCATTTTACAATTTATTGTTAGTCTTTAATTTAATACTCTACATAATTGTATTAACCTTTTAAAGAAAAACCATCCAATAAATAGTTGATAATTATTCTAGCCATATTTTATCAAACTTCACAGCCTATCCATGCTTTCATCGGCATGGAAAACAAACTCCACTTTCATATCTCAATAATAGTGTCTTTGGACTTTGCCACAAGGGAACTGTACTGCCCGAGTGTGGCATGGTCTACAGATCTCAGAGATCTTCCCGTTCATATGCTAATTCATATTGATAAAATATAGAAGTGAGCCGGAAAGCTGATTCGCTTTATTCATTAAATTTTCGGGGCCTAAAACTCCGTAATTTACAACGCATACAGTTAAGATCGGAGAGCCATATATTATACACTTTATTTGGACTGGAAACTTATGTACCCCAAGAGAGGTTTGTAGATACATAACCAAAGACTGTGAAGATTCGCATAACTTATCGTGGGGTCGTGATTAAAAATGCAAAAAGTAAAAGGTTGAACGAAGAACATCGGCTGTTAATAAATATCGAATGATATGGGGAGAGCCTGTCACTTTAATTGTTTTCAACTCGAGATAGAAAAATTCAAATCCCCCCTCGCTCTCTCTCTATCACAAGCTGTATAAAATTATATAAATATCAATGAAGTATGAATTCATTTGGCTGCCACATGGCGACACGTATTAATAATTTCGATTATGTCTTTATTCAGTTAAAATAAAAAAACTAGCTTAAGAATTCCCCTAAAACACTTTGAGCAGTCGAAGACAAGACAAAACCAAACGCATCAGAAAGAACTTTTAATGATCACAATAAATAACTCCCGAAAAATTCAAATATTTTGCTAATATCTCAAGAAATTAATTCATAATTAGGCAACTTCACGCCACCAAGATCCAAAATCCGAGGCCCAACAACTCCCATTCCAACGCGGGGTGGCAAACAAAAGTGGACAGTGATTGGGGCATAAATTATGAGGCCCCTTCGTATCTGGGCAGCTGCTGGATCTTCAAGTTCGAGAGATGAGATGAGATGAGGACGGACCGAGGCTATAGCTGGAACTGGACTCAGCCAGAGTGTGAGATTTGTCAAACGTAAATTAGACATGGGGTCAGAGGCACCGTGGATATGATGACTTTTAAAAACCAAAGTAGAAGTTGATAAATACAAATTAAAAAAGATAATTAATTAATAGAGTTCCTGAGCAATATTTAAGCAATATAAAAGAAAGAACTGAACGGGAACTAAGATGTTTATAAAAACATTGCAAGAACGTGAATCAATATAAATAAAAATATTACTTCCACAGCAAAAGTTTTTAAATGAACTTGTTAAAAGATTTGCTGCAATAAAGCATATGTAAAATCTATATAAATATTTTATTTTATTATGAATAAATTCAATATCTTTTCTTAAGACCCACTGTGGCTTGCCAGTGTTCGTGGATAGATGACTATGACTCCACACGCACATGGAGGAACAAAGAAGCTGCTGACCGCATACCATGTGGCCAGACCTCGTTCCGCGCCAGACTTTGGAGGTGGAGACGTGGATGTGGATGTGGATGCTGCGGTTCCTTCTGCAATCCGCAGAAGTAACAAGTAATAAGCCAGTCGCTGTCGTCGCCATTGAAATGCTGTTACGAAGTAACTGAAAACGCGAACAATGAGAGCACCCAGGCTGGGACGGTCAGTGAACAATGCCCCCGGTCTGAACCCTGGCAGCTCCAACTCGGAGATGTTATTAATATGGCTGACAATTTGTCGTTGTCCACGTTCACGTCGGTCAATGAAATGGAATGCCTCTAAAATAAAAAGCAAGAGCAGCTGAAATTGTCGCACTTGGAGTCCGCCGTTCGTCGTTCGCCATTGCCCATTTGCCATTTTATTCAATTAACTTTCAAGACAAATAATACAAATCAAATATATATATATAGATAGATGTATATAGGTACGTGTGCACATGCGTCTGCATCTTGTAGGAGCCATTTTCAATTTGCTGTTTTCAGCAGTTTCGGCATCCGACTGAAAGGAAATGCATCATCAGCATTTGCATTCAAAGGCGGCCCCCAAAGTCTTGAAACTTGAAATTACTTGAGCTCGTTAAAGTGGGAATGGCGTGTAGATGGTGATGGCGATGGTGATGAAGATGCTGGAGCATCCAGCTTAGAATGAGGGCGTAAATTACCAAAAAAAAAAAAAAAAGGAAAGAAAGAAAGATGCCGAAATGAAATGGCCACTGGCAATTGACACCACCAATAATCCCAGCACGAACAAAGCCCCCGAAAGTTCGACTGGCAGATGAAATTTTCGCTGAGCTCCGCACTTGTTTTGTTTGCCACTCGGCTCGGTGGTCGGTGCTTGGCCACTAACTTTGTGTGTTACAATTTTGTGTTGGAATATATTTTGCTCACATTTTCGCAGCGCAGCTATTTGTGCTTTGCATTCGGTCGGTTCTAATTGCCACAGAGACCAAACGTTCCAATTTTCTGCTTGATTAAAGCCCAGTTGCTCAGCTAATTACAGGGAGGGGCCAACAGCTGAACAACCAGAACAAGCCGAGCTGTGCAGTCAATTTGGTTCGAACGGGATTGGTTTACTTAGCCATGATTCAATGGGAGGAACAGGGGGCTACAGAAAAAATACAAAAAAAATATTGTTAAGCTCGAAAATCAATGTGGGTTTTACCTCTAACCAAATCCTTTAATTCAAATTAAAAGTGGGAACTCTAATCATAACCATATTTTCAAACGAAAGAGCCAGTTAGTAACACAAAGTCCGCACCATTATTTAAACTTAATTAAACGATCTGAAAGCAATACAATTTTTAATTCCAATACAGACAATCTTTTTTATTCCGTTTACTTTGTTTTATAATGCCATATGTTGCCCTTATATTTCCATTATCGTAACAAACACCTGGGCTCGAGACCTTGCCTGTCTCCAATCTACTTTGCGCACTTTCCAAGCAATTTCATTCGAGGCAGCAGGATAATGCACAGGATCCCGGATGTTGGGGATGCAAAAAAATGAGAAAATGGAAAAATGAGAAAGGCAAAACGAAATCAATCAAAAAATCTCAGTCGTTCGCTTTTGATTCAAAGTAATTTGAAAGCAATCTACAGCAAAACAACAAACAAATAAACTCCGAAGATACAAGGGCCAACTTGGTGGCACGGCAGTCGCTTCCCTTCCAGATTCCTGGCTGCTCCTGAATCCCCCGGAAAAACAGGCAAAAGCACTTTGGATCCCCAGACCCATGGGCTTAACCCATGGCATCGTCATCAAGTGGGCCACCTCATCATAAGTAAGCCAAGCACTTTGCTGAGCAAATGTGCAAATAGGCATCGCATCGCGAGCTCTGGTGACTCTCAAACTGTGCCCCGCCAAGTGCAACGAACGTTGCAGGTTTGCTCTTAGCTGGTTGCACGGTTTGCCGTTGCTGGCAAGGGCACATAAGCATAACTAGACACATTCATCCCCACGGCTGCCACTCGCACTCGCATTCTATTTTTGCACATGAGTTGTTTTACTTAAGTTCTAGCGTTGCACTCTCAAGGCACATGCACCTTAGCCCTCCATCACCATCTTCCTCCCGCCTCTGCCACGGCCTCTGCATCTGCATTCTCCCTGCCCCTCTATCTGGCCGCTGCCAGTCTGGCTAAAATGTTACCAAACGTGGCTCGAATGTCAGCGGCAGTCGGCTGCACTGTTGTTATCCAGTGCTCAAGTAATCAGTGCTACTGTCGCTTTTTGTTTGTCCGACGTCGGTGTCTGTTTCGGAGTCACTGTTGCAGTCACAGTGGACCGAAAGAGAGGTAAATCTTGTTGAAAGATTCTATATTTTGGAAGGATTTTTGAAGGATTTTTATTAAGCATAATTGAAGCCAAATGTTACTGTCATTTTATACATTTAATTAATATAATTAATATGTAATTAATTTTAATTACATATTCCCTGAAGAGCCCCTTGAATTTATTTGAGTTATTTTAATTTAATATAAATGAGATCAAGTTTTTAGATTTTCTTGATCTTTAGAGCCTTAAGCTGTCATTATTTTAATTATATTTAAATATAATGAAAATATGACTCTTTAGTGAAGCAAATATTATAAAGAATATTGGGAGTGAAACTGACAAGACCTTTTAGGACTGTCTCCATCAATAATATTAAAGTGACAAAGCTTTCAGTTGTTGGTATGGAATTTATAGAATGTTTATTGGGTTGCCTTCATTTAAAATATGTTCACTACTCATTAAAACAGCCTAAGAAAAGCTTTATTTTCTGCCATAATTATTTCGAATTTACCTAGAACTCGACACACTGTGGCTCACCATCAGCCGGATAGTCTGACTTGGTCCAGGGCCGGGGGTCTGGGTTCTGGCTTTTGGTCTGGGACTTGGCAATGAGTCCCTCGCCTTGGACGCTGCCATCTTTCAACCCAACCCATCCTCCCTCCAGCGGCTCCCCCGCGTTTCTTCTTCTACTTATGTTGCAAATATGGCGCCCCATGCACATATAATGTTTATTTTTTCTTGAATTTCTTCTTTTTTTTGTGATTTATGGCTGTTGTAAGTGGAAACTCGGTGCACTTGCCTGGTAAATTAAGTGCTTATTTGGAGTTTAAGTTGCCGCAATTAGACATTTTCTCAAGGGGCCTGCTCTTGGCCAGATACCTGAGGATTGGATGGATGGCTGACATCTTGGTGGATGCTCGGCGCCCCACGGGTCTCATCAGGAACCTTCATCCTCCCATCCCCCCCCAAGGGGGACTATGTGGCAATTGTCTGTTCATATTTGTCAACACATTCGGAGATGGAGGGATGGCTTAAGTATAATTGGGAAACTTTGCAGACGATTGTCGACGATGATGAGATCTTTGATTGTTTTCTTTCCAGAAAAAAGAAGAATTATTCGAGAGGAATAATTTGATAGAAAATCCACTCGAAAAGAAATTTAAATTGTCAAAAAAATATGTTTTTGTAATCAAACTTAGCTGTGAATTTTAATAACAACTATTTTTATGTTAAAAAATAATAATCCTGCTCCTGGTAACGATATGCGTTACCGATTTACCCTTTACCCTCAGCCTTGACCAAAGCTCGGAGGTCCGAAGCCATAAAGCTGTAAAATTAAAAATATAAATTTAATTACAATCCCATATGCAGTATGTCGTCCTGTGAACTCCGAGAACACTAAATCAGTGCTAATCCCGGGCTCGTGGAGGAGCGTCAGGGAACAGTGATGTTCGCATAAATCAAGGCTGGCATAAAATTTCACACCTTGCCTGCTTTTACGATTTTACGCTTAATTTACTGCCCAGATACAAAAGGGGGGAATGCTCGCACGTACATAAAAAAAAATATTTGAAATTTACTCAGCCTACTGGAATGTCATAAAAACGAGAGAGATTCAATAAAAATTAAGAAACGCTGTCTGGCAGGATGAGAAAATCCAAGGCAGTAGGAATCCTTTGTGAGAGACAACCAGCTGCCGTTGGACGCGTTAAAGGTAGTCGAATCCTTTCCGAGCAGGCGGAACAACATTTTATTAAATTCCTGGCGCGGCCAGACAGTTCGACGCCAATCGAAGTCGATTGCAACCCCAGAGTCAGATTTAACTCCACTCCACACTCTGGAAGTCGTAAAGAAAAAATCGCAGGAGAGAACGGCGGCTCCATAAGATTTATGGTTGTGCAATAAATTTGCCGCCACTCCGTGTTAAAGTTGTTCTGCCGGGTGAAAGTTCCCTCTAGGCCACATTTAAGAGAACTGGAAGACTACCTACAGTCAGTGGAATTCACTTATCGATCGGGGAGGCAGGCAAATCATTAAGTGCCATAAATAACGCCCACCAACAAGGCCCGTCTTCCCCTGAACATTTTCGCCACAGTTCATCTTCCGTCGTGTGAAAATGAATTGCATTTCTTGGTCTTGGGCAATTCCCTTGAAGTGCAAAAAAAAACCAGAAATCGATAGACAATGGCCTGCATCTCCCACAGATCCCAGTCTCTTTCTCCTTCGGGTCCTGCTCTTATTATTCGCTTTTCTCAAGTACCGACTCGCATTATTGTCTCGCTAACTGTTTTTCATTTCGGGTTGAGGGCACTTCCCCTGCCGAGTAATGATATAGGTAAATGCAGCCAGCTATCCTTCTATTCAGCAGCCAACAGGTATTTTTATTGTATTTGCTCATGCCGAATATATCCTGCGGCCTGGCCTGGTCCATTGTCAATGGAAATTGCATGGGACTTATTGGGAATGCCGCCGCCGCCCTCCTAGATTGGTGGGAAAAATCTGTGCAAGAACCGTAAAATTTGTATCCTGCCGGTGCCGGAGTCGATCGGTGGGAATGCTAATAAAGATTGCATTCAGCACAAAATTACAAAAAATTACCTACAGTTGTGCAGGTAAGAAAGAGATACTTATATAAAGTTAAGAGAGAAGAATGGAATTTTTTAATATATAAAAAGGAGAAGGGAGTTGCTCTGTTTTATGACAAAAAATAATCACATTTGCATCTATTATTATGTTATTAATCCTTGAACATTAAGCACTATATTCTAGTTTAATTTGCAATATGAAAGCATAGCTTATTCCTGAAATTCTATTAATATATTTACATTTAATTATACCTACATTTTAGTACATTCCCTCATTGGATTTATTGCCCAAAGGATACTTTATAAAATCCCATTTGGCTGAAGAATTTAATTTTCCCCTTTTTCCAATCACAAAGTCGGGGAAAATCCCAGTAAATCTCAGAAATCATCAGCCAGAGGCAAAAAAAAACACAATTGAAAGTGCGGAAAATGCAATTGCGCAATAGAGACGGCATGGGGGAGATCTGACAACGACGCAAAAAAATAACATGACAAGTATCTGGAGGGATCTCTCCTCTCCCTCAGAGGGGCTGGAACACCTGAAGCAGACGCAGACATAATGGCAGACAGCGCTTGACGATGATCGATGTCTGAGATGCTGAATGCTGGGCGATGAAGGTGTGTTGCAATGTGCAGATTGGTGTGCGAATACATAGCTCTGTGACAGGCACTTTAAGCCTAATTGAAGCTTGTAGCTCTCTCGACAAACCGAAACTCGTTACAACTGCGCAGTTATTTCTATGAGAATATGAGGAGTATTTTGCATGAGCGGCAGCGGAATTCAACCCCTAAGAAATCGCGATTGCCAGAGAAGCCACCTGGCTGGAAGTAAGGATCTCGATCTCAACTTGTTTTTTGGGAGCAGCTACTGCTCACTGTTGCCAACTGTGGGCCATCCAGTTGTTTGCCAATTACCAGGAAGCATGAAATTGTTATACCTCTCATACCCCTGCCCGGCCCCGGCCCCGGGCCCCTGTCTTGTGTGCATTTCAATTTTCTAATTTCGGATTTTCAGTTCGGTGCGGTTCGGGCTCAAAGTGCCCATTGAAACGCAAAAAATGAAGGATTTATTCTCTCTGCCCCCCAAAACTCTGCTGTGTGTGTATCTGACAGATTTTACGGATACACCTTTCCGTGCGTATTTAGTCAGCAAATTGATCCTCCTACAAGGATCGCAGGCAGGATGGCAGGGATCGCAGGTAGGCAGTCGTCTCGCTCGGGCCCGGTCTCGGGCTCGAGCTCTCGGTGCGCAGTTTAATCCTCGCAAATCGCCTACAAAGCTGATTGCGCACCGGCACGGGCACACCTGGCCCTCGTCCCCGGGCCCTGACAGGAGGGTTGGTCCTGCCAACGAGCGGTGTCGTGTTTTGTTCTCTCAACCGATCTCGGAACTCGCAGGAGCGATCTCGACGATCGGCAGTTTCAGGCAGGCTTAAGGCGAATTAGAGCGAAAAACTGTGGACCGGGGGATCGAGTTTTACGTTTTCCTGAGCCGGAGTTTGGACTGTGCAGCCGGATTGGATCTGAACCTGGCCATAAGCCGAGTTGACTTGATGGCTGTCAGCGGTGCTGGCCAAGGGATTGGCTTGATTAAATCCCTATTGCTACATTTTTCAATCCACAGCCAAGTTGCATATACTAGATATCGTTACGTAGACATCAGATATATTGTAAGAATATATTTTACCATTACTTCCATAAAATCTGCTTTATTTCCTTTTATATTTTTGAGGAATCTTTAAGCATCCGAACTCCCCGCACAACTGTACTTTCTCTTTGGGGCCATTCGCCTGTAATAAGATCACCCCAAAAATCCTCAACTCCACGGGGACATATGTCAGCATTTCTGCCAGGACCAAACCACCCTTCGAATGGTTGGAATGTGCTTCGGTGGGTCCAAGGTGAATCCGCAACCCTGGGCAGCTGCGCATGCGCGATCGAGGGGAACACCTTTCGGGCGCCCCGGCCGCGTGCGCAATATAAATACCATAAATTTTCTATGGAAAACCTCTTCAGATGGCGCGGCATAAAGGAGGAAAGTTCCATTCAGCAGTCGTCGCCTTTTGATAGCATCGAGTGGCAGACCAACAATGGACACGATCGCATTGTCGTCACCGCCGTCTCCACGACGTCTTTCGCGACGGCAGTGTTCCCCTGGCCATTGTCTTGGCCTGAGTTGGGTTTGCTCAATGAACTGGGGATCGATGCCGATGTAGAACATAAACATCAACACGTGTTGCAATTCATTCAAGTTTCGATTCGGCTTTATATTATCAATATTATTTATGGAAAGATGCCAGCGTCTTGTCGCTGATTTATTGGTATCTCCTCTCGCTACCCCCATGGTGTTGTTCGAGGAGATTGGGTCAAGGAGAGCGGGTTCACAGCTGCCGAGGATTGACAATAGGACGGAAAGGTGTTTACTGAACCCGGGCACTTCGATATGGGTTTTTGATTATCATTATGTAACGCCTTGTGAACTTTGATATTGATTTTCATGGATTAAACGGATCAGTAATGATTAGA
This sequence comes from Drosophila kanapiae, assembly GCA_008042475.1. Taxonomy (NCBI): domain Eukaryota; kingdom Metazoa; phylum Arthropoda; class Insecta; order Diptera; family Drosophilidae; genus Drosophila; species Drosophila kanapiae. Next base: position 38,137 of record VNJM01002696.1, on the reverse strand, counting down.
TATTGACTTATTATTAAGTTTATTTATATTTAAGGCGCTCGAGTTACGAATTTATTTGTGTAAATTTGTAATGTAAAATATATAATGCTATTGAAAAGAAATACAACTAAGGCACGTTTAAGACGGTTTATTTTGATAATTATTATTAATTTAATGTTCCTATAACTCGTAACCTACATTATTTTAATAAGGTTATAAAACGAGTAGGAAATATATAAAAAAAACCATTGAATAAACTAATTAAAAAACATATTTAATACTTTAATTAATATTTTTATTAATATATAATATTAATTTCCACCTTAATTCATGTTTTACATTATAAAATATATTTTTAAATCATCTTAAAACGTTATTCAAGCTTTGTTTTCAGGTTTAAAGCCACCAAATGTTTTGTTTCAAGCGCTTTTCCAGGCACTTCCTGCAAAACTTGCATCAGTAACTTGGTCACATCAAACAAGTGCTGGGAGCTTCAGAAATTTGATGATTTTTCTGTGCACTGTATATATAGTATGGGGGGGGGGGGGGNGGGGGGGGGGGGGGGGGGGAAAGGGAAAAATTCGTACTTTGTTTGCACTATGGCACATGACATCCTGTTGGTCGGAGTGGCAAGGACCAGAGAACATCAAATAAACTCACATGTTTAGTTAACTCACAGGTGGAAATTAAAAGCGAAGCGTAACCAAAAAACAACCAGGGACTGTATGGACGGAAGGCTGAGGAGGTCCTGGCCCTGGTCCTGCTTCTGCAAGCCACTCCAAGCATTGCATACTATGGGGCGCTACATGCAAATGTCACATTGCTATGCGAACGGAGCTCGAGTCCAGAGATTCCTGGCTCAGATATGTGTGTGTGTGTCCGGGTGTGTGGAGCTTCCATTTCGGATTTGAGTTCCTTTTTTGCTGGCTGCGTTGTTGCCTGGCAATTTGAAAATGATTTCTACAGGAAGCTGGCATGTCCAGAGCAATTTACTTTACTTTGCTGGCGCAAACAGGAAGTAGAAAGCATATACACAAACACTGGAAACATTAAAGTCAACAACTAAGGGCCGACCCCAAATACTGCACTACTGCTGCATAGCAAAGGTTTCAGACTCGACCTGCCCCTTGACATCTCCGATTTGTGTGTGTTTCGAGCGAACCCAGAATAAATCAAGGTTCCCTCTGATAATTCCCATTGCATACATTTCTGGATCGATTGGTGGCGAATGCTTGCGTGATATCTGCCGCTTTTAATCAACCATAAATTGCCGGCTAAGCAGCCGACATTAGGCCAGGTTGATGACCTTAAGGTGGTGGGGTGAGAGTGTCTTCGGATCGTAAAATATGGAATTGCGTGCAAGTGTTCAATTATGTTCCCAAACACACGCGCATTTCGCTACACTTCACGCATTTCACGCGGTCACTCTCGCTGGTAATGGATTCCTAAGTAGAGTCTCATGTGCCGATCATAAATCGTGTGTTTGCTTTATGGACACTCATGTGATTAACAAATGGACCTCAAAATATATATAGAGGAGGGGAGCAGAGCTATGAGATGTAGCCAGGGGAGATTTAAGGGAGTGCTGGCTTGTGTATGGAATACCACAGCCTAAAAAATAAATATTTGAGGTATTAAAAATGCCTTTTTAATTATTTAAATACTTGTTACTCTGTGAATAAGATCTTAAAAATATCTAGAGAGCTCTCCCAAAATCATTAGCGTATCTAAAACATTTAAAATGGTGTCTAAAATTATGCAATCAAAATTTGAAGGTACCAAATTTAGTGTAAATTTGTTTGTTTCTTCTTAAATGTTACGTAGCGTCCATAACTATTTTAAGTGTTTGATAAGCTCTAAGGATTTCTGCAACACCCTGAAGAATTAATAAAAAACCTTCCTTTTAAAGAATACTAATAAACGCTTCGCTCTGCAACTTTAACACCCTTTCCAAATCTTAAATCTTCTCGCTTGACTCCAACTTAAATGGTATCTTTGAATGCAATTCATCCTGAATTGGTTTCTATTCAGCTTCCTGCTTCCTCCATCCTCCTGCACTGACAACACTTCACGTGCAGGTGACTCCGACTCTCGCCGCTGAAAAAAACTGGGCAAACAAAATAAACTCCGGCTTCTTTCGCCACTCGTGTTTATTGAATAAATCAACGCTTCAAAATTCCAACTAAACTTAACGGCTTTCATTGGCTGCAGCAAATAGCTTTGGCTATTATACACGGCGAACACACGTCAAGAAAGGATAAAGGGGATACAAAAAAACTGTAGCCAAAAAGTGCACGTTTCGCTTGGAAAAAATACTGACATCTGCAAGGGATAACACACGGGGCAGGGCAGTGAAAAGTGGAAAAAGGAGGGCTAGTTGGGAGGCTGGGCTAAACAAATGGCCAATGCAAATACAAAGTGGAAATTCAATGAAGCTTAGCGCTACAGACGAAACTTGGTCTACTAATTGGGCGTGTGACTTGCCGGCCAAAAAGGAGGTTGGGCCCGAATGGTGTTGAGATGGGGGCATGGGGACGAGCTACGTGCATCAATGAACCGTAAAGCTATTTCGTCATTTAACGTTAAAAGCAAGGCAACGGGCCATACAAAGGCCAACGACAAACAACCAACAAAAAAAAAGCTAAAAATAAATCTGGAAAGGGGCAAGAACGCGAACGAGCGCGACCAAAGTGAAAAAACTAATTTGCGCTGCTTCAAAAGCAAACACACGGGCGCCGGATAGATGTGTGTGTTTGAGGAGGGGTCGGGTTATCGAGGGTTAAGGTTTCAGCGACGGCAAGGTAGGTGCTCTCCGGCTAAAGAAAAACATACACGTATTTTCGGCCAAGCAAAAAGAAAATTGGGTACGCTCTGAGTGCTAACCGAAAAACTTTTTCATTTATGCTTCACAAAATGTCGGAACAGAAGAAGCAAGCCAGTCACAGTGTCCTGAGGGTGTAGGGACATGGTTTAAAATAAATTCTATAACTATATTTAAATGCATTTAGTTTCCTTAATTAAATACATAAAGCTGCCTTTAAAGTTTAAACTGAAGACTAAACAGTACTAAACTGAACTAAAAATCAATATGAACAAGTAAGAAAGCAATCTAGTACACTCGACTATAAGATAACCTCTTCCAAAAACAGTGTGTTCTATTTTCCATTAGGTCCAATGTTTATAAACCGATTGCTCTCAAATAAAAACCGCCATTAAGCTCGCAATAATTTTAAATCATTTTATTTTCTAATTTCAGTAAAATACAAAACTAAAACCCACTGTTACCGACTCCTACAGCAGCCGGCTGTATGTTGCTTCTCATTCAGTAGTCCTCCACCTGGATGTACGCGTGTGTAAGAATATGTGCCCACCTGTCAATATTGCATCAGAGCCGCCCCAGGTGGTAGGGGCACCAACTGCGACTCCTGCTCCCAGCTTCAGTAGCAGCTCCAGCTTCAGGATCAGGCTAGTGTTCCAGCTCCAGCGCCAGCTCATGCTCCAGCTCGGGATTGAGCTTGTGTAGTTAACGCGTTGAGCTCACTTATATGCTGGGCTGGGGCAGGGGCTGGGGCTGGAACCCGATGTCAATCAAAAATTCCCATAACCAATGCAGCTCCCAATGGTCGAGTGGTTGGCAGGGATGAACACACACCATCATATATATATATATATATAATATGTGTAGAGGAGGAGCCTGGGCCAGGGACCGGGCCCTGTTTGCTTTATGAATGCTTTTGGCACATGTGGCGCATAAAAAACGAGACGAAAATGGTGATGAAAAGGATGCAGGAGGCGGGCACCGCTCTGGGGTTTTTCCTTTTCGGCAATGGCGAACCAAGAAACATGTGATGAAAAGGATTTTGGTGCCCCTTGCGTTTCCACTGGCCTCTTCGGCCCACCACGCCCACACGCCCCCATCGTCCAGGTAAAGCTTGCTTTGCCAAATTAAATTGCCAAAAAAAAATCAATTAGGAACATGTCAAGTTGCGGGAAAGCTGTTCCTGAAAATTGGTGTCAGCAGCAAATTTAATTTCAAGTTTTTTTCCCTCTTCTCGGAAAAGTGGCAGCTGGCAAAACGAAAGATGCCCAGCATGATGGAGAGTGTGTAGATTTTTGTTCAGCAAAAAGGGCCAGACAAACTTCAAGATAGTATTAATATTACAAATTGATGTGCTTCTTAATAGGTAACTTGTATGCTAGGTATCTGCATACCCAGAGTTGGTACTAACTGATTATTAGAAGACTGAAATCGAAAAGGAATTTATAAACTATTTCTGGAATCTCTAAATCAATAACAGAGATTAACGTTCAGTGATAAATCCTCATTAATTTACCATAATTTAGTTCAAGTTCTGGTCAACCTTAAAGCTGTTAATTACCCTTGTCGCCTTAGTTAACTTTAACATTCAATCAAAGTAAGTTACTGCCCACAAGTACCAATCATTTAATCGTTGACAAGCAGAAGTTTGAAATTTGCATTAACATTAAGCCGGAACTAGGGCCCAGTGAAGCGAAAGAGGCCCGGCAAATATATATTATTATTAATAGCACACGATATTCTGGAACTTGTGATATGGCAAAGGCGAGAGTTTGTTTGCCCAAAACTGATGCCGAAGTCAGATGATGAAGATGATGAAGCGATGGAGCAGATGACGTAGAAACGCCGGCGAGGCGACGGGTGACGAGCATTCTAGCGCGAAGTTTAGATAAACACATCAGCCAAGGACAGCTCGAATGCCGAAGCACAGATAGAAATTTGTTTGCTTGTCAAACCGAATGCAGAGTGAAAGATACAAATGGCAATTTACAAGCGTGCCAGCAATACACTGAAAGAACAAGTACACCGAAATTATAGCTATTTCCTGAAAACAATAATATATATTAGAAGTTAAGACAAAGTTGGTTTCTTCCTTTGGAAATAAGTGGAAAATGTACAGAGTTTTCAGCCTATAATAACATTATTTATAGGGGAAAATAGTTTGGAAAATATAAGCCTGGAAACTCCTCAATATTAGTTATAGTTCTTCACTTTTTGATTTATATATATTTTTTAGAGTGCATCCCCTTAGTGATGCTTCTTCCTTGGTCATTAATGTCAAAAGTTATTGCGCAGGCGGCCCTGCCGGCGATAATGTCTGGGGATGAACTTGATGGCGGGACACCGGGATGGCAGGGCGTGGCCGGTGTGGGCGGGGCGGTAGATTGGCTGACCACAAGACCGCAGCGCCTTGGGCCAACGCCGTCGTTGCCATCATCCATCGTCGTCGTTGTTGTTGATGCTGCACACGCTTGGCCAAGTTAGCGGCACGTGTCCTGCCACGCTGCCTCACGCTGCGACTCCTCCAGCTCTCAGCTCCCAGCTTCAGTTCGAGTTCGAGTCCGAATCCTTGTCAGCATCACCATTACCATCGCCATCATCATCCGCAGCCGAAGCCGAAGCCATCGCCCGGAGCCATCACAGTTGTCTGCTTCTGGTTCCGGGTGTCGGCTGTCGGCTGTCGGTTAATGGTGTTGCCCTGGCAAATGAGTTGAATTTAAAGTGGAGGAATATTGCCATTCCGCCCCGTATTTAATTAGCCAAAAATATACATTCGAAACTGTCGGTCTGTGTGTGAGTTTGTTCCATAAATCATGTGCCCCGCGTATAGCACAAGCAGAGATCCCCTCGTAATCGCTTCATTAGAGGGTAATTTTCGCAATGAGTTGAGGTTGCAAGCTGGGAATGCTTGGGATAAAACATGAATAATATTTTTGCTCTAATTCGTTTGCAATTTAATACTGGCCTATAAAAATTTCTAGGAAATACAGCTGATTACTTTTTTATTTCCTTATTTTGTAAACTCCTTAAAATAGCCCATTTAATGCTTGAAATAAATCGCATTCGGAACATTCCCTCCATGACAGTGGCACGCTTCATTTACTTGATGGGCCCTCTCTCTTTCTCTTACTCTGTTGGTTTTCCCAGCTTTTCCACACTTTGCTGCATCGCCTGGTTAGCATAATAAATCGATTAGCTCCACGGCGCGGCGTTGGCGGCTCTGGATCTCGGGATTTGCCATATTTAATAATCATGAGCCCCGGGCTGATGACGTTCGCTGATTATTCTAATGCGGCCCCCACAGGAACCCCGTCCTTAGTCCCTGAAACCCTGAAGCCCACCGCTTGCCCCTTTCGCTCAAAATGATTGATGGCTTTTGTGGCACGCAGTAGTTAGTCGTCCGGGTTGTCCGGGTATACATTATGTACAAGGATATATACCATATACCATATACTTTTTGGTGTTTTGCTTTCGCATTTTTTTGTTTACGGTCCGTCATCAGCATCTCACGAACGTCGCCACCGTCTGCGTAATAAATCTCCTTTTTTTTTACATTTCTTGTGTATCATTTTGTGTCATGCGATTCTCGCCACTCGCTCTACCCATCTGCGTGCCTCTGTGTTATTAAAAATATTCGAATAAAAAAAATAATAAGGAAGGAGGAGAGATCGGGGCCACGAGCGTCATATTAAAGTATTCCCAGGCATTAAAATTTCATATGAGCTACTGGAGCCCCCGCCCAGCGACTGACAACCCATCCGACCAAGCCAAAACATTCATCCATCCAGCCATCCATCCTTCTGTCCATTCCAAGTCATCCATCTCGGCTTTGGCAGCTTTCGCATTAATGCTTGAATAATTCCCCTTTATAATTTGTTGATCATCGCTGGCATTAGTTACATTAGTTCGAGGGCTTGCAGTGCCCACAGCCTCCCTCTTCCATTGCATAATGAGCGGAACATTTCCTAATTCCGGTTACGCAAGGAGAGGCAGAGGTCTCAAGTTTAATATGGAAATTAGGTGGCTTAAAACTAACTGAGAGTTACCAAAGAGTAAGTCCTTTACATAGCTTGCCTTCTGAGTGTTTAATTTTAAAAGGATAAAGCATAATATAGTTGTTTTTGTTTAAAGAAATGGTTACTATAAACTCTGGAGCATTTCCTTTAAATTCTTTGGAAAAAGGATTGATTTATTTATTTATTTATTTATTTAAATGCAAACGTCTTTTAATTTTACCTTTTTCCCTATAGGTCCTTCGAGCCCGATAAAACAATTAATGATTGAAAATAAAAGAACCCTTTACGACAGTTGTTATAAAACGAATCCTTAGATAAACACAATCTTTTTCTTTGGAGAATTAATACTGTGAGCTTAATTTATTACTATGGCAATGGATGCTACCAACTTTTCTAGGTACCTTTCACGGCAAACTTCCAGCGAAGTAGATGAACCCTTTACACCCCAAAAATAAAAGCCATACTTGACGTATCCGTCCAATAAGCCAAGGCAAACAAAGCATATAAAATGCACAAAGAAAATATTGCGACACACGTCAAGGATAAGGATAAGGATGGGGCTGGCGATAAGTATACGCCGTGGATAAGGTTGAGGCTGGCAAAGGTATGTACACTGTACAGTGTACACATTCGGAGTATGCGAGCGTAATACATATATTAAGAGCCCAGCGGCCATTAATGACTAAGTTTACATTGCGTCCGAGCACACACACACTCTCCGGCTGACATCAATTATTCACGGAATTTATACACGGATTTTTCCAAAGCCAACAACTGCGAGGCGGGGCTGGGCTCGGATATATATTTACTCTAGGCGCATGTCAAATTGGGCGTGATTTTCAAGTGGCTGCCACTCGTTCCTGTACTTTTGATTATGTTTGTCTATTTGTTGTGCGGCTGCTGTGGGACTCATGCATTTTTGAGGCGGCCAACAGGCAGCCCAGCCAGGCCTGTTTACTTACGGTCAAGGCAATTAGGTTTTTGCGGCCTCGGGGCGGAAATGTGCTTGGAAATATTCAATAAGTAAGCGCCTTAGCCCCACCCTTTCGCTGGCATCCCCACAATATTTCTGGTAAAAGGGGGAAAGAAGACAGGCCAAAGGAGAGCAACCGAGGTCAGGCCCATCTCCCGGGAGCCGGACTCCTTTTCTGACATTTAATTTTCGATTTTAATTGGATACTAACAGCAGGGCGCTGCCGCCCGACGACTATAACTATGGACCCTCTGGACCTCTGCACCTGCACCAAAGACGAAGCAAAAATAGTAAATTAAAAGGTACACAACATGCCAGACCAAGGGGAAGCAGCGGGACTGGAGGGCGAAGGACTGTCGGCAAAAGCAGCCAGAAACTCTTGGCAAAAAAGGAGTTGGCTAACATAATTGAAAAGCGCTTTTCTATTAAGAACGCGCGCCAGGGTTGCCATCTCCCAGTTGCCAGTAGTCTCTGTGTGGGTGTGTGTGTCTACGGGCTTGTAAATGTGAGTGTGAATGCACCGAAGAAAAAATGTGGTTAGTTAAGTGATTTCGTAAAAAATTAGTATTAATTGCTTAAGGAAAAATCTTCTTGGAATTCTTAAGCGGCGTAGCCAACATACTGGTAAGATATAAGAGCTATAATTTATATTTAACAGATACTTTATCCTATTATCCATATACTATTCTATTTAAATGAGAATATATTAATGTTGCTTCTATTTTGGAGCATCATTCTCAACAGAAGTAGTTATTCTATTACTAGCAATAAATTCCACACAAATAGTTATGTTTGTTGTCTTAACTTATGCTTTGTCTACTAATTTTTGTACTATCCAATAGTTAATTATTAACGATGACCATATTTTCTCTTAGTGCTAGAACCATCATGGCTCCTTGGTACATTGATTGGCGGCGGCGCCTATTGACTGACTTAACACGCCATTGAGTTGGCTGAGATCCTGGACGCAAATTGGCGCGCCAGCATCAAGGATCCAGCGAATGGGGCATTAAAAGGAACAAGCACGGCCCCCACCAGGGGAACTAACGGGGAATTAAAGCCATGTCTGGCATTCGGGCCAATTAACAAGCTCGATTCGAATCGGTTCGGCAAGGCGTCTAATTAAAACAAGAATGAAATGAAAATCAAGTATTTGATGTTTGTTTTCCAAAAATTTCAGTCCCTATAAGGCTATAGTTACTTTTCATTTTAATTAAATAACAAATAATATTTTTCTTTAACTTAATTTAATAATTACACAATATTAAGTAAAAGTTTTTGTTGATTTGTTAAATATTTGAATAAAACTACACAATTTATAGGTTTTTAAATAATGAAAAAAGTGTAGAAGCAAGTTGGGTAACGCCATACAATTTTCTTTCTCTAATCATCCATTGCAGACTCACTCTATATCTTGCTGAAAAACTGTTGGCCTGATATGCTCCGCTTCCCCTAGTCTCTAGACTCTAAAAGCCGCACTGCCAAATCTCTGATGTACCGCTCTCCAATCAATCAGACGCCATGCTTGCATGCATGCTGCATGGGAAAATTAGGCAATTGGGAAATGAGTATAACGCATCCGGATTGGGGAGCGGGACACTCGGAGCTCTGCATTTTCATCCGTACATTGTGCTCGTTCCCAGCAGCATCAGCGGATCCGTTGTGGATGTGGAATATTGCATAATTATCGCTGATAATTGTGATTCTCCCCTTCGAGGGGTTCCAGGGGTTGGTTTGTTTGACGGCGTCTGACGACAGCCCGATGTGGTTGTGCCGTCGTCTTAAAGCCAGTTGCCTGGGACTTTAAGGAAGTCAGTAAGGCAACGGAGGCGAAATAGCTTGATTGACAGTCAAGTCAGTGAGCCTCAACTCGTTGAGGCCCAGCATGCCGAAAGGAATTATAACTTAATTGACATATGCTGAGCACTCGTAGAGAGACTCTCAGCCAGGTTACAGGGATATTCCCATATTCTCATATATAGCTGTCCATTCACACCCCTTTCGCCAGGGATCACACAATATTTATATATGTCTGTGCGCGATGCGGGATAATATTTCCCTAAGTAGACACCAACTGACAGCGCAATTAAGGCGAAGTAATTATTTTAAGTAGGGTTACATTTGTCATTACAGCAGGAGCTGTGAAGTTGTCCGGGAGTTTCTTTCACGAGAGGGTTTCTCAAGAGGCAGAACCCCTACTGATATCATGTCCTAACAAGGTTGCAATATTTTCTATTTAATCGCAACGTTACAGATTTTGAAAAGCTGATAGACGGCGGAGTCTTGTCAGAATTTTCATTAGGGGAAGTTAAGGAAATATTGTAGATTATGGAAAATACAAGCCATACTTTTTACTTTTTTATTCAAAGAATTAGTCGCTTTAGTATCTTTAAAGATGTATATTGGAAATCTCTTAAGTAGAACATGTTGCTCACCCGTCTTATTTTTCCACCCATAAATCTCTCTGTCTTTATAACGTCCCCCGCAAGGCAACCTCGATTAGCTGCAGAAGATGAAGTAAGCTGGAAGACCGAAATCATTAAATCATGAACAATTAGCCATTTATTACTTCCCCTTAATCATGCGCCATTTGCAATTAATTTAAACGCAATTTTCGTAGTCCGCACAGCGGGCCCAGACAGCGTTGGCGGACATATAAAATCTCAAGAGCCAAGAAAGCTCTTCCGGCCGGGGTTCCCAAAAAAACGATGAGAGCAATGCGGCATCTTACATGGGCACACGCGTCCCGGACTCGGGCAAATCTTTTGCACAAACATAATTTTGAAACAGACACACGACTCGCAGAGATGAACCCTCCTTCGAGAACATCTTGGGAAATCTGGGCAGCAAATTGCAGGCAATCCACGCAAATGGCTTAGAACAACGGGTGGCATTAGGGCCATCCTGGTGGCGTGGGGCACAGGGACACAGGGTGGGAGGAGGACTACTTTGCCGGAGCAAATAATTTTTCGCGCAGCCCAGAAAAGTTTTCGGCCAGGACACCCCTAGCCCAATGGCGTGCCAGGCATAAATCACGGCGCGCAAAGGGAAAAACTTGGAGCGAAAGTTTATCCCCCCCGCCACAGGCAAGGCAGCCAACGGCGGCGGCGGATCTGCGAAATTTGTCTTGGCGTTCGGATTTATGTTTTTGCGACGCTTCTCGAAACAAACACGGAAAGAGAAATGGCACCGGAATGGGAGAGACGCAGATGTGAACTGGGAAAAATACTACTCTTTAAATATAAGGTAATTTAAATCAAGAAAATATCATGGAAAAATATATAAAAAGATAAAATAATATAAAGAATTCAGTTAAAAGATTAACTGCGGAAAATAAATAATAATTGCCACCGAAAACTCTATTGTTTTTAAAACTCTCAAGAAGGTGTCAATAATTATGTTTAAAAATCAAATTTACATTCAAGTCCTCAACAGAAATCTCAAAAAATTCCTTTCTTAAGGGTTATAAAAACACTATAGATTTCTGTAACACCACAGATAATTCAGGTTATGCCTTACAGATTCTATGGCAAAGACTCCTCCTTTTACTATAAATATTTATAATATTTATAAATTTTTTTACCTCTTTGCAAAAGAGATTTCACTTTCCTTAATTCAAAAACGTTACAATTCCTTAACTTACAATTCTAAAAATAGTTATTTAGATAGCGCTCTTAATCTTATAATTAATCCCAAAAGGTTACATTTAATATAAATATATATCACCAAAGGACGAAGCTCATTTCGAAATATATTATTGTATCAGAACTTTCAGTGTAACGATTTTTTTCGAGCATACAAAGACAGATACAAAGACAGTGTGTGCGAGTGTGAGAGAGAGGAAAAAAGTAAGAACGAAGGTAAATTCAGGAAATGCTGTCCTCAACAAAACAAAGCCAAAAGAATCCGTGAATACGTAGCACACCAGCCTACAAGTTTCTGGTTTTTGGGTCTTTGGTCCTGAGGTCCCGGGATGGCGGTGCCCTGTGATTTATGGCAGCCAAGGTAGCAAAACTTCAGGGTGGCGCTCGACAGCGGTACATAACTTTAAAAAAGTTTCACAGGTTTCGCCAAGGATTTGCATTTAAGAATACACACACACACACAGCGAGAGACATTGGGCATCCGGAGATGGAGGCTGGATACGACCTCTCAAGGAGCATTTTGCTTCCACAGCTCTTGGCGCTGAGTTTCCTGTTTGTTCACGGGTCCCGAATTTGTCATATTTTGTCGCTGATTTCTTACCGGCTAAAACTCAGTTGCCGCATTTCGGTTTGTTTGTTTATTTATATTGCCGGTTTTTGGGTTCTTTGCAAACAAATTTGTCGTTTAAACTTGACCTTTTTTTCTTTCTTTTTTGAATGGATACAAAAGATAGAAGAATTTGTTAATGGGAATAAAGGAAACTGTAAGGGAGGCTTGAAATTAAAGGGAATACATTTAATTAGAGGATTAATAGGTCAGTTTCGGGATATTTAAAAGCTTAGTTTTTGGAAGTAAGTTCCCTGGTTAACTTAAACTCATTTTTACATCGATTTCTAGCTTAATATTAGTATATATAATATTTATGTATATATCTTAAGGGAAACCCAAACTCACTCTCATAAATATGCTACATTATATCTAAATGATTACTTCAGGCTTTAAATAGAATGAGAACCCCCGGATAAAGGCAATCAAAACTCTGCAGAAATATTGCAGGATCCCAAAATTGATGGGGTTTCCCGGGCCATGGAAACTTTTGGCCTCCAAAACGGAGTTTGGGAAGGTCGAAACTCGCGCATGGCCAACATGAGTCCGCCATTTTGTGCGGCGAGTTCGAGAGAGTGGAATATAAAATATGCGGAAGTTGCAAGTATGATGCGGAAGTCTGTATGACTGCGATTGCTAATGGATGTCGGCTACGACTACGGGAATATTCCCAACTCCAGGTCCAGCTCCATCTCCTGCTACAGCGCCAGAATACGGTCGAATGGATTTCAAATTTCAAGTGATGCCCCCTCTGAGCAACAGGAGAAAAAGATTTCGCTCGGTCGGGGGATTTGCAACCACGCTCAGCTAGTTTTTCGGGGTATCAAGTCCAACGGTGTACGAAGTTAGATAAACGGATTAAGTGGCAACAATGTCACAACAGCACACACTCCCTGTCGTTGGCGGATGGGCGAAAGGAAGGCACTCGGGCCGCGATGAGCCTGACCGAAAGGTGGCAACAGCAGGAGAGAAAAAAGGATCAGGAACAGGAGCAGAAGCGGCAGCAGTATTGTCCCCGACTGGCCGTCAGCCACAAATCGATATTCCATTAAAGGCTGCCCCCCATTGCTCTTATTAACGTTAAGGTGGATGAGGATTAAAAGTAGGTTTTTGTGAAATGGAAGCATGTAGCCTCAAACTGGCTAAAAATCTTACTTGCTTTATTCTCAGGCATTGCTTAGAATTACAAAAAACTGAGCTTACTTCAAGGAAATTAAAGTATTTATTTATATTGACATTATTTTCTAGTTCTGCTTTTAAAATGACACTAAAAACAATCATATATAATATATGAGTGAGAAGGTTTACTGGAGCTCAAGTCGATGATATATATAACAGATTATAAATTAATCCCTCTTGGCTTTCTTTTTAGCGACAACAGATGTTACTTTCCGATACAGGTAGACCATCACTAACAGTGTTATGAGAATGAAGAGCAAGGCAAGTCCAATGATATCCAGTAGGTAAAACTGATACCAAGGCAAATTGACGCCAGCTGTTACCAGGTGAGGTGCTCCACGGTGCTTGATGACATACTCTATCCAGTACATAGCCGTGTCCATGGCATTAACCGGACGATCCCGAAAGATTCGTGAAGCTCTCTCCGTGTTAATTCTATACTTGGGATTCTCGAGGAGTTCCTTGAGTGCATCTCTGAACTCATGTTCGGTGAACCTGCGCAGATCCAGAACCAATCCATACCCCACCTGCTGACCGTGATTCACATTTGAGTACTGATCGGCGTGGACGGGCATGCCCAGCATGGGAACCCCATGATAAACCGCCTCCTGAGTGCCAAAGAGACCGCCGTGGTTAATGAAAACCTTGACATTGGGATGGGCCAGAACATCATTCTGTGGCAGCCATTTCTGGAGCCTCACATTGGAGGGTAGATTGGGCAGGGTATCATCCTCGAACTTCCACAGAATCCTTTGCTTCAAGCTGCCAAAGACTTTCAGGAATATTTTAAGCTTATCGGGGGAGAGTTCGGCACTACTCATTCGGGATCCTAAAAAGTTTAAGCCTATTTGTACCAAATACACTCCAATAATCGCCAATATACTTACCCAAGCTGAAGTAGATAGCTCCATGCGTGGCTCCGTCAAGAAAGTGCTTCAGATCCTTCGGTAGGTCCTTGGGCGGCTGAATGTGCAGCCCGCCCACCTGGATCAAGTTGTAGGAGGTGGGTGTGGCCGAGGACAGAGGCATATATGAGTTAACCAGTATAGCTGAGATATTCCGCATCAGTTCCTTGACGGGCGGAACTCTATCCATTAGCTTGGAGAAGTGCCTGAGCAGGACAGCATCGTGCTGCGGGTAGTACGAGAGCTCCCTCACGAGATCATCGAGTCCGCTGACGAAAACATTTCCCATCCTCTCCCACAGAGTCATGCGATCCGTGTAGCCCATCAGGGCATGAGGTACATAGGACCAGGGATAAACTATGCCCGTCAGCTGGCTAAAGAAATTATCCTCCTTCGAGGTCGACATGGTCACTATGGGAATCTGATGGATGTGGCCCAGCATGAGGAGTCCCTCGTGGAAGAACTGTTCCGTCAAGAGGAGATCGTACTTGCCAATCTTGTCTTGGGCATTAATTACGGCCTGAATTTGTGGCTGCTCGAAGGCAAAATCTGTGCAGCGAACACCCAGGGTATACAGCATTTGTATGTACGTCGGCATGGGCATGTCAGTGCTTTCCAGGAGGTTATTCTTCTCGCTAATTTTATGCACTGCAAAAGATAATGTTCAACTGTAAATAGTTTCTATAAATATATAATATTAATAAGCTTACTATCTCCCAATGCATTATACTGTGGAAACAATATTTCTGTGTAGTTTGCTCCAAGATTCTCCTCGGCCAGGGACCAAGGCGTAATAAAGGTAACTTCGTGACCTCTCTTCACCAGCTCTCTTATAACCGTGTTTGTCATCATAAAGTGGCTTTTGCCGGGAAAGAAAAAGGCCGCCAAGATTCGAGAGCCAGCCCCAAAGTCCAGATGCTGCAGAGTCAACAAGCTCAAAAATAAAGTATGTAAAGCGCTCTTGAACTGCTGTAAAATGATAAGAGAATTGGGTCACAAATAATTAGGCGTAATTAAGATAAAACAGTCTAGGAAATGATGTCAAAAACATAAAACTAAAATTATAAAAACCTGGGCTCCAATCTGTTGGCAGATAACTTTAATATCAATACAATGGTCATGACTTTAGGCACAAGAACTAATCGTTTATAATGTTTACTCCAGCATGATAAAATAACCATATAACTTTATAATTAAATAGATTTACTATAGGTATTAATTAAGAAACTGTTTTATATTTGTTAGGCTATATTTTCCTATTTATTTTAAAATAAAGGCTTAAACAGTTTTACTATAATATTTAATTATAAACAACGACAAAGTCAACTAACCATTTTAAATTCCCCGTTCGAGTCTTGTCACCTAACTTTAACAACGTTTCACAGACGACTGAAAGTTGGTACGATTATTTTATGTTGAGATAAGTAGGTGTTCGCCTATCTAATCAATGACATCGATAAGAAAGAAAGGTAAAGCAGAACCATAATCTTAAGATTAACACACTATCACAATTCCAGCCACGAGATAATTGGTAAAAAAAATTTGTATAGCATATTTTAGGGTAATTTTCAGAGTTGCATCGATGGGATTATCGCACATTTAAAGTATGTATAACATTATATTTTAGCTATTAAATATTATATAATTTTAACAATATCCCCTACATTTTTCCCGCTTTTTGTCTAGAGTCTGCAATCTTACCTTGTCTGAAACATTTAGGGAGCTAACTTGACAAGACCCCTTTTCTCACTGAATCCGAGTCTCGGCACATTTTACCTGCAATTTAAAGCGCAGTACCCCAAGGTACATCCTTCAAGGACCTTTTTAACCTGTGTTCCCTTGTCCTTTACCCGCCGTTCCCATTCCCACCGAGCCATTCCCTGAGCCACTTGTGAGCCCTGCCCCACTCCGGGAGTGTCCTTCTGCGTTTAATCAAACACACTTCCGTTGCAAACGGCTTGAGCTGCTTCAATCAAACAACAACCACAAATATTTCAAGTGCGGCTGGTTGCGGTTGGTCCTCCAGGTCCTTCTTCCTGAGACAAAACTCGTCAGCGAAGAAAAATACCACAACGTTGTTGTCGATCGGGACGATGCTGATGATGATGAACCCTTTGCCTGGTTCTCGAGTGCACACGGGTGTAGCACTCGGTACAAGGACTAGCTGCTATTGCCCATCATTGTTTCTCCAGGAGGGAAATCTGGGTGAATGATTCCAGTTAGACTACACCGGGAATATAAATTTGCTTGAAAGGTACAGAAAATTACTTAGGAACTCTCATGAATATAAAACATAAACTATATAAAGTTTTTTTTATTCTAAAGAATCAACTTTTACCAATAGCACATCAAGATGTGTTCAAAAACAAAGATCACTGATGAGATGTATATATTTTCTTAGACCTTCCTCTTGTTTTTCTTCGAGTGCCTTGATGCCTGAACCCATATTTAGTCTTTTGCCAGTCCGCCAGCCACTTGAATATCACGTGGAAATATTTCGCAAATTATGAGCCTAATTAAAAACATCAAAATCCCGTGATTGGAGCGGGTTAAAGCCGAAAAAGTCATTGAGCCGAGTGGAGTGTCTGGCAACGCTGACCAGACCAGAGCAGGCCAGGCCAGACGACCACGTAGACGAAAGGCCCTCAGTTAACCAGCCTCAGGACCACCTCCATTCACTTCATCCCAAAACGACCCATAACAGCCCCTTTTGCACCACTCAATTATTGGAGCCCTGATTTATTGCAGCGGCGCTACCAGGACTATTTGGTCCTGGGTAAAGGGGGGAATACGAGTTATTGGTGCTTTTTTTGTTGTTGTTGTGATGAAACCCACTTGAGTGTGTGGGTGGCGGCTGTTCATTTGCATTTTGTGGGGAACGATGGTTGGGTTTATTGGTGGTTGACCGCCAGGCAAAAAGGGATGATAGCAATTTCAAGTGCAATTTTCCATTCAGGACGGGAGTGTGTATCGATGTTGCGAGAGAATGAATCCATTCCATGAATACCTGTGCCTCCTACCTCCTCCACCTTAGTGCCCGAAAAGTTACGCTGAAAAAGTTTCAAGTTAAACTTCAATCGAATTCGGTTGCTCAAATGGCTAAGAGTGTGAAGATGTATTGAGTAATTGTTTATTTACATTTAAATTTGTCGAGTTTTTCACAAATATTGTGTTATTTAAAATAAACAAAATCTTTGTATTAAACTACATAAATACTAAAGTTTAACTGAATCCGGAATTATATTTTTGCTGGCCTTATTTATGCTTACAAATATTCGTAATTTAATATCTTAAAATATCTTTTGTATCTTGTTGTTAAAAGAATTTTCAGACAACCAGATGTTAAGCTAACATCATTAAATAAATAAGGTTTTATAAATATAATTTGATAATCCAAATCAAAGTTTGCACAATAGGACTTACTTAGGAAAATGAACTGGTTTTTTATAATTGATTTATTCCCCATTCTTGTAAAAGCATTTTTCTTTTTTAAAAATCAAAGTCACGTATTTTCACTTCTTGAAGTTAACAAACCTTAAATCTTAACCTAGTTTTGTTAGTCCTTACAAATACGTAAAATACTACCAAGTGCAACCCCGTAACCCAAAGTTAAATTGTAAATTCCATTAAGTCACCAGATTTGTGTGCCAACTCTTTTCCTCCCCATTCATGGGAATGGGACTCAATCCCTGTCCTTAATCGACAAGTTAATTTCTTACAAAAATAAGCAAGTGCGCTGCCATAATTGAATTTCGTGAGCAACATGTGCCGCAGGTCCAACTGCAAATCCGCAGCCGAATCAGAGAATCCTGGGCCTGAATCCGCATTCGCATCCGAATCCCAATTCCAATTCCCCCGAAATGAGGCCCAAAATACCACTTTATATAATACTGTTGACATATGTTAATCAGGCGTACGAACACGCGCCGCAAGGAGAAAAAGCAGGACGAGGACGAGGATAAATCCGAGGACCCAGACCGAATCGAAACGTGTGGATGATGCTGCCATGATGAGGACGACGGCGGCATTGATGATGATGATGTTGCCGATGAGGGGGTGATGGTAATGAGGTTGCTGCGGGGCGGGTCAAAGGCATTAATTCGAATTCAATCTGCAAGGCTCGGTCGGCTCAGCGACAAAGTAAAAAGCCTATTTGAGGCACAGACACTGTGGCACACACACACACACACACGAACACAGAGACACACACCCGGGGTCGCAGAGATAGAGACGGCCACGGAAACAATCTGATTGGAATAAAAGCTGGCGAAGGAGAGAGAAAGAGAGTAAGAGGGGGGCGAAAGGACTTTTGAAACAAGGGTTGTGTCCTCCACTTCGACGTCTGCCGGCAGTTTGGGAGATAATTTAATTTCGGATTCGCATGAGCGATGAGATAAAGCCCACGGCCGGCAACGAAAACCCGAAAACGTGGTGGGGTGAATCGGATGGCTAGCATATTGATGCAATCAACTAATCTTCGCGCTTCCGTAGCGCTGACCCACACCCTCTCGAATCGTCCACCTCCTCCTCCTGCCCCATGGCAACCATACGATAGTCCGCCTGCGATAAGAGGCACGAGCTCCTCCCCATCGATTGATTTAGCATATTTCAATCGGATGTACATGTGATGCGTGATTGGCATAACGATCGCACAGATGCGATTGTTCCGTTTTCGGGGAGTTATCCATGTCGGTTCATCATCAGCGCAAGCATAATGCAGCTCAATTATCCTTTTAAGGCGACCATTATGTATGATTAATAAAGGAAATAATAATATACCATAGATCCGGAATAAAAAAATATTCCAGCAGTTAGTTGAAAAACATATTTTGTGAATTCGAACATGAATAATATTCTTTTCAATACATTAATTTAACAAGATTTAAGATTCCTGTGAATTCGTATTCCAAGCAAATTTAAATATGATTATTATTACTTTATTTATTAGCTTGAAAATGTATTTCATAATAAACGAATACAGAGGTGGAAATCGATTAAATGTTTATCCTAACTTTAGACTCTACAAAAAGGTTCTAGCGAAACATATTTTCTAGTCAT
The DNA here is from genome assembly GCA_008042475.1 of Drosophila kanapiae. Taxonomy (NCBI): domain Eukaryota; kingdom Metazoa; phylum Arthropoda; class Insecta; order Diptera; family Drosophilidae; genus Drosophila; species Drosophila kanapiae. The sequence continues at coordinate 18,958 of VNJM01002696.1, read as the reverse complement.
CTCAATAGTCTAAATTTTAAAATAATTTTGTTTGTGATACAAATTTAATTAGGTTTATATTTTATTTATTTATTATTCCGGCAGTAAATACCATGCTAAGCAAAAAAGAATTGAACATTTTTTTAATTTAATTTAACTTTAAATGTGCTTATAATTATTTTATCCTAACAGAGTATTCATGCTAAAATCGACTAAATATTTCCCCCAACTATCGCCTTCATCGTTTTCCCTTTTGCCATCCCTAATGCAGTTTACTCATTTGTTGTTGCGCAATTAAGATGGACCGATCCGCTGCGATTTCGATCTGTTTTGCTCGCTGAGGCGACCAAAAAGGTTTTCCATTCATCCATCGGCCAGAACTGCAGGACTCGAACTCTACGCGGCGGAGTGGTGGCATCCATTTGGTAATTTGCCAGCACAAGAACAACAAGAACATAAGTTTCCTACTTTGTATTTGAAAGCGAGGGTCCACTCGTAATTTGTCCGCCAGACGCTGCCGCTGCCTTTCCACATTATCATTTTCCTTGCATTTTTTTCTTGTTTTGTTTTTGCAATTAAACGCAATTGCGTTGGGCCACTCTCTCGCTCTGCTCCCTCGTCCTGCCGAGCGCTTGGCACATCCTGGACTTTCCTTAGCGACGCGACGTCGCCATCGACATGGTCGCCTGTCGCGCTTTTAAAACTGTTTCCTGTGCGCTAAATGGCGTTTTTGTGTTGGATCCCATCTCGTCTTTTCATGCTCCTCCCCCCCTTGATCATAGAGTTGCTGCTGGTTCTTATTTTTCTTGTTTTTGTTTGCCATCCAGGCCAAAGGAGCTGGGGCCACCAGTGCAGGCGACGATAGTTTATGTCTCTATGTACCCAGCAAAAATGGCGACATTAAATGAGCAAAAACTTTTTTTATTCCATTTCTCTGCACTCCCCGGAGTTCTAGGCGGCGAAATACACTGATAAATGAGTTTTGCAGGTTGGAAATATAATTTTTTAGGGGTATACTTTTGTTCTAAATATAATTTCTAAATATAATTTTTATTGGTTTAATAATTTTGTTGGTGTTGCCATTTAGCGTTGTTTATCTTTATTCAATTTGTAAAAATATTATTTTGTTTAGAACTCATTTCAATTATAGAAATTCTTTATCAAAATTTGTATTCTGTGTCGCATATTTTATTTTTTATATAAATCTCTAAGAAATAAAATATTCTTTCAAGTTTGTAACAAAATTATTCTAAAACTAAAGAGTTTCTCAACATTTTTAAATTTACGATCCTCCTAAGATCTTTAAAGTTTCTCCTTTCATATATATTTTTCCCTGTGCACTTCTGGTTGCATTTCTTAAACAATTAAAACTTTCCTCGTCTACCTACAAAGTTGCCAATTTGGATAACCTCTAAACCAGAACCAATGACAGAGGCGCCGAGGAAACCCGGGCTGCCTGCAGAATGAAAAGCGACAAGAAAACCAAGAGCTGAGGGGCGACAATGAAAACGAAAAACTTTAGCGCAGAGCAGTCAAAACCAATTTGGAGAATTTAATTAAAATTGCAAAACTTTGGCAACTGATTAAATTTCCCAAACAAGAGCGTGTGCTGGCCAGGTATAAAGCTTAAAACAAGCCACAGAAGAAAGAAAAAAACGAGAACTGTGCCCGAATCCCGGCCGACGACAAGTTTAAATTTTTAAACAAGCTGGAAAAAAAATCTACATTCGCTTTCGTTTGCTGTGAAATGTTTCAGGAGCAGAATAACACAAAAAATGTATATGCGCGCGCTTGTGTTTGTATGTATAAAATATGGCAGCCGGGGCAGGACGAGAATTTAAACCCAAAGCCCAAAAACAGAAGGACGCCAGTGTAGGTGGATGTGGATGCGGCTGATGCTGCCGCTGATGCTCTGGCGATGGCAGCCATCATCATCATCAGCAGCAGCAGCAGCAGGAGCAGCAGCAGCAGAGGGACCAGCAAGCGACAGACGAGGACGACTGGCAAAGTTTCCCCAATTTAATTTCATCGTACTCCCGGGTGTGCGTTGAACTAACGAATGGAACGAAGGCCCCGAGATCGGAGTGGGATGCAGGACGCAGGTCGCAGAACGCAGAACGCAGAACGAAGGACGAGGCAGCAGGGCAGACATCCATCGCCCGGCAATCACGTAGACGACCCCCATTCTCCACCAGCAAAAAGTACCCATCGGGGGTGGCTCTCCAATCGCTGGCTGTGCCGGCCATGTCCGGGTCTGGGGATTGAGGAATCGAAATCGGGGAGGAGCTGGAGCAGGACTCTGTTATTTTAATGAAAATTGGAAAGTGCCGAGTGCTTCTCGTGCCCGTCCTGGCCCCCAGTTCCTGCTCTAGTTACGCTAGAGCTCCTCTGACCGGCGCATTAATTTTAAGATGTCTTAGTGGGGGCACTTTATTCATATTGGGCCACTGCTTTCCTTTGATTTTATTTTTTCTTCTTTTGTTTTATTGGGAATTAGGTTTAAAGCTGTTTCCAATGGCTGCTTAATGAAAAACCTTGAAATTTGGGTTTCTTATAAAAATCTATAAATAATACGGAAGCAATTAATTATTAAGCAAACGAAATCAAGTAAATTTTCATTGCCATCCGGCATGAAGGACCAGAATTTATCCATCCAGCTCGAAAGATCAAAATGTAAAAGAGGTGAAATAAAAAGACGTTTACAAGCTTTAAGTTTTTGTTAGAAATTCGAATTTACTCATATATAGCCCAAAAACTGATATATATTTCATTAACAGTGCCTATTGTGAACAATATATGTCTTGGGAGTTAAACTAAATCTAATTAAATGAAGAAAAATGAATTAAATATCAGACTTTACATAAAAGAAACCAAATACTTAGAAATCCTTCAGAACTAATACATAATATATTTAATAACAGATAAATCCGCGATGAATAAGTTAACCCTCAATTTGTTCTCCCTTGTCAACCGCAGAAAATGTATTTGCTTCCAACTCCAGGAATTCCTCGTCTCTGGCCAAGCTAATTAGCACCCATAAAACGCACATAAATACGCTTGGGCCAATAAATTATAAATTATGACTTTTGCACCAGCACCGCTGCCCCCTCACAACTTCGGAGCATTGCCAAACCGCAGCCCAGACAGACAGGCAACAGTTTCATAAAATTTCCACTCGAGTGCGCAGAATCTCCGGAAAGAAACGACGGGAAGGAGAAGCCGAATCAGACTTAAGGCGGATGCATGAAACAGTGCGATGACTTCCGGTATTAACTAATTTTTAGCGCCCCTTTTTTTCCATATACCCCTCGGGGGCGCATCTTTAAAGCCGCGTCGCCAAGGTTGTGCGAAAAACGAAACGAAGGAAAATCGCATCCTGCGCGATCCTTTCCCTGGAGTGGCCGTGCCAAGTGTTGGGGGGATGGGGCGAACTAATCCCTAGCACTCATGATGCCTTTGGCAAATACTTTGCACCGCCGACTGCGCGACGAATTGGAAGCAATCCGATGTCTGTCTGCACACACAGACTCCACTTGGGGGTGGCACTCTGTGCGCTACCCTTGCCAAAGTCGGTGTCGGTGGTGCATGGGCGTTGCTCTTGGCCGGGGGTTGCAAAAAAAAAAAAAAGAAATCTTAAACAAAGTATCAGGCCGCGGCAGCCAAGCAGCCAAGCGAATGTCCCCCAGACCCTGGGAGCTCTCGAGGCCACTCGTCACTTCGCTCCGGATCCGAAGAGTGGATTTCTATGGAACAGCGGCGGAGTTTCGGGGCCAGAATAGGCGGCAGCTCGGAGTCAGTTGCAGTCAAGTGAGTCTCAGCTCTGCTCAGCGAGACAAAGTCCGGGGAGTTAGTTCAGAGCCCAAAGCTGACTTCTGCCAGATAAAGCCGTGTCAGGGGTATCTGGAAATCTTTCTATCTTAGTTTAGACCTCTCCGCGAGAAGATTTAATGGAAAAAAACCGATAGAACTTCCCTATGATAAACTAAAGCATTTTTATTAAACTCTATTTAAACTTGCTTCTCTAAAAAAAAATTATAAAATCATATTAATAGAAAAATATGTATAAAAATAATACTATAATATCTTCCTGCAAGAATAAAATTCCTAAAAGATATCCTACAAGTTTTCTACAATTTTCTTTCATCATTTTCCTTTTTTTTCCTGGCACTTTGCGACTCACTGAACGGAAAAATTATAGACAACTAATCGATGTGGCGTCTCTATATAAACTTTCCCAATACATCTCCTTGTGGATCAAGTTGGCAAGGTTTGCGCTTGTTTTACCAACAATTTGCTGGTCTAATGGCCCAAAGCCGGGAGTCGGGAATAGGCTGGCAAATGTTTTCCACTTGGCCAACACCAACAAAAGTCTTTGTGGACGTCCTTAGGGGGTTTCCCTCCGCTTGTTTGTTTGTTTTGTTAGTCGGTGTAAAACGCGAACTTTTTGGCAGCATATTTATATTTTCCTCTTTTTTTTGGGAACTTTTTGCAGTAGGAGAAACTTTTCGGGGAAAACATTTAGTTAAAGTTAACATCAAAATGGAGGGCATATGTTTATAAAGATAAAAGAGGGATAGGTATTTTATATAATATTATTATGAAACTATATACATTTTCTGAATTAACTTTAAATCAGTTGTTATTTTTCTTTTCTTTTAAGGAGTAAATATATTATATTAATTTTCCCCTACAGGTTTGCCTAAGTGGTTTCAATAAATGATAAATGGCATAAATCAAATAATACGCTTATACACTCAACTCAAACGAACCATTAGGCAAAATCAAACCAAACCCAACCTCAGGGATACCTTCCTTAATGTTTTCTTGTTTTTTATGAATGAACCAACATAGTGGCAATTCATTAGAAATTTCACAATACACAATAATACACAGAGGAAAGTGATGCAGGAAAGGTGAAGTAGACGGTCCGGATTACGGGCAATAATAACAAACAGCATTTGACTTTTGGGCTGAGTTTCAATTTGGAGTTTCAGGTACTCCGAAGCGATTCACGTGAAATATAGTATGTACGATTCGAAAAAGCCAGGACATGCACCGCCTGTCGAACAATGCCCAATGACGAATGACGCATTATTCCTGACGTCGAATTGTGCCACTGACAGCCGTATTCAGGGACATTTTCCTCCTTCATCCTGGAGTCCTGAGACTTCATTCCCATTCCTTGTTTTTTGCACCCACACACACACACGCACGCACACAGAGGCTGAATTGGGGTAAACAATAAATAATGCCAATGTCATGTTGTTTAAGGTGTATGTGTATACCTCTATAGGCCCTGGCATAATGCGCAATCATTCACCCGGACCGACTTGACACTTCTACTTGCCCCCGACCATGAAAGTGTGAAAAATGCATGTGAACAATTTGATTGATTTTTACTCGATTTTTCCATGTTTGCCAAACCTCAAAAATCAATTTGAACGGTGACAAGATGGGGAATATGCGCTACACGCTTTGGAAAATTAAGTATTATAAAATTATAAATCAGCAGAAAGTCAGTAGAAAAAAACAATGCTTTGACTCGGTAAAAGGTAATCTATAAAGAAGCTAAAAATTCAAGTTAAACGTACCAAATAGTGAAAAATGTAAACAGTTTGAAGCTTAAGAAATCAAACTCGGTAAATGCATTTTAAAATAAATATTCGAAGTACTTATTTCTGCCAAGAAGCTTTAATAAGAGAATGAAAAGCTTGACAAATTATTTTATTATTTTCCCAGCAGCTTTAATATTTCTCATGCGAATCACATTAAGTAAATATATATTTATTTCTTATTTTAAAGAGAAACTTCTCATTTACACTTGAACTCCCTTGGTAGTCGAGCGCTAACTGTGCGGAGAAGGGAAGGGTCTTAAATATTTTTTTTTTTGGGGGTTAGGGAACGCCTGTCAGTCAGTTAGACATCGGCGGGAACGTCATCGTTGAGGCACAAGAACAAAAGGACTTCCGGTGACGTTTAAATGCGTGGCATGTCACGGCGCAGCGGCAGACAGCAGCATCCTGGCTGAAGCCTGTAGTCCTGGGTCCCGGGCCCCGAGTCCTGATTCCTGGCGGCAGCGGCGTGTGCCGGCAGGAAACCCACCGCCAGATCCCAGAGGGGGAGATCCCAGCACCGAGGGTTGTCCCCCTCAACTTGCATACCGCTTATGCATAATTTTTGGGTGGAAAAGAAAAACAAAAACTCAAACTTTTGCGTTGATTACTATTAACTAATGAAGCAGCAGCAGCCACCACCTTTGCGGCAAGTTCAAGTACACATGTTGTGGGGCACGCCTCCCCCAGTTCGAGCCGAAATTGAGCAGGCAGCCGAGCAGAAGTCGCAAGTATATATCAACTTATTAATTTCATGAAGTGCCAAGCACATCAATGTCTTCCTCCCATAGAGGCATCAACAATGGAGACTTTCTGTCACCGCCTAACAAGATCCGAACCACGCTCCAAGGACGAGGACGAGGACGAGGTCGAGGATGGGTAGTGGAAGTCGAAGTGGAAGTTGGATTGGGGGACACATCACATCATCACGTATGATTACGCACATTGTTCGTGCGCAGCGCAAAATGCTGTCGAAAATTAAAATTCAGGGACCCTTCTACTTAACTTACCTTGCCTTAGCCCTTGTAAGCACTAAGAGAAAATATTAGAGGTTGCCAATAAATATTTGAAAGTTTATTTAAACAATTTTCCTAATATTTACATCGGTTATTGAAGCACATAAACCATTTTTAAAGAAATGTATTATTTTTGTAGAAATGTTCCTTTATTAATAGTACTTCTTTCCTGCTAAGATCCTTTACTTTAAATTGATTTTACTCTTCAAAAATCTTAAGTGCCGCAAATAACAATTATTTCTGCCAGTGTATCCTTTAGGGAGGTGGGTGAAAAGTGAAGCAAAACAACGACGTGATTGCATTACACAATCAAAACAGGCACAGCAGCCCTTGGATCGTAGCGTAGGGGTAGCATAGTAGCCCTGCCTTCCCCCTTTTGCCAAACTCAGGACGTAGTCAGAACCGGCGAAAAATCAAAGCCGTGCCACTACAGCACTAAAGTAATAGACCGACCAACCCAACCGAATGTCGAAACGTGTGCGTGGGCGGTGCAACTGCTACGCCCCATCATCAGAATCCAATCAAATTAACAACAACAGGCCGCAGAAGCAGCAACAGCTACGGATGGATTTGGGTGGAAATTGGTATAGGACGCCGCCGTGTCTGGGCTTATGAAGCCCCTGATGAACCCGATCCCCTGGTCCGCGCCGCCTGTCGATGGTACGTTAATTTCAATTTGATTTCCGCGCCGGAGTATAGGGGGAATGGAACGTCTGAGCAACAATTATACGGCAACTTCATTAGGTCAACATGGGAGAGAGGCTGAGGCCGAAGCTGAGGCCGAGGCTGAAGGGCGGACTCGTTGGTTTTGCGGCTTACGCAAGGCCCACTGTTGATGAGGGGGGCGGATGCGCAAGGGGTAGATTAATCAGGGTAAAACTATTAATTAAATACCAATTCATTTCCGCAAATTCAAAGCACACACACACCCCGCATACCAACCCGCCACAGATGCGGTCCTTTGTGCCCGGGTTTAGCTGTGTTTCTATTTCAGGCGGAGGCGGTTAGTCCAGTGGTTGGTTTGATTTGGAGCCAGGACTCGCAATTTGATTTGAAAATTGCTCCTCATATTTAGATTGCAATGTGCCAAAGATGTGTGCGGTTTCGCTTGCCACGACCCTGAAGTCCATGGAATTCCACACCGATGGAAGGTTCCCAAAAAAAACTGAAGGTGTAATTATCATCTCCTGTAATAAATAAATAATCAAATGTAAAATGCATCACCAATTGATGTACAAAAAAGTGTATACCTCACACACATAATAAATCTGAACAATAGATCAGCAAAAATGTCCCCCGTGTAGGCGGTATTTCTGTTTTTTATTAGCCAACTGATTCAGCATTAAATTAGGCAAATCTGAAACCCATAAATAGCCCTCACACCCAGCAGCATCAGCTGCCACAGTCACAGAGTATCCAACGATGGCAACTCCCATTGCCCCGAAGCATTGTAATAGAGACACAAAAAAAAATAAATAAAAATGGAAGAAAGTGCAGATGAACGGGGAAATGTGGCTACAAAAAAAATCGTCATAATAAAATCCCCAAGCTTATCAGTAAGCGCAGCAGCAGTCAGGGTATTAACAAAAACAAAAAGGCGGGGGAGACCCGAACGGGCAAAATAAAAATTATATACCGCAGAAGGATTTAGGACCAAAAACAGGAGAGAGCTGCAGCTTTGCTCATCCGGTGTGTCAACAATTCCCAAGCTTCAACGCTTTGATGTCGCCCATGGAGCTGGAATTCTGCTAAGGCCGAGCCACTGAGCCAGACAGTGGTGTCATCCACTCTGGCGCTGATGGCATCATTAACGCATATTCCGGACTGCCTTTCGGGCACAACCAGACACCCAGGCCGAGACGAACCGACGCGACGGGTCCGGGGTGCCGACGGTGCCCGTTTCCGGCTTTTGAAGTTCGAGCGGCAGGCTTTTAATTTTCTTTGTCTTCACGCTGACGTTTGGGGCCAAAAGGGCGCAAATTAATCGAAGGCTTAATTAGTACACATACAGCAGCAGCAGCCGCAGCCAAGGACTCCCGGCCGACGCCAGTGTGGCGTATGATTAATAAACAGCTCCCCGGTGGATGAATCCCCCAGCCGGAATCCCTCCACGCGATTTATGCTGAGCGCACCAATTACGGGCATCGATGAAGGTGAAGGTTGTCAATACGAGTTGATGGCGGTAAATTGCCATTTGGAATACCTAGCACCACAGGAGGCTCCACCATCTCATGGCTAACGCCTTTTATGAGTACTGCGGCAGCGTAGTTGGCTGCCACTTAATGTACTTTGCATACTAATTAGGTTGTTTGGCGGCTGCCGCGTCACATTTCAAGTGTGGAAACAGGTGACAAAAAGGTGACGCTAAGACCAGGAGCACCTGCTGCAGCAGCAAAACGAAGCTCGGGTGCAGTGCCTCCGTGAAATAATAACAACAACTGTGGGCCCAACAGCACTTGAAGCTAACACTTTCCAGCAACAGCCAAGGAAATGGGTAATTGTTAGTCTTAGGCAGAAGGGATTAACGAATGCGGTACAGAGAGGTAATTATATTTTTTCATAATTTCTGTATAGAGTTGAGATACATATTTATGTTTGATTCCAAGAAAGTCAGTGAAATATATTATAGAATTTGTTAAGAACCTGGCAAGCAAGTTTGCAATCATTAGGAATTTCCATTGAATCAGCTTATTTACTGTTTTCCACCGTAAATCGTCGAAGCGATTTTTTAATTCATGATTACACTTTATGGCCGTCTTATCAGTTAGCTGAACCTTCAACGAAGCACACTTTTTAATTACAAAATAATACTATTTAAGTGTGCAATTAGTATTATCAATCAACGGAGTAAATCGGCCAAGCATGGCACTCTAACATTTGTTTACCAAAACGATAAGGCTATCGTTCAGATTAGGTACTGCAGGTGGTAACCAAATACCATATAGATTTTATGATCTCTCTGCATAAATTTAAATATTAATTTCTGATAAGATTTGGTAGCATTTTAAAGTGTTAATTTTAGGAAAATGTGCAATATAGTTCCCTTAGCTGCCTGCTATGTCCCAATGCAAGCTCATCTGGCATCTTGGCTTTTTAATTTGAAAGGCAGATGACTTTTCATGAAAGTGCAGCCTGTAACTCGTTAGAAGCGCGTTCTGCTAAAAACAACAACTACAACAATATAAGCAGAAAAGTAGAGGAGACTCAAAGTGAAAAATATTTTAATTACTCATCTCAAGGCAAGCCGCAGACCTTTTTCCCACGATTGAGGCTGCCTAGGAGGTTGTTTGACTAAAGATAAAGTTATTGCATTAAAAAACTAAGCAAAACTAAAGCTTGATTTTTAATTATGCCGAATGTGGAAAATCTATGTCATAGAAATTAAACAAATAAGTGTAGAAGATTTATTAAAAAGGTGTAATTATATATTTACTAATAATGTCGTTGCCGGGATAAATACTCACTGAAAATATAATAGATTGAACTGCCTACATTTATATACAAGTGATCCTCACAAAATATAACTATGAATCATTTATGAATAAATGTATATATATTTTTTAGCGTGCCAAACCCTAGATTAGCTGCAACAGAAGCGACAAAGGTCCTCTGACAATTGTTTGTTGGAACACTCGAATGCCTCCTTTCTGGCATATTCCCCTCGTCGCCGTTGTGTGCTAAATAGTTCCCCCAGGGCCGAATCCACTCGAGTCGTGCTAATGAGAACACCCCAGTGACAAGGAGACTCCGGCAAGGACGAGCGCCGAGTGCAGACACGGCAAAAGGATGCTTCTAATGCAGGGAAAGCTGCATTATGCAAATACTCGCAAAAGGCGAAACAATTTTTGCACTGCAGTGGCGGAGTGGAGTCCTGCCAAGGCAGAAAATAAGGAGGTGTGCAGATCCTTAGCCAGGAGCCGGCGGCAATGCAGCGTGTTCCATTTGCACACATTTCGACAGGGCAATTAATTATGCTAAATTCGTTTAGAGAAATGCAAAGCATTTCACAAAGGCAGGCTATAGCCGCAGGCTAATTGTTTAACACAGCAGCAGCATCATTATTATTTTTATTATTTATAACTATTTAACTAATACAAATTAAAGAGAACAAGTAGTGCGAAAATCTTCTTATTGTCAATATATTTATTAGATTATAAAGTTTAGATCAAGCTTCTTAATTAATTCATTTATTGATACATTGTTATACCTTTAATAATATGAGCTGCAACTAAAATTTAAAGGCTAAATAAAAAAAAAAACCAAAACAAATCGAAAGCATATCACCATTTCATATTTATAAATATTAAATAATGCTGAACATGTGCTTCAGTTGGGGTTCAAAGACTAAATAAATAAAACCTAGCGAATAAGTATCATAAGCCCATTAATCTTTTCCGTTTACCGCTCGAAACACTTGGCAATTCATCCCTGAAAATGTTTTAAGGGTCCAGGGACCCGTCCAACCAGCAACTTGGCGCCCGGTACCACCTTTTGACCAGCGCATTGGATGACTTTTAAGTGGGTCTAAGGCTCAGATCTCTGTGCTAGCAAGAGGCTAGGTCTCTGGCCTGACATTTGCGCTGGCCATGCGCAATTAATTACAAAAGTGTTTGCGGACAAATGGCGTCCAGCAACATGGCACTGTGCACGTGGTCGGTCGTTGGGTGTTTATCCTGTGAACCCCATCTGGACATGGCCATGGTAAAGCCAGCGACAACGAGGCTGTGGAGGGCATTTCTTTTCGCCGCCTCACCAGCTCACCAGCTCACCAACTCGCCAGCGTTTATGTGGCTCAAGTGGTACGGAGACCGAGAGAAGCGGCAGCTCTTTGCTTTGAGGTTATTTGCTTTTAATGACTCGCAAACTACACCCACACCCATGCTGCACGCATACGGGTAGCAGTGGTCGTGCCACATGGCGTATGCGTCATGTGTGTGTTGCCTAAGTGTTTTCAGATATCGCGCATCAGTAGCCAACGACAGCATGTGCCCTGTGTCCCATGGTTTGTTGACTTTTAGACGCTGTTTGTTTGTCAGCACAATTTTGTTTTTCTTTTCTTTTTTTCGTTTTTTTGCCCATATACTTTTTGGCTTTTCATCTCGGCATCGACGCAGACAAGCAGCAGGACCCATAAATGAGCTTTGAAGTTTGCATACGCGAGTGCAGGCCCTGCATTCGCACTGGCTGGAAGGGATAATGCGGCGCAATTATAGACAGGACCGGTCCCCCACTCCACCCCTCTTATATCCTTGAAAATAAATTGTTTTGTTAATTATTTATGGTTGGTTTAATGAGTGTGTGCCGTACTCCGCCGCTGCTTACTGTACTCACTGTTCGCCGGCGGTCTGGTCGCCCCTCCGTTTGGGGCGTCGACATTCACGAGTTTGTTATACTTTTGCATTTTGCAATTATTTTAATGAGTTTTGCATTTAAGCGATTTTATGCAATCATCGTCATTCGCGATAGTGTTGGATGCGAAAGGGATATGTGCGCATAAATACAGAGTATACAATATAATTGCCGCTTTTGCTTCATTAAAAATATAAATCTTTTAACGGGTGGCAGACTCATTAAGCGTTGAACAATTTGTATGGCAAAATGTGATGAATGACTTATCTCACTCCAGCTTATTTTTAATATTTTCTATTGGTTTTAAAAATGTATTTATAAATATTTTTTAACTTAAAGATTGTTTTGTGATTTAATAATATTTGATCAAGGTGTCTTTCCCAAAAATAAACTGAGATTACATCTAATTTGCACTACATTAATAACATTTTTATATTCTTTTTAAGAAAATAAAAATTGATTAATAATATTGATAATAATTTATTAACAGTGCCAACACATTAACCACCATTAACCTTATTTAACTGCTAAATAAACAGTTTATATCCCGATTGATTTAAACGATTAGAAACCCTAAGTGATTACGATTACCGTTTAACCACAGGCGCCATTTATGATAACAATTCAAAACACTTCCACGTGTGGTCCTAATATACAAAACACTTTCCGCAAGGCAATCAATCACTTGGAGGAGCCGTGAAGGGCTATATAAAAAAGAATTCGAAAATAGACCTTTGAGTTTCCTTGCCACAGTATCAGTTCCCTGTTTGGGGTCTGCATGGAATTATTGCCAACCAACTTGACGCCTTGGTACAAATCCATAAATATTGTATAAGACGTACTCGCGGGCAATCGTCAATGGGAACTCATTTTACTAATCGCTCGCCAGCGATTAGAACCCATTAAGATACCCAATAAGATATGCAACGCGATCGCCAATACACTGAACTTGAACTTCGTAGTATAAAGTATGAGTATTACCCTGGGCTTCGGTTATCGTTAAGCCGTTTTATTGGCTCTTCAAGAGCCCTAAGCCCAAGCACAAGCCTCTTGACTGCCACAAAGCTGATTGCTTATCAAATTGAATCCGCAAGGGGCCGTCCTATAAAAGCCGTCCAATTTTCCTGAGAAAGTTAGTTCTGTGCTCGGATCGAAACTGCCTTCGCGTTCAATTCGAAAAGAAATTGGAAAGTCGTCGCCATGAAATACCTGTGCGGCATTGTGCTTTTTGTCGCCCTGCTGGCCCTCAGCATTAGGCCATCAGAGGAGGCCTGTGGATACGAGGTGAGGAGTGCGAAAAAGGAAAAAAAAAAATGGAATGCAATATTTAGTCATAAAGTGCCAGAAATATTTCAAAGTGTACAAACGTAATTTGATTTCGATCCAGTTAAAAATACAATTATGTGATCAACACGATAAATTGGCTGGCACCTAGAGGCTTTCTTAAAGTTGTTTCCTGAAAAGTAATATAAATCTGTACTCTTCCTTTCCAGGCATGTCCCAAAACCAAGTCGAACATGATCAACATTCACATGGTTCCCCACTCCCACGACGACGTCGGCTGGCTGAAGACTGTTGACCAGTACTTTTATGGCCACAGAAGCAACATCCAGCATGCCGGAGTCCAGTACATCATTGATACTGTGATCTCTGAACTCATCAAGGATCCCTCCCGTCGCTTCATCCAGGTGGAAACCTCCTTCTTTGCCAAGTGGTGGTCCGAGCAGTCGGAGACCGTAAAGCAGGTTGTCAAGAAGCTGGTGAACGAGGGTCGTCTCGAGTTCACTGGTGGTGCCTGGAGCATGAACGATGAGGCCGCCGTCAACTACCAGAGTGTTATCGATCAGTTCACCCTGGGCTTGAAGTTCTTGGACGACACCTTCGGTTCCTGCGCTCGCCCCCGCATCGGCTGGCAGATCGATCCCTTCGGTCATTCCCGAGAGCAAGCCTCGATCTTCGCTCAGATGGGATATGACGGCGAGTTCTTCGCCCGCATGGATCACCGCGACAAGAACAACCGCATTGATAACTTGGGCATGGAGATGATCTGGGATGCCAGTGACTCGCTGGCCAACAATGAGATCTTCACTGGCCTGCTCTACCGTCACTACTCGGCTCCTCCCGGCTACTGCTTTGATGTCCACTGCGGAGACGATCCGATCATCGATACCAAGAGCTACGACAACAATGTCAAGTCCCGCGTGGATGATTTCCTCAGCTACGTCACGTCGGTGTCCGAGCACTACCGATCCAACCACATCATGATTCCCATGGGTGATGATTTCCAGTACGAAGACGCCCAGGTCAACTTCAAGAACATGGACAAACTGATCAAGTACGTAGAAATCAAATTCAATCTATGTTGATAAAATAAGTAATAATAACTCTGAACGATAGGTACGTCAACGAGCGTCAGGCCGAAGGTTCCACCTTCAACCTCTTCTACTCCACCCCCGCCTGCTACCTGAACTCCGTGCACGAGGGTCTCCAGACCTGGCCCAACAAGACCGAGGATTTCTTCCCCTATGGCAGTGACGACAACAGCTACTGGACCGGCTACTTCACCTCTCGCCCCACCCAGAAGCGTTTCGAGCGTGATGGCAACCACATTCTGCAGGTGGCCAAGCAGCTCAGTGTCTTCGCCGAACTCACCAGCCAGCAGCAAAAGGACGATCTGGAGTACCTTCGCGAAATCATGGGTGTGATGCAGCACCACGATGCCATCACCGGAACCGAGAAGCAGGCAGTGTCCAATGACTACGATCGTCTCTTGTACGACGCCATTCTGGGCGGCACCAACACTGCTCGCGATGCCCTCCGTAAGCTGACCAACCTCCCGAACGGAGAGTTCGAGAGTTGCCTCCAGCTGAACATCAGTGAGTGCGCCTTCACCAAGGACGGAGCCGACAATGTGGTGGTGACCCTGTACAACCCATTGGCCCACACTTCCACGCAGTACGTGCGAGTGCCCGTGAAGGACGAGAAATACGAGGTGACCGATGAGAAGGGCCGCGTTGTGGCTTCCGAGGTGGTCCCTGTTTTCTGGCAGGTTCTGGCTCTGGAGTTCCGTAACAACGATACTCAGCACGAGCTGGTCTTCAAGGCTTCCGTCAACAAGATCGCCAGCTATTACATCAAGAAGGTCGATAGCGGTGAGAGCAGGATGGTCAACCAGGCCACTCATGCCAAGAACTCCGCCAAGGTCGAAGAAACGACATCTGAAGTTGCTAAGCGATTCAAGAAGGTTCATTCTCTGAAGAATGCCACCGAGACCTTTGACGAGGAGGGAGAGACTGTGGTGCAGACCTCGGTAAGTTTTATAGAAAAATATAGTTCATATTATTTAAATGCTAACCTATTTCGTACCTTTATTATTATTAGCAAATTAAACTGGTGATCGACAACAAGACAGGTCTCCTGAAGACCGTCGAAATGAACGGAGTTTCCGAGAACATTGACCAGAGCTATGGAGTCTACAGGACCTATGACTCTGGTGCTTACGTCTTCCGTCAATACCACCAAGCCGACTTCATTGTTCAGTATGAGGGCGTTGAGTTCACTGTTTACGATGGAGAATTGGTCAAGGAGATCCACCAGACGTTCAGCGACTATGTTTCGCAGATTATCCGCATCTACGAGGGTGGAGATAAGGTGGAGTTCGAATGGCAGGTTGGCCCCATCGAGAGGGAAGAGGAGTTTGGCAGGGAAGTTGTCATCATCTTCAACAGCACCATCGCCTCCAATGGCGTGTCCTACACCGACTCTAACGGCCGTGAGATGATCAAGCGTGAAAAGGATCTGCGCGAGGACTTCACCCCCGGTCTCGATAGGCAGCCGACTGCCGCCAACTACTACCCGGTCACCTCCCGCATTGCCCTGCAGGACAGCAACAAGCGCATTGCCCTGCTGAACGATCGCGCCCAGGGAGGAGCCAGCATGCAGGACGGCCAGCTGGAGCTCATGCTGCACCGTCGCCTCGTCCGCGATGATGGCTACGGAGTGGGAGAGGCCCTGAACGAGGAGAAGTACGGCCAGCCGATGATTGCCCGCGGCAAGGTCTATCTGATCCTCAGCCCTGCCGATGAGTCCACTGCCATCGAACGTTATGCCGAGAAGGAGATCCATCTGCCCTTCTGGAAGTTCTTCAGCAAGAACTCCGGAAGCACCAACTCGGTGGCCAAGTCGGTTCCCAGCTTCGAGGACTTCCCCCAGTCGGTGCATCTGCTCACTCTGGAGCCTTTCAACGATGACGAGGTCCTGCTGCGTGTGGAGAACTTCCTGGATCAAACCGAGGGCAAGGTGGTCAGCTTCAACATCCGCCCGATCTTCGACTACTTGAACGGACAGGAGATCCGCGAAACCACCTTGGACGGCAACCTGCCTCTGAGCGAAATGAAGCGCTTCAAGTTCCTTCACGATAACGGTGGTCGCCGGCCCGAAAATGTCGAATACTACACCGCCGCACACAAGCCCCTGGCCGCTGAGAAGTCGCAGGAAGCCTCCGAGTTCAGCGTTACCCTGCACCCCATGCAGATCCGTACTTTCATCATTAAGACGGAGTAAACCAAAGTTCTCACCGAGAAGCTCAGTATTTAAAGAAATGTAAAATATTTAGATGAATAAAATGAATGTCAAAAATTATAAGTAATAGTTTTATTCTTTAATTTAGTATTTGGGGTATTTTTCGCACTGAACAGATTAATAGGCAAGTTGTCTTTAGCCTTAAGGTAATACAATTATTTAAGTAATTAAAAATCTAATATGCCATCAATTTTTTAAAGGTAATATTTAGGTTTTAAGAAAAACAATAACTACTGAAAAGTATTTTTAACAACAAATTATTGATGAAACACATATAGGTAAATATATAGAATTCTAATGCTATTGTTTGGTTTAAGGCTATTATGGTATACAAATAATATCTTTTCTAATAAAAACCAAAAAGCTGGGGAAAAATAGAGGCAACAAAATAATGACTGGGAGCGAGAACAAAAAACTCATCAATTTGGCTGCAAAGTCAAGAAAAATAGAGATTTTAGAGAATATTGTAGCAGTAAAAAATATGCGATAATATCTTCGATTTCTTAAATTGCTAAAACTATAATCATTCCTTAAATAATTTTGAAAATAATTTAAGAAACTAAACATTTTGTTGGTCTTCATCAGGGTTTTCATATTTGTTAAGGTTTGGCTTAACTTTCTGGTTTGCTTATCACTTGGATACATATTTAATTTAGGTGTTTTTAATTGTCAGGCTCTCATAATGACATGTTTTATTTTAAATATTTACGAACAAGTATCAATTCATTTAGAATCAGATAATAAATTATAATAATATTACATTAATAAAATAAAAGAAATTTTTTATTGGATATTTTGCAAATGCCTTCCTAGAACTATAATTTTTGGAAAGCCATTAAACCATTTGGTCAAATGACCGCATCGATGGTAACCCATGTGTTTTGTTACTGGGCAAGAACAAGGTCGACATAAGTGCCTTGTTGATTTTGGATTAATTCGTTATTACATTCGGTACTTGACGGTATCTATCACTTGCACTTTGCGTGGGGCGGTCGTTTACACACTTTCCATACACCAGTTTTATAGGGCTTTGATAGCAGTTGATTAATTCCAGTACAAATCAATAAAAATTATACACAACACTGTTAAGAAATGCTAATATGCAATCGACCATTAAAATCATTTTCCTAATCTACAGATAAGCCGTGCAGCTCCGTAAAAACAGAAGCAATCGTATATGGAGGCTAATTAAGATATAAGTTTCAATGACCAGTAGTTCCAAAATTGGAATTTTGTTATGGTTCTGCAATCGATGAAAAACTCACAAATCTTTGACATACATATATCTGCATAATTAATTTTAAGGATACTTGAGTTATTCTAATCCACGAATGACTCGAGTACCGATTGCTTATCAACTAATTCGAAATACCCCTTTCGGTTCACGTCTATATAAGGGCTGCACATGAATGTAGATAAACCAGTAGTTGACTCTTTACCGAGTAGTTTGTTTCGTCGATTTGGAAAGTCCAGGCCTCCGAAAATGAAGTACCTGGGCATCTTTATCTCCGTTGCCTTGCTCGCAATCCAAGCTAAGTCAGCTCAGGCTGTCTGTGGTTATGAGGTGAGGAAAGAGGATACCATATAAAAGCCGCAAGGATATCTTCGTACTGACCAATGGAATTAATCTATAAATTGTTATTTGCAGTCATGTCATCCAACCAAGTCAAACATGGTGAACATTCACTTGGTGCCCCACTCCCACGACGATGTGGGCTGGCTAAAGACTGTTGACCAGTACTTCTATGGCCACAAGAACAATATCCAGCACGCCGGAGTCCAATACATCATCGATACTGTGATCTCTGAGCTCATCAAGGATCCCGCCCGTCGCTTCATTCAGGTGGAGACCTCATTTTTCTCTAAGTGGTGGGACGAGCAGTCTGAGACAGTCAGGTCTATT
This sequence comes from Drosophila kanapiae, assembly GCA_008042475.1. Taxonomy (NCBI): domain Eukaryota; kingdom Metazoa; phylum Arthropoda; class Insecta; order Diptera; family Drosophilidae; genus Drosophila; species Drosophila kanapiae. The sequence goes on along the minus strand of VNJM01002696.1, from coordinate 518 downwards.
GTGAAGAAGCTGGTCAACGAGGGTCGCCTTCAGTTCACCAATGGCGCCTGGAGCATGAACGATGAAGCTGCCGTGAACTACCAGAGTGTGATCGATCAGTTCACAGTTGGATTAAAGTAAGTCATCTAGCGCTTTATTAATTATATCCTCCGTAAGTGTACAAATCCGGTTACCGATAGATTCTTAGATGACACTTTCGGGACCTGTGGACGTCCTCGTGTCGGCTGGCAAATCGATCCCTTTGGTCACTCCCGTGAGCAGGCCTCTTTGTACGCCCAGATGGGATACGATGGAGAGTTTTTCTCGCGCATGGACCACAACGACAAGGGTAGACGAATGGCGGATCTAGCTCTTGAGATGGTCTGGGATGCCAGTGAATCACTGAGCGATGTCAAGCTCTTCACTGGACTGCTCTATACCTTCTACTGGGACACTCCTGGATTCTGCTTCGATGTGCACTGCAGCGACGATCCAATCATTGATGGCGACAGCTACGATAACAACGTTAAGTCCAGGGT